>CAUJNA010003565.1:393330-429863 GCA_963377175.1 Effrenium voratum
GTTGCCCGGGGGAAAAATCCAAAAAAATGTCCACAAATCAATTTTAATTTTAAAAACCATCCCCTCCCCCCCCCGAAACAATCACCCAAAAGCAGTCCCCTTTCAATTGGTGGCCCACTTGCTTCAAAGCATCCCCTTTCAATTGGTGGCCCACTTGCTGAAAAGCATTCTCCTTTGAATTGGTTGCCCAAATGCAAAACCCAAAGCCAGCTGACACCTCTGAAATTTGAAAGCCATCCCTAACCCTGAAACTGCAAATTCTTTATTAAACCGTGTTCAAAAGATGCAAAACAACAATCAGGGCAAGGGTACCCCTCACAGACCCCACTGAACCACAACAGTGGCATCCTTTTGGGGGACCACATTAGTTTGCAAGCCCCCAGCCCCCCTCCCAGAAAATAAACTATCAGTTGCTTTACTCAAAAGCATTCCCCTTTCAATTGGTGGCCCACTTGCTTAAAAGAAGTCCCCTTTCAATTGGTGGCCCTCTTGCTCCAAAGCATCCCCTTTCAATTGGTGGCCCACTTGCTTAAAAGCATATTTCTTTGAATTGGTTGCTCAAATGCAAAATCCAAAACCCAGAGTTGCAAAAAGGAAGTGGCTGCAGTACTAAAGTAGAATTGCAAAAAGGAAGTGGCTGCAATACTAAAGTAGAATTGCAAAAAGGAAGTGGCTGCAATACTAAAGTAGAATTGCAAAAAGGAAGTTGCTGCAATACTAAAGTAGAATTGCAAACAGGAAGTGGCTGCAATACTAAAGTAGAATTGGGCCCCAAAATCCTCCATTGTTTGGACGTCCCAAAAGTGAGCCTCCATTGTTCCAGCGTCTCCATTGTTCAGGGGGGGGGCCTTTATTAATCAAGTCCAACATTAGACATAAATCCCCACCTAAATTGTGTCCAACAATTTCTATTGAATTTCGTTCCCATTTGGGGCTGGGCCTACAAAGCGGGCACTTGCCACCTTTCCACATGCGACTCGTAGATCTGCGACTTGCTGTCACATTGATGTATTTTGGACTCTCTAACTGCCGAGTTGGTTGGCTGGACGCTCCAAGTGCGGGGAAATTGCCAGGGAGACTAATTCCCCACCCACCCACCCACACACACACACACACACACACACTCCGCTCAGCAGTCAATTTTGGATGCAATCAAAAGCCCCAAGAATGCATCACATTGAGCGTACGGTGTCTTTTTAAAGGCTGGACCCCCAAAATGGTGACTTCCCTTTGCAACCACCAAACAAAGGGCGCAAGCTCCAAAAACGACACACCCATTTGAGTCAGCAAAGAACACTTGCAGTTTAGCCCTTGCCCAAATCTGATCGCCACTGCTCGCGATTCGAGGTCCAGGCCCTTTCCCCTTGCTTGGCACATGTTGCAAATGCCAACCCACACAATCACAATCGTCTAATTGGGTGTTTCTCAAAATTATGGTTTGGTCGCCCCCCTCAAAATTATCCAAAAAGGGACCTTTGAGAAACCCCCAATCCAGCAGGGTATCATCTTCAAGGCTTCGAAGCCTTGCGATGCCCTCCCCATACATCTCGAACGCAGGAAGTCGCGCATGACCCATGGGCCAAGAGCTGACAAAAGCATTTCCGCTGCATTTCATTTCTCATCAGAGCCTCCTGAAATCTGGTCCATCGAATGTGAAACCTCAAATGATCAGAATCCATATAGGCCGTAGAACCATCACTAAGATCAGGTATAGTCTAGTGGAACAATTGCCAACCTCGGTTGTTTTCTGCTCCTTTGCTAAAAGTTTAACTTTTACTGGTGTTAATGGAAAACCCAGGTAGTTGGCAAAAAGATAAAGTAACATCCAAGCAAAATGCACCAAAGCTTCAACGTGGATCTGGGGGAGCCTTCGTGGGAGCAGGCATGAGACCCTTTGCATGTCAAAGGCACTGCTCGGACACTCCGGCAGGCGCCCGCGCTCCACCAGGGAGACAGTCTGGGTGCAGCTAAGCGCCTGAGAAAACGCAACGGTCCGTCCAGGGCAATCCCACAATCGCGCATTCAACAAGCAGAGTAACAAGGACCCTTGAGACGAACAACACATTCTGCTGCTCGGCTCTTGCGACCCGCCAGCTTAGCTATTCTCTCTCCCTTCTTCCAAACAACTGGGCTGTCCTCAGATCCCCCGCTAAAAGCTTAACTTTTCAGTGGGTGAAATGGACACCCCCACTAAACACTAAAAAACTAAAAGGCTAAACATGTAAAAAGAAAAAATCTAACAAGCTAAAAGAATGGCTGGGAGCCACCAAGTTTCTCCCTTCTTCCAAATGACGATCAGCGAACGAACTCCTCTCCAGCGCAGCGGCGGCCCCGTCGCGCCTGGAGCACCTTGCCATCATCTCCTGCAGCGTAGATGCACCGCCCCATGGATTTCGGCCTCACGCCAGCCGCGGGGTCAACGATACGATGTGCCGTCGCCATCGGGGGGGGTTGAAGATGTGCCGAGGTTCCAAAGATGTGCAGCTGACAGAAACCAGGCCCCCAGTGCGACAAGTAGCCCCCGCCAATCTTTGCCGTGCCAAGTGAATCGAAGAACTGAAGGCCCTGGCAAAACTCAAAAACGTGACGACATGTAACGACCTTTCGCTCCAACAGCAATCAGTGAGTCAAAGACCTGGAGCTGACTTCCAGAGTGCTGTGGTGGGTTACGGGGTCTTTCTCTGAGCATTTGCGGGGGTTCACCTCAACCTGGATGTTCAGTCCATTGGGCGGATACCACAAAATTCCACACTGCCGCTCAAATCAAGTAAACGCACTGCTCCCTGTGAGTCGACAGGATCTGCTGATCCAGATGGAACATGCAGCAAACCGACAAACTTTAGATGCGTCAAAATGGCGCGGGGGATCCCAAAAGTTTGTCTTGTCGAGAATGTACATGCCAAAGCCATGCCCTTGGAAAACTTCAGGTGCTCCTTTTGGTGTCCCTTGAAACCAACCTCCATTGGCTGAAGCCCCCTGGGAAAAATCACAACATTCCAGTGGTGATAGATTCCCTTAAAACCCAGCAGGGGGGAAATAACCAAAAGGTACTCGTAGCCAAATGGACGCCAGCTGGAAGAAAGAGCACCCTCGAAAACGGCCGAAACCCGCGGCGAGCTTTTCGAGGCCCCGGCAGGAGCTCGTTGGGGGTACCGCTGAAGCCCAGGCAGCATCCGAAGAGCTGCGGCCTGAGTGCAGGACCCCGGAGCGAAAGTTTGGCCATGCCCAGCCGAGAGGGTCCTCCAGAAATTTGAGAGGGTAGAATACGTTGGCTTCCCGATTTGTTCTTCTGTGGTCGATTTTGGTAGGGGAACCCTCCCCCAAAAAAGGGGCGAAAAAGGGCCCTAGCTGGGAGACCCAGCAGCGCTGTCTCAAATCTCTCTGGTGCCATCGGTGTGGGGGCACAGTGCCCATGCAACATCATGCCGAAAAAAACACCAAGATCCTGAACACACAATTCCGAAATCACGATGCACTTGTGGCCTATCTGAAATTTTGGCGCCTCGATTTGAAGGGAAATGCAAACTCTCTCTCTCTATCTCTCTGCCCTTGAGGCAAAGGTCAAAGGTCGTACTTCATGATTCTCGAGGCAAGCAAGCGTTTGCCAACATGGCAACAGGGAACACTATCTGTCTGAAATGGGTCTCGCTATTGTTCACCGGTTATCGGTTTAGGGGCAAGATTTTCGACTGACGTGGTTCAAAGAAGAAGAAGAAAACAGGACCAGCAAAGCAACCCCTAAAATTGGCTCAGCAATGCAAAGAGGACCAGCAAGGAACTGCTGATGACTTGTACGCCACAAGATCAACCAATGATCCCAATATTTTTTTGTTTTATTTTTTCAAAGAAACACGTGGCTGATTGGAATAGAGGGGTGGACCCTTTTTTGCGTGGGAATCCTTCACCGTTGAGGGGCCTGACACCTTTGAACGCTGGGGAACCCTAAGAAACCCTTTTAAAAAAAGGGCTCTCAACTGCCCACCCCCTTTGTACTTCGCCCCCCCTTCGGGATTCTATAGTACCCCTGGCTCGCGCGAGCCATTGCCACTCGGCGGGAACATGTCGACGTTTTTGCTAGGGATGGTGAAGAGGTCTGCGGTTCATATGTTGTGCTTCGCCGGCTTGGCACGAATCCCAAACCGGACCCATACATAGGCGTCCTTTGGTTAGTTTGGTTAGAAATGAAGGCGCTGGTTTTTTTTTGGTTTGGTTCCAGTCATGTGCCAGTGCCCTCGATTTTTTTAAACCAACCCAACCAAAAAAGACACCTACGGACCTATGGACCAAACCCCCTCCCCCCCCCTCCCCCGAGCTCTGAGGCAACGGACCCTGCCAGCTCCTGGGGTCTCAAAGAGACTTTGCAGGTGATGGTTGGTACATATGGCAGTGGCTCCCCCCAAAAAAAAACAAAAGGTACCAAAATGAATCCTGCTACGTAATGCCTCCTGTTTGATTTTGAGCCACACCCATATGCGGGTGGGTGTGCGTGTGTGTGTGTGGGCGGGTGTGCATCTGTGGAGGGTACACTTCTCACCTTGGCCTGCAAGAAATCAAAAGGACAACTCCATTTCTGAGGTCACCCTATTTTGACACCATAAGATTCTGCCTGGTGCCAAAGGTTCAGGTACGCAAGCAACCAACCCTTCAACTCACCATGTTGCGTAAATTAAGACACTTCTTCTTTGCACGACTCTTGCCAGGGACACCATTCCTTCCTTTTTGACGAGGGCACGTCGCCTTGCCGAAGCCTTGCACAGCTTTCAGGCCTTTCAGAGGGGGAAGCTGCCAAAGCCAAAAGCTCAAGTGCCGAAACCAAGTGCTAGCTTGAGGTGCATCCAGGCAGCTCCGGTCAGCGGCTGCAGCGCTACGCTTCTTGACGTTTCTGCGATTTGTTTTGCTTCAGCGAAACCTGAGAACTAAGCAAGCACCCAAGATCACCCTAGCAACCGTTCTGTGTCTGCCCGGTTTTTCAGTGGCAGCCAAACCCGAGAACCAAGCAAACACCCTGGCAACCAACACATGGTTCAACCGAAACGGAAAAGCAAATCCAATCCTTCCCATGGCACCTGACATGTCCCTAAGATGATCTTCCAGGCGCCCTACGGGTGCCGGGAAACCAAAGGAAAAAACGAGGCCAGCTTGGAGGGCCCGACTCAAAAACAGGAGCAAGCGCTAGAAGGAAGGCTACCCCAACTTCGCGCAAGCAGTCCCACTCGACTCGACTCCTGCCCGGAGGCTGTCAGCTGCATCTCGTTGCGCTCCAACGTGCCAGACTCGAGATCCGAAGGACGCCCAAGAGCCATGCTTACGAGACACTCAAAAACAAGCAGCCTTGGACCCAACCCCATCGTGGGGATAATATCAAGGTAAGACTTTCTGGGTCCGAGTTTGGTCCCATTGGTAAACTGGAACCAAGTTCTTTACCCATATGTTTTGCAAAACATCCCTGTGGAAGTGAATGGTTTCTTTAATGCGGACGAGATCCCTGAGAACAGGTTGCAAGTTCCACAAGGGTGGTCGCTTCACAAGCAGCGCGGCAGTTCCATTCTGAGCCGCAACTGTTCCGATTTCTCGCTACATTCGAAGCCTGGCATGGCTCACACTGCTACACACATACCTTCCCTCATCTTCCCTCCCACGTTGCCATGGCAGCTGACAAAGGGTCCCCATTTTGACAGATGCCACAACGTGGGAAGCCATGTGGTAGTGGGCTCCAGCCAGAGGGGAGGACAAAACTGCATCATTCAAAGCCACCCAGATTGCTAGATTGGACCCTTGTGGTGGCAATCCTGTTGTGCACCTGTGGCCAACCCTTGCAGAAGTTTTTGAGAAGATGGCAGCTCATGGCCAGTCAAGTCAAACATACCTGAGCACTTGACGTCCCGAGGTTCACAGGCCACTACACTTGCCAGCCGGGCGGCGACAAAGACGTGGTGCTCAAGCCTCGAAACCAGCGCTCAGGTGCGCGAGACAGTAACTGTGTCTAATCATCCCCGACCAAGCCGCCTCAAGCACCCCGTTGCCCAAACAAGATCTGCGTCCGAACCTCCAACTCAACATTTTGCGGATTGAATTACAAAGAGGACCTGGGTAACCTCTAGACTCTACCTGTGGCTTATAACCCACCAAGTTAGAACCGCCGGCCTATTTCAAATGCTACAGTGTCGCCCCACTTAAACACCCAGACACTTAAATAGGTCAACAAAGATTTTACACTACCTCCGCCAGCGTTATCGCCAGCCATTACATCTTCCGCACCCATTCGGTTGTTCTGGGATTTGTTGAAAACAAGCCCCACCCCAAGAAACCAAGAGTTTGAAGAATTCAAGGAAACCTGAGAGCCCCATCCAAGACAAGGGGCATTCATGTCTTTCTTGCCTTCTTTCTCCACGAGCCGCTGTGCCGCTATACTGGTGCTAGGGATTCGGGGCAGGATTTTGTGAATTTGAGATGGTTCTTTTGCAGGGGTCTGAAACAGTTCTGAAACAGGGCTGACTCAGGGCCCAATGCCAGATCCAGGCATTCTCTGTCTCTCTCTCTCTCTCTCTTGCTTCTTGTTCTCTTCCAATTCTTTTCATTCTGGGACCTGTGGAAAAAACAGGTCCCATTCCAAGACGCCAGGAGTCTCAAGAATTCAAGGAAATCTGAGAGCCCCATCCGAGATAAGGGGCATTCATGTCTTTCTTGCTTTCTTTCTCCACGTAGACAGGGCTTAGGCAACTCAATTCAGGAGTTACGAAAGCATTGGTCTGCAATTGCAGGCATCGTTGTTGCACCAACATGGCGCCTTAGGTTGGACCTAATCTGCCCTGGCTTGGCAGGAGCTAGCGCAACGCAGCTGCTACCAAGGGTGAATTGTGTTACGCCCTGTGTTTACAGAGAAGGGGTCTGTCTCGGTGTTGCCATTTGAATATCCTAATTAATATTTCATACTACCTCCAGGGCCCGTGAGGATGGCCCGGCCAACCACTTTAAACATCCGATGTAAACAGATGTCTTACACTACGTCCCCGCCCTGAAGCCCTGGCCCGGCCCCCACATATTTGAAAGTCGTCACCGTACATATTGCAGATGCTTTGGCTAGTGTTGATGCTTTTCTCCCTTCAAGCCACAGACAGGTGATCCACTGTCCACTCCAAGTGACCAAAGAGCACGCACGCTGTAGCATTCTATTTTACACTGGCCTCCGATCTATACGGGCACCCCTCGATCCGAACCCGAGGACAAGCGCCTCGCGCAGTCTTGCAGCTTGAAACAGCACGAATGAAGAAACTTTGTGGGTGTGGGTCAAATATAGAGCAACCCAAACATGGCTTCCTTGCCCTGGCAAGTGGAAAAGACTAAAACCTGCGGTCCATATCCTGGTGCTTTGATTTTGCCCATACGCATGTTTACTTGTCGTGGTCTGCTCTTGCTCACCTTGATGGCACGATTTTATCAAGCAAGCCTCCTGTTCAACCGCAGAGAGTAGCCTTCACAGTCTGAGATATATGGCTGTGGGTCAAAACCAATGGTACCATTTTGGGGTAGGTGCACCACCCATTTTAATCTATTGCAGTGGCGATTGGGATGTTCGCTGGGGGTACGGGCTGCTGACCCATGGCCATATGGCAAACAACCCACCGCCAAGTGGCAGGCTCCCTCGGGTTTTCCGCACAACTGCCCTTAGTGCTTTGCAGGGTCGAAGAAGATAGGCCTTCCAAATGCCTGCGTTTAAAGGAGGGAGAGTCCTTAGAATCACAGTGGAAACCGGGTTACTGCCAATACATGCGGACCCAACCGTGCCATCCTGTTTTTGAGGAATCTTAACTTGGGGCACGAGTTCCACAGGGTTCTCAAAATAATCCTTTCTCCCTAACAATAAACCCTCTCCCCCCCCTTCTTCCGCTCCTTAATAATACCCCCCCCGGGGTTTTGTTTTGTTCTATTGGGGTCCCCGGCTGTTTGGCCAGAACTGTTGCTTAGCATTGGCATCAAATAGGGAAGCGGGACCCCTTTGATTTGCAGAAACAAGTGAAACAAGTGTTCAAAATGCAATTTCCGAGTAAGAAGGTTTAAAGGGAAAACACCCTTGTTTTTTTGTTCAAAACGAAACCTCCCAAGGGAATCCAATGGAGACCCGAATAATATCATAAACCCTTGACACGCAAGGCAACCCCTTTCTAACCCCTAATAAGCGCATCCGTAGAGTTTCGCTGAGTGGACCTTGTGCGGAAGAGCTTAGTATTGGTTTAGCATGGGGTAATTTAAAATAAGTATTGACGATGTTTGAGGTTGGGGGGGTTTATCATAAAAGGTTTATTAAACGCAAGAAAGGATCGGAGGACCTGTAAAGCATTTTAGATCATTTTAGTACTGTAATGAGAAACCACCAGGACACCTAGCCACCTTTGGGGGTTGCCTGGTCTGACATCACAAGTCCAGTCAACTCTCGGGGCTGGGCAGATGCCGAATGGCCACCGGAGAGTTGCGCAGCACCTCCGAAACCACCTGGATCTGCCTAGGACATCTGAGCCGTCCGCTTGGTGAGCGCGTGGCCCCGTGGCTGAAGGGCTTGGGGTGTGAACTTCTTTGTTCGCGTCCCCCCATGTCCCCCCCAAAAAAGGGTCCACCAGACACGGGATCCAAGAAAACCACCCTTTAAAAACCAAACGGATCATGGCTGGTCGACTATTATGCGTCTAACTGGGATTCACCGGGATATTAACTGGAAATTTGGACCGAACGTCTTGTCACTGAGCATCTGGCTGTGGCTCAAAAAACCGGTACCAACATGGAACCCCGGTAAGTTGAAACATGGACCACCAACCCGCGGTTTGCCCCTCTCGTTTCATTTTGAGCCACTCGGCTCACTTAGGCCTCGGCTCTGGGTCTGCAATGTCCAGGAGCTCCAAGGGCCACACATTCCGGCGCCTGCGCGACGCGAACATCCGGACAAAATCCGAGCGGCGCCCCGCTTTTGGCACTGACCAGCGGAATCCTAACCCGCCTTGGTTGCCAAGCCTAAACCCTAAACCAACTGCAATACCCAGTTGTTACCCTTGGAAAAAAAGGAAACCCTTTTTCGGGAAGACATGGGAAGGCCAATTCTAGTGGGGCAGCCACCAAAAAAAAGAGAAAAATGGTGCCACTGAACAACTGAGGCAATGGCCCAGCAGACGCCCGGCATTTTCCTAAACTGGCTCATGAGTTGGGGGTGTCTTCTGACCAACGGCTCCAAGGTTCCATCAGCCTCTCCGAGCCGGTCGAATCGCTAGCACCTGGCCAAGGTGCTGCTGGCGGGAAACCCAGAAAGACCAAGGAGGAAACATACACACACAACCAACAATTCGGGAGTGGTACTTTTCTTTCTTGCCGTTCTGAGCTCATCCCTGGCGGTTTGTTTTTGTGCTCACTGCGCCTCGGCCCATCCCTCTGTCACATTCGCACCTTTCGCACCTTTCGCACCCTTGGCACCATGGCATTCCGCAGGCCTCAGCCTATTATATGTTCATCGCTTGCAAATGGAAGGCTTAGCAACAACACGAAAACCTAGGAAACGCACGCGGGCAACGCTCGCCAACAGTATCATTGACCCCCAAAAATGAATTAAAAACTTCGTGCGAAGATCCAAACTAGCTTGCATCAACCAAGTTGTCTGGCAACATGTTCTCCTGACATGCAAATACATCACACCGCGGTCTGGACACGTCTGCCGCCACGGATGGGCCACTAGAAAGACCCACCAGACCGCTCAAACAGCCCGCGCCTGAGGACGGGGTTTTCCTCGGCCTGGCTTCCAAGTTCGCGCTGGTGGCTGGTGGTTCGGAGCTTTGCATGTGGCGAAGGCTCGCCTTTCAAGCCTGACATGCGGAAAGCTGTGAGGAGACCGCCCAAAAATCGAGAATCAACCCTTCGCACTGTGGTTTTTAAGTGAAATGACTGATGACTCATGACCAGCAAGCGGTGCGCGATCCAACAAGGATTGATTCGTCCTGGGTCATTGGCTGGGAGCTGTGGGCAATGGATGCTGGGCATCAGCCAAAAAAAAACATGCGAGAACACTCACACACACACAGACACACACACACACACAACACAGACACACAGACAAACCGCGAGCCCATGCCGTTCTGATGATGCCCCCACCGGTTGGATTCCTTCTGCTGGAATTGAAAAGGATTGGCTCAAGGGCTGGGCTATAATATGTCTGCACACCTTGAAGACCATCCCTTTGTGTATTTCAGGGGACACCCCAACAAGGTGGTCTTTTGTTGGGTTTCCCCTTTCAGGGGACACCCAAAAAAATGATTTTCCGTTAAGTTTTCCTTTAAAACCTACATAGCTTCTGAAAAAGAAGGGACACCCAGATACAGTCCTTTCCAAAGACTCCAGCTCTCTGGATCTGAGTGGCCGCAGTGCCATTGGCAATGCCAGCCAAAGGCTCCCCAAATTCCCGTCCAAGCATCACTCGAGGAAACTCGTGCTTTTTTGCTTTGCCGCCAAATAGACAGGTACCCTAAAAAAGCCTGTCTTTTTTAGACCACCCCCCCAAAAAAAAAGAAGAAAAAGACAGGTACCCCAAAATAGACACACACCCAAATGGACCTCTATAGGGACTGCCACTCGCAACTCCGAGGCCGCGGCGACTTCCACTCCGAGCGCCGCTTCTCCTTCGCGTCGCCCACCCATCGCCCGTCCTGGCGGGCGGAACAAAAAAAAAAAAAAAAAAACGCCGCGCGGTTGAAACTTGGTGGCTGTCTGCTCCCGTGAAGGAACATGCAACAAAGCCACATGGAACAACAAAGCTTAGCTTTTAGTGGTTTTAATGGAAAACATCATAACATAGCACCAAACATGGGGTCCCTTGAAGAGGAAACCAATCTTCCTGGTCCCCTCCCAGAGGCGCCATGTTAGTGGAAGGGAGGGTAACTTTTGGAGAGGATGCTATGCAGGGCTCCTGTGGCACATGGCCGAGCGTGAAACGACGCGTGGCATGGAGAGCCTTGCTTTTGTGGCATTTCGCCCTCCTTTGTAGCTTGAACAGGCGATCTCTATCAAATGGTGGGCTCCTGGATCTGGCGTACAGACTTTGTGAGATCAGGATATGCGTAGAAGCATCTAGAAGTGACCCGGGGCATGCAATAAAAGCCACGGTAAGAAGTAGTAGTTGGTTTTCCCAGAGGAAGCCCTGCTATATGTTGGATGTGGCACAATATAACATAAGCAATGCTTGCTAAAAAAACAGACAGCCGCCATTGCGCAATGCTCAATTGGAAGACGCATTGCTTCACATCAAAGGCGGGGCGAAACCAGTTCAAAGCACGAGCCGTGCCCCTCAATGCCAGCAAACTGAGAGATGCATTCCTGAAACTCGTGTCTAATGTGCAGCTTTCACCCTAGCATGATGCCAGTTTCATTTGATCCAGGTCACAGCTGAAGCTTCCCCAGCTTTTCCCTTTCATGCTACCATTTGCACGCCAAACCACAGCGCGCACGCAGCTCACAACAGTGCCGCAAAGCTCATGCCCCTTGCCTCTGTAAATCCGCGCACGCGGCCTCCTGCCCGGACCACCATTGCCACATACGCCTGAGCCATGGCATGCCCGATCACGCATGCCATTTTGACGTCGACACTCCATACACCTGAGGCGAGATTGCGCGGCAGCCCTGCATCGACCGGCTTGTTTCGTGGCCGAAACTTGCATGGTTTTGGCCATGGAACTGAAATTGAGGATGTCCATCAAGAGTTGCAAGATCTCAAGTGGACACTGACTGAATCCCCGCCCTTGAATGACAATGTTATCTTAGTTTGTTTGCCGAAGCAAGCCGCTACATCATCATCATCATCATCATCATCATCATCATCATCATCATCAGCAACATCAGCATCATCATCATCATCAGCATCAGCATCATCATCATCATCATCATCATCATCATCATCATCATCATCATCATCATCATCATCAGCAACATCAGCATCATCATCATCATCATCATCATCATCATCAGCATCAGCATCATCATCATCATCATCATCATCATCATCATCATCATCATCATCATCATCATCATCATCATCATCATCATCGTCACCACCAGACCCCATCATCAGTTAAGACAGGCACATAGTCTGTCCCTTTTGTTGCATGCACGGCCATTTCTTGAATGAAACTCCTTTGCTAAGCCTCAACATGTTTGTATGACCATTTTGCACTTTTAACATCCAAGAGAAGCTCTTATCAGGCAAACAGCTTGTTTCTATATCCCATCTGAGCTGGCAAAAGCCTGCAAGAAGAAAGCAACTCCTCTCACTTCCTGAGTGGGCTGGCCCCAAAAAGTACCCAAACAAAAACCCTCATTTTTTTACCGCCAGAACGGTCGCCCAAAAAGCCTGAAGTCCGAAGTCCGAACTCAGGGAGTGAGTTCTTAAAGCAATGCGGCGGGTTTCAGCGACTCGGTCCGTCGGTCCCGCTGTCCTGGCAGGCGGCCCGCCGGTGAAAGGACACGGTGCTTTCCTCGCGGCCAAACCCAAATCGCCAAAAGGAGATGCTGAAGCGAAATGGCGGTGGGTGTCAAAAATAGTTGGTAACCCCAAAAAAGTGGGTCCAAAAATAGGGTAATTAACCCCAAAATGGGTTGCCCGATCGGTATATGGAAACATGGACGATTCAACCTGCGGTCCAATTCCTGGTGGTTTCATTTTGACCCACAACCAAATTAGAGTGGCCTCGCAGCCAGGGACCCACGTTTAAGCCACATTTGGCCGGGAAACAAAGCAACACCTCTCAAAGCCACAACACTTGGATCGCCGGACCTGCCTCAGAGCTCGGGCATATTGATGAGTCTGAAGCTTTGGGACTGCAAAGCCAACCCGTGAAACCGAGGAAACGGGCACATCTCACCACCTCGAAGTCCCGAGCCTGGAGAACCAGGCTCATAGGCCAGGCTCCCGGCGGGGTGGATTCAAAGGACCGGAGAAAGCTGGGGCGAATGAGCATGTCTGCACCCGGTTGCCCTCAGATCCTCTGCTAAAAGCGTACCTGTTCTTGGTTGCTGTTGACCCCCCTGCAAAAAGTTTAACTTGTTGGGGGTGTAGTGGAAAACGCCTCGATTTCCCAAAAAGCTAGTCTAAAGAATTAACCCAAGAGCAGTCAAGTTTTGGTGGGTTAAATGGAAACCGTCACTAAACCCCAAAAGCCCAAAAAGCTAAGGGGATGGCTTGGAACCGAGTGCAGAAGCTGTGAACCAGCGAAAGCGACCCAAGGAGTGGCTCGGCAAAGGCCGAGTTTTTGCCGGGCATCTGATTTCATCTCATCGAGAAGGACTTTCAGCAGCGTAAGCACCTCACTCACGACAGCGCGCTTGATTGAATGGAGGGCGCCGGCTTCCAAGTGAAGAGATACATGAGGGTCTGGCTCTGACAAGGGGCGGGGTGCATGAAGTGAGCCACCCTGTACTTTTTGAAAAGGCCTTTACAAGGCGTCCTTGAACAACAACACATTCTTTGGGGCAGCAATGTGACCGCGATGTGGCAAGATGTGGCAAACAAATGACCTATCAATGACTTAAAATAATGGCAACACGTAGCTGCTCAGCATTTTTATGCCAAGGTTCATGTCGCCTAGCAGTCCTCATCGGGCTACCCATGATTCCCAGGTGTTCCCCGCTGGACGGATGTTGCAGGATGTTGCTAAGCTTGGCTCGTCCCGCTCACGCAGGCCGTTCAAGCGGTAGGAGAGGATGGTGAAGCCTGAGGCGGCACAAAAGCGGAACACCAAGGAAGCATCCCCGCGTGCCAAGACATGTGGGTATTGTGTCAATGTCAAAATAGCGGGCACCCCCCCGAAAAAAAAAAAAAAAAAAAAAAAAAAAAAAAAAAAAGAGAGAACAAAGAGAGAGAATCATATGAGTTGCCGACTCTTGGTGGTTTTTGAAGCTAGAACTGAAAGCATACCTCTTAAAAAAGAGCACAAACCCATGCGCAACCATGTCATGGTAGATTTGTGCCTCCCCCCCAAACATCAGTCTCAGCCTTTTCGCAGGCCCTGCGGCTTAAGCGCTCCAAGAGAAACCAGCCTTCGAAACGATGCGAGTGACTAGCACCGCAAACAACTAAACAAGTCGAATTTCACAGCGAGGAGAAAAAACAACCATCCAGCGAGAAACGTTTTTCCCACAGCAAGCAATAACAAATCACATCCCGCGGCCCAAGTGAGGCAACCGTTCCCCACGCTGAAAACCTGCCCGGTCCTTGGTCCCTTCGCGCGGGAAGTGACCCCGGGGCTCGCGGCCGATCGCCACGTCGGGGTGGGAAAACTCGGAGGAGCTGCTCGGCGTGTCCTGCGGCCGCCCAAAAACGAGGCCCAGGCCAGAGCAAAATGGGTGGCTCCTCGTTTGTTGGAGTGGTACCTCTTTTTGTGGTGGGTGTTGAAAGGAAACTAGAAGAAGAACCAAACAGCAAGTCAAGATACGCCCAAGTAGAACCACTTCTGGGCCTGAGGGATAGACACTTTTGACTTGACCCAACGCAAATGGCTTTTGCTTTCCGGGCATGCGACCGAATGCCACTTCTGTCGCGCTAGTACACCAACCCAACCGACCGACAACACCTTTGCCCTTTTCTGACATAGCTGTCCCGCATCATGTTCTGCAATGTAGATGCAGCACAAGCTTAAACCTAAACAAATCTAGCGCTTTTGCCGGGCGGATTCGGCAGGCAACTGGCAGCGCAGCAGGCTACGTTCCGGAAGAAGTGGAACTGCGATCGAGATATTATCCACCCAACTGCTGTATGATGCAGCGTATTCGGGATGTGATTTTCAGCTCGGCAGAGCGAGCGCGTGCATTTTGCTTTGCGCCGCTCGCTGAAGAAACAACTTGCTGAAGTGCATTGGACACCATAAAGGCACCTTGCAAAGCCCCTTTGGGCAACTCGCACGCGATCTGGTTGAAACAAGCCAAACAAGCCTTGCAGCATGAAGCAACGTCTTTGAACATGTCTCAATTGGCCCGTGCTCAACCCTGAACGGAGTTGGTGTGAAGATAGCAAGCAAAGGACACGGCGTGCTACTGGGTAGCTGGTTGGAGTACTGCTTAGGTATCGACTAACTATCGGTTGAAGGATCGGTTGGGGTCTGTAAGTTTCCCACTCCGGAACCTCAGTTTAGCAACAATTGTGGGCATGCGGCATTCGTCATGCCTCGTATAATGGAGTATCGTTTTTGTTCCCCCAGCATCGGTTTGCAGTGGTTTGGACCTGCACAAAAATGCCGGACAGCCCCTTATCCAGCAGAAAGGCGCGGGATTGTTATTTCAACCTGCCACCCGCACCTCCAGCGGTGGAACAAAAGGTGCTTTTGCACTTGCTTGTCTTCTGTTGCTGTTCCCCCCCCCCCCCCCCAAAAAAAAAAAAAAAGAAAAAGAAACCGGCCCCCTCCCAAAAAAAAAAGCTTAAAGGAACATCGTTCATTTAACAAATAAATACAAATAAAATAAAACCAAAAAACGCCAACCAAGGCAATTGGCCGCGGCCGCCCCCTCGCCGGGCCTTGCCCACAAAAGGCACCGCCAGCAGCTTGCGGCTCAAAGGCGTGCGCTTCTCGAAGGCCGTGTCCAGGTCATGCCCCGTCCTCGGTTTGGAGTTTCGACCCAAGTAACATACAGGGGGAAGGGACCGCGGACCCCCCACCAATTAACATGGACCTTGAGGTTTTGGGGGGTCCTGGTTTGGACCATTTTCCGAAAGGGGTGTCCTCCAGGTTCAGGTTGGAGGGTAACTTCTGAGTTCGCCCCTTTCATTGAGCTATCTGGACACGCAGTGGCCCAGGCTCACCGCCGCACTCACTTGCCTGTCAATCCTTGGGGCCTGAGCAGGTGGAACCTCTCAAAGTGGAAAGGGAAACTGAAAGGTTAGATGTGGTCGGTTCGCATTGGGGTCAGCTAGGGCAAAGTGGGCTTTTTGGGGGGCAGAAGCCCAGGCCTTCCAAAACCTCGCCAAACTGGAGGATAGAACTGGATGGGAATCTGCAAAATTTGGCTATGGCAAAGAACCCAAGTGTCCAATTTGTCACAGGTACAGCGAAAAGGAAGTGGAGCAAAGATCCCTGTCAGTAATGTTACACCTCCTTTAAGGATAGGGTCCTCTATTGCGTATTTTTTCGTAATTCAGGATCCTGTGACTGTTTTAGGGGCCCGCTATTGTGGAAAGTTGTTTGGCCGGAAAACGCCGGAAACAATCGCTTGAAAAAATATGGGCAACAAAAACTTGGCAAACAAGTCGGGCAAAAAAAGGCAAACACATCCTGGCAAACATTGGGATCATCTTTGATGAAACTGTTTTGGGGTCCTCTGTGGTGTCCAGCTGGTTTCGGGGTTGCTGAAAATTGAAAACCAAAGCCTCAGCCTTTACTTTCAAAGGAGGGGGCTCATCCTAAGCTCTCCCCAGCTCAAAGGTTAAAGGCCCGAGATCTAGGAAATCCATTTTGCAAGTTGTTCCCAAACCATCAAACTTAAGATAACTTCTTTACACAAAAGTGAGGGCAATCAGTCACGCAAAGGGGGGTGCCCAAAAGAGCCCCTGATCCTCTTTAGTCTGACTGCTTTGGTAGTTTTTAAC
Organism: Effrenium voratum; assembly: GCA_963377175.1. Lineage (NCBI taxonomy): Eukaryota > Dinophyceae > Suessiales > Symbiodiniaceae > Effrenium > Effrenium voratum. The sequence goes on from CAUJNA010003565.1 coordinate 409,931, forward strand.
TGGTTTCGGGGGTTGCTGAAAAAAACGGTCCTTGGCAATACTAAAGTAGAATTGGCAATGCTAAAGTAAGCACTGGGAATCTGAGAGCCAGCCTTGCAATATTAAAGTAGGATTGGCAATGCTAAAGTAAGTACTGGGAAGCTCCAGCAATACTAAATCAAATGGAAACTCAGATCCAAATCTCAAAAGGAAGCTCCAGCAATACTAAATCAAACGGCAACTCAAGTCTACCAATACTAAATCAAATTGAAAGTCCCAGACCCCCAGGGTTTCCCTAAAGAGGGTCCCGCTGACTGGTTCCATTGTTCGGGGGGGGGTAGCATTAAAGAGGGTCCAACATTAGAAGTAGAACCTCTGACCAGTCCATCTCCGCTTCATAAAGCTCGTTGCCCAAAGCAGACACAGCCAACCTATATATCAACATAGGGTGTACGTCTTTCCAGCCTACAACTGGCGTTCTTGACCCTGCAAAAAAAACAATTTTGGCCAAATGCCTCATACGCCTCGCGGCATCTGAAGCCTCATGTCGCGGCGATATGCTCACTTGCAGTCTAAGTGTCAGTAGCCCATAGGAAACTCGATGGACCTTGCTCAGCAAATAGGGCCTAAGCACAGGATTTTTCCTGGCGCTTAGAGCTTTCCCGGGCCCAAGTTTACTGGGGGACTTTGTGACTTTGGCATTCGGTTCTATGGCAAGATCTTCTCACCTGCGGACGGGGCGGACGGTGACCTGCAAGTGAAAGCTTAACCTTTGGGGCCAAGACGAAACATGGCCCAAAATTGGCAAACCAAAAGGTTCATACGGTCGGCTGTGGCAACCGAGTTGTTTTTCTTTCTTTGAAATATATATATATATATATATATAGTTAACACACACAACATCTTGATGTGATGTAGATGTAAAAACCCTAAACCCTTCATGGCCTCGTGGAGTTTCAAGCAAGAAGTCAAGCCTCCCATTCTCTACACACTAGCCATCCTGCGTTCTCCTTGCATGGCTGGAAGGGACCCCTCAAAAGAGTTCACCTGGGCGTGTTTTGACCAAGGGGTCTTTCATGTGGTTTTCTTTTGGCTTCCCCTTACAAACATCCCTCAGTTGCCGAAAGGACCTGGAATTAAAAGGTTATCCTTTCGGACCCCCGACTAAAACCAAAAAGGGGAAACCAAAAGGACACTTCCATCAGTCGATTTGCTTTGGGCAAGCGAGACACCCAAAACCATCCAAATTTCTCACTCTCTCTCTCTCTGCCGTAGCATCCAAATTGGGGGCGCCCAATTTTAGAGCAACACCTTTCATGGGGCGCCCCAGAGAACCACGGACACGGCGCCGCGCCCACGGGACCAGAACAAATCGCTCGCTCGACCCCTCAGATGCCCGACAAGAGCTGGTGCAGCCACAGCAAGCTGAGGTTCAGCGCTTGCAGGGCGGGCCTCAGGAACTCTCGGGGTGAACGCGGGTGAAAAGCAGGGTAGAACCAAGGACCATTTAACCTGCGGTCCATCTCCTGGTTTCATTTTGACCCATACCCAAATGGGGGTCACATTTGCTGTGAGGCATGCAAAAAGCAGGCGTCGCCGCTGGAGGATAGAGGCCCATCCATGTAGGATGGATATGTCACCCACATTTGGAGGGTCAAAAGGCGGGCAAAGAAGAGGCCCGTTAAGGGGGTCTAGGCTCATTTAATTTAATGGGTCACATGTTGAAGTGTAGATTTCCCGCGGATGGAGTGTCTTGCTGATTCTCGGCAGGGAATGAGAAATGGAATGACCCCAAGACCGGTTCATTCCCAACTACCCGGACTGGCATTCCCTACCTATCGCACCAGCAAGAGAAACCAGCAGGAACTTGTACAGGAAACACCCTCTCGGCTTCAAGCAGGGACAACCCGCTCTGTCCAACCCAGCTTCCCAATCCAACTAACAGGCCGGCGCAATCCCAACATGGCCCAATCGCACACGGCCGGTGGGTCAAAATAGGTGCCCAGCATGAAACCCTGGGAATTGGAAACATGGACCAAAATCTGCGGTCCAATTCCTGTTGGTTTAATTTTGACCCACGCCCAAAACCGAACAAATGACTCTCAGAGCCCCGGCCCACTTGCGCTGCAAAGCAGCTGCTGAATTCGCGCATCGCCGCCTGGGATTTGCTCGGCCTCCCCTCTTAGTGTGGCAATTCATGAAATGACTGTGGGTCAAAATGTGTACCCAAAATGGGTTGCCCTGGAGGTGGAAAAATGGACCAAAACCTGCGGTTTCCTGGTGGTTCAATTTGGACCCATACCCAAATGCGTAGACTTGCATTTCGTTTCAAGGGTATCCTCGACTTCTTGCCAAAGCCGCAAAGCCAAGGACGACCCAAGAAGCCGGGCACAAAGTTGCCCGCGCGGGGCGGAAGGTCTGAAATGCCCCCACACAACCGGGCCTGGAACCGACTGTTTCCCAAACGATGCCTTCCATGGTCCAACATTGAACACGGGGATGCGCGCTACTGATGCAACACAATGCCACCCAAACAAAGGCGGTTTCGGCTTGAAGATGGCATGAGCTAAACTGAGCTTATCCCTGACTCTTGCCTGTTTGGGTGCGTAGCTTGTATAAATAGGAAGGAATACGTGTACAGGTATATATGCACACACACACACACACATATATATATATATATATATATATTCGCAGATGGATGGATGGACAAATGGACAAATGGATGGATGGATGGATGGATGGATGGATGGATGGATGGATGGATGGATGAATGGATAAATGGATGGATAAATGGAGGGATGGAGGGATGGAGGGATGGATGGATGGATGGATGGAGATATAGACATAGATATAGATATAGTAACATAAAAATGCACATGTACACCTCTATGTATATATGCATCTGGTTCATACATTGATACTTCAAAAAGCAATCTTCTAGGGGTTAATTCCCCCTTCTTTTCAGCCATCGTTCTTTTCAAACACCAGCCATTGGGTTTTTGGTGGTTAAAGAAGGATCCCTGGAAAGAATGGAAATGGAAGTTACCCCTAGGGCCATTGCTTGTTTTCCCCAATCACACCTCAACAAAAACAAGGGTGAGTTCTGAAGAAATCTTTGTCTCTTTGTAGTTCCCCAGTCACCTCAGAAATCTTTGCAGTCTTCATGTCGGTCATGCCATGTGCGGCCATGCCTGTGCGCAGCAGCAGTCGGAGATCCGCTGGGAGCAGCTTGCCCTGGGAAGCCGGTCTCAAACGAACCTTCGAACATGCGGTTCGACACCGCCCGGAGCTGCCCTCTGAAAATTAGGACCCCGGCATTTGTTTGCCTGGGTAGTGGAAAACACAGGGAACCCCAAAAAAGCAAAAAAAATACAAAGGGGGAACCAATTCTGGCGAAGAATTAACACCCAAGGCGGTCCCTTGAAAAGGAACATGGTCTTCCAGGACCCCGGGGTCAAAAGAAGACGCCTCCAAGAATGAGCGCTTGGTAAGCATGGGCAAAAGTGTCAGGGAGTAGTTAGTCGAGCCAGGATTTGCACTGAGACCGCACTTTGCAGCCTGCATTGACAAAGAAGCGACAGGGAGGGGCTCCAGTGGTGTCCCCTTTCGCAAAGGACCCCTTTTTGCCGCCTTTATGCCCCCTTTGGGGGTCCAGGTTGCTTGCCCTTTTCCGCCAGTTTGTGAGCGACAAGGCCTCCAAGTGCTCATCCACAAAAAGGGCAGCCCAGTCCTCGGTCAAAACGTGTCCATTTGCTTAGATTCCGTTTAAAACTAGCCCTAAATATATTTAAAATAATCCGTATTTTTCAGCAAGTGGAAGGATTCTTTGGCCATCATCCTGCTCCTGCAAGCATTAAAAAGGCCACATGCACCAGCAAAACAGCAGGTTTGAGTCCATGTGTCCATTTACCAGGGCAACCCATTTTGGGGCTACCCGATTTTTGACCCACTGCCACATCCGGCACTCTCGCTCTTCCGGGCGCATGGAGCGCATGGCCCCCTCGCACGGGCCCCGGCAGCAAGGTGCGGCAGCATGTCCTAACGAACAGCTCGCTGCCCCCTCGGCCCGTCGATGCACTCAGGCACCGGTCCTTACATTCCGCGGTTGCTTTCTGCGAAGCCCAGCTAAAAGTGACTAACTGTTAGTGGTTTAATGGGAAAAAGTCCTCACATTCAAGCAAAATGCAACAAAAGATTCAGCAAGCGCCAATGGATGATGAGGCCAAAAATACTCCATTTAACATGGCTTCAGCTGCACGGAGTTGCGGAAAGTGGAAGTGCGGAACTAGTACAATGAGAAGTCAAAAAGAACAATGCGACGAAGAAAATCCGGCGCTGCGCTCACTCGAATCACAGTGCCTGCATGTAGAAGTCCCGGGAGAGAAGCACGAAGTGAGGGGTTACCTGACTCGGTTGCTGTTGACCCCCTGCAAAAAAAAAAAGGGGTTTAGTGGAGAACACCTTTATTTCCCAAAAAGTTAAAGTCTAAAGCTCCAACCCAATAGCAGTGAAGCTGATTGCACCCCTTTCGCTCGAAAGCAATTGCAACGCCACCCTGAGTCCTCAGGATGTGGCGATGATTCACCATACCCTTTAAACCATCCCAAAAGAAACTTACCCCTTAAAACTCCAAGCCCTGGGAAAGTTAATCTTTTACAGACATATAGCCCATGTTACCCAAAAAGTTGAAAAGTTGTGTTTTTAAGAGGTAAGGAAAGCCCCTGGCTTGAAACACCTCCATGTTGCTAACTTATGCCCTTTGCCGCCGCCCATGTGAGCTCCCAGAAATGCAGACTCCAGCCCGGTGACTCGCAAGCCCTTCGGCCTGCACCTTCAGACTCTTCCGCCCCTGCTTGATCTTCTCCGCCAGGCCCTTAGCCATTTGGCTGGGTCAAAACCAATGGTATCCCATTTTGGGGTAGGTGCACCACCCATTTTAGAACCTATTTTAGTGGGGATTGGGATGCTGACTGGGGGTAATTACGGGGTATTGACCCATGGCCATCTTTCCCGTTGTTTGGATGCCGTTCCTCAAGCAGGGCCCACCTCTCTTTCAGACCGTCTGCCCGGAAGCCCGTTCCTTTCCCAGTGCGCCAAAGGCAAACCCTGTGACCTCAAGCTGGGCGCCCTCCTCTACGCGTGCATTTTGGGTAGCCAGCTTGGGGAACCAACCTGTCTGGTTGAAATGGATGACATCGGCCTTAAAGGGCACATGGAGCATCTCTGAATGCTGATGGTGAGGAGTGCAAAGGGGTGTTTGGGGGAGGGGGGGCGATGCGTGCGTCCTTTCCAAATCCATCGTCTGCGCCTTTTGGTTGAGGGTGCTTGTTTCCTTAACCCAAAAGAAAAACACCAAAAAAGAAGCACCAACTCTCGCTCTCTCACAAGCAATGAACACCCCCTACTAATAAACCCTGTGTCTTAATATGGGGGTGTCCCTGGTTTGGGGATTGTTCACTTTTGGAGGGGAACACCCCCCTATGAACAAACTGGGGTTGCTTCATAGGAGGCCAACAAGTAGCCGGACCCAAATGCAGCCACGCCCGTCGCTCTCTCCGCTCTCGCTCGGCCCAGGGCGCCCAGTGCGGCGTGGGCGTCGCGGCCTTGGCCGCGGGCAAGGCCCCGCTGCCAATTTTGCGAGGATTTCCCCCTTTTCGGTGGGTTCAAGTCGACCCCACTGCATTTTTGTTGGGTGAAAAGTGACCGTCTGCACCAGGCGATTCCAGAAGGAATCTCCCGAACGAACCCGAAATGGAAGACTTGGTGACCCATTTGCAGAGGCCCACTGGCTCCCATGTTAGTCTGAGGGAGTGAATCACTTGTCGTGGGTTCAAAACAAAAGCTCAAGTTGTTCAACTCGTGGCTTCAAGTCCGAACACCCTTGACTTGCTGTCAACCAAAAACATATGAAATAGTCTAAAGATCCGTTACCCAATAGCAATCAAGGAAGTCTCGATGAATCATGGGCCCTGGTGTGTGTGTGTGTGTGTGTGCGGAGTGGCAGAAAACCCTGCCACCAAAACCGTTTTCTGTTGCAGCAGGGGGCCAGCGGCCATCAAGCAAACGCTGGCCAACGAAGCTATGCTTGATGGTGGATGCACGGATTGATCACCCGTGTGTACCTGCAACATTTGCGTGATTCTGAAAGTCTATTTGGCCCCTTGGTTGCGGCGCTGTGTGTGCTTCATGTTGGAACTGGTAACGTTTTCGCCTCTAGAGGGAAACCGAGTGCCTTGCGAGCCGAAACTCATCCTACTCGAGACTTGTCGGTTGTACTCGAGACTCATCAGTTGTACTCGAAGATTAGCATTCTCCATCTGGAGTTCAAGTGTGTACACCCCATTCGTGGGGAATCCTCGGGTGTACCCATTGTGTGACCCCGGGCCGGCTCTGTCGGAAAATTTGACCTCAACGTGCTTATCATAGAACAGCGGAATTTCACATTTAACCAGGAACGAGGTTTCACTAAAGGGAAGAAAGCCGTCAGATCATAGCGACGTCTCACCACAGTTGATAGCTGCCGATTTTCATTGCATTTCCTGACCATTGGTTGAACTTGTTGCTCGTATCACTGCGGTTGACGATTGCTGACTTGTATTTGCTTTGCCTTGTACATTTCGATCGACCATTGCAGTTGAGGACCGCTAACTTGCATTTGCATTGATTTGAATGTTGTCGGGTCTGATTCTCTCAAGGTGGAAGTGTGCAAATTCAGATTCAGTTGCGTCACCATGTCTCGACGTGATGATCGTGATAGATCCAGGACTCGACGCAGACGTGATCGGAGTCCGTCCCCTCAAGCTCACAAAGCACGCCGACGTGAGCACAATGACAACCAGGTCTCGGAGAACATGGATTGAAACAACTTGGTTTCATGGCAACACAACTCCGGCTACAACGCTGCTAACAACTTTCCGATGGTGCCTACCAATTTTCAATCGACTCACAACCCCACACAACAATTCCAATACCCGGCGATCAACTACATGATGCCGATCCCTCCTGATCCCACGCCATCCAAGTTCATGCCACCAGTGATGCCACCACCGGTCACTACTTCCCAACCTACACCGTCACCTGGACCTCCTGCGGCTCTACCGGTTCGTCCTCAGAAAGCCTGGCTTACTCCCTCGCCTGACTGGACACCTGGAGACGGCATGTTTGATGTCAATCAACTCTACAACTTCAGCCTGCCCATGACTGTTGCCAACACTCCGCATGGCAACCTTCGCGACATGTCAGGCATGGATATTAGGGACGTACGCCTGGTTCAGGTTATCCACGGGGGCCTCACCAACTGGCTACTCAGGCCGTTTGCACACGGCCGATTCGTGACGTGGGAAGGCTTTCGCACCCGCACTGAGGCCTTACTTTGGAGTACCTGCTCCAAATTACTACGAAGATCGCAGTCACTCAACCTGCTCACCCTGGAAAAGGACCTTGCCAACACGCTGGGTCTCAACATTGATGACTTCAATCAGCGCATCAAGGTCCACGACCATTTGGCCAACCTGGTACTTCAATTTCTTCAACAACATCACGCCTCTCTCGCACCTGCTGCCCAGACCGATGACATGGTCAAGAAGTTCAATGACTTGAATCGTGCACATGAACTTCTACAGGCTCAGTATTCCGCATCACTTCGCGCATCGACCTCGCCCACGATGACAAACCAGAAAGATGATGCAGAGTTGGTTACACCGCCACCGGTCAACCACACACCATCCTCGTCACCTGCCAGCTCCCTGCCCACAGCCAGCGCGGCCGCCCTGGATGGCAAGTCGTTTGATAGCGTGGTGCAACCTCGGATCATGCAGTCTCTTCACGGAGTGTCGTCACCGCCGTCCAAACCGGCGGCGTCACAATTGCTCACCATGCACAGCACGCCGGATGAAGTTGTCAAGTACTACACATGGACCAGTGACCAACCTCGCCTTTTCCTCAAGCAAGCACCCACAACAACCACTTTGGCATCGCTGGTTAAGTGGGCCAATCACCCGTCCCGGCTCAACGGCAACAAGTCATTAGATTCTATGGCGACGCAGCTTCTTCAGGCGAGGCAACGCATGCCGAAAGGCGATGCACCCACTCTCGGTGCAATGGCGGCTTCGTGGGGTCTAGAACCCGGATATCTTACCAAACTCACTGAGAAGGCATTGAGTCACCTCATCGTGACCGCTCGCCTGCTCTGTGGATGAGAAGGCATCATGATGACCTTCGTTCTCATATGAGCCCGGAGCGGCAACAATGTCACGGATGAGTCCAGGTGAAAACTCGTCCGTCAAGTGTCTGCGTTGCACCAGATTGATCTTGTACTTGCTCGTTCTTGCATTGCCTCTTGTGTGATTGTCTGTGATGCTTGTATTCATGTCGCCGCCTTGTGGTAGATTTCGTTGGTTGCATCTCACCATGTTGGATGAACTTCGCCGCTGCGGAATCTATGATGATGTTGCACAATGGCAGTCGCTGGACGACCTTCTGCACTCGTTGACCATATTCTCTACGTGCTGGCATTACTGTTTTCCTGGACTACCACCACCGTCGATTCCAATTGAGGAGTACGAATCCATCACACAATTGCCGTGGCTGGGTCTCATCCTCGAGGTCTTAGTTGTGGTCCGGATAGCCCTTCAGATTCCGAATCGCGCTATGTCCAACTCTCAGCACACCGTGGCCAACAGGTACGAGCTTCACAGATGTCGGTGCGCTGCCTATTTATTGATCAGTTTCTTACAACGTCTCATTTCACAAGATCACGGCTACTTCCCGCCGTTCTTCGAAGTCCTTCACTTCTACAAGACTTCTCTCTTGTGTGAAATCATGCACTCAACTTTCGCTGACACGCGACATCTACGCTCATTGCGGGCGCGATTTCCTGACCTCTACGACTTCATACATGATCCAGGTCATCACCAACAACCGTGCGTCTACATTCGACTTTCCCCATGGCACACACCATACTATGTTGGGGCGACTGATCAGGATGTTCTACGTCGTGAACACTCACGCAGTCGCAAATTTTACAACTACTTTGTGGACGGCATGCCTTCTTTGAACCGGCGCTTCACTACTGGAAACGATCCAATACTTACTGGCTCTTCTGTGCTGTACCAGTGGAAATCAAACTTCCAGTTTCCTCGGTGTGGGTTCAAGAAAGCAAATGGCAATACCAGCTACGCCCGCATTTGAATGCACCCTGGGTACACAGAATCTTGCGCAAGGTGGGCTTCCGGGAACATCTTGTAGATTTTCGACGCCACTCGTTGTCGTCTCCCACTTCCCTCGGCTTGCACAAGCGCTTTCGACGACGACTACATCCGGATCTCCAACGGCAACTACGACCTGACACCCTGGATGACATTCAAGCCCACTACTCGATTCTCTATCAGCTGGGATCGAATACAGGAGCGTCGTTCCAAGTCATGCGTGACCTACTGTCGGCCGCTTTTCCTCCCACTCAGCTGTACTACTTATTGCGGCTCGCAGTCTGTGTCAACGAGCCCTTCCGCTCCAAGGCCCAGAAGCTCCTCGCCCAGGTACTGCGCAAACGACGGCTACAACCACCCACCACTTTAACACAGCTACTCTTGCCGCCGCTACATGTCCAGAAGTGGAAAGCTCTACTGGGCACATGGTTACAAAGCTGGATTGCTTCTCATCGGGATCTGTTCCCTTCTCTTTTCATTCCAAAGATCCGGGTTGTGGAAACTCGCAGCGCCACATTGGGCGACAAGATATACAACTATCGCACATGGCAGCGCAAATGGACGCCTGACACCTTTCCGTGTCGCTGTTTGGACATCGATGATCACCATCTACACCGTGCACATGGTCACGCAGTGATGGTGGATGAGTTTTCTCGCATCAATGCGGACATTAACATTGAAATCATGGCCGCCTCAATGAAGGATCAGTTTTTCGGTGATGTCGACTTATTGCATCAACGTTTCACCACACAACTTCGCAAACTTGCTCGCCGCTGGCATGTACATGGTTCCGGTCTACTTTCAGATCTACAGCCAGTTGTGACTCAGTTAATGGATACTCATCGGATGAACCTTCAAGATCGGGCTTATTGGTCATCGACATCGTTGCAACGCACTGTGGCTTCTTTGTCTTCGTGGGTAGTTATCCCAGCGGATCATTTTCTCAGTGATTATATTAAGAGCCTCAGATCCATGGGGTTTAGACCTTACCTCAATTTATCTCAAATTTTCTCAAATTATCTCAAATTATCTTATTTTTGCATCTAATGTGCAAAAAGATGCAAAAAAATGCAAAAAGATGCAAAAAAATGCAAAAAGATGCAAAAAAGTGCAAAAACATGCAAAAAAGTGCAAAAACATGCAAAAAAGTGCAAAAAATGCAAAAAAGTCCCAAAAAAAAACAGAATGCAACAAAATGCCAAAAAAACTGCAACAACATGCAAAAAAATGCAACAAAATACAAAAAATACAAAAAGAGTGCAAAAACAATGCAAACATACATGACACAAATGCAAACAAGGACAAACACATGCAAGAACATACAACATGCATTAAGTGTGTGTCACTCAATTCTATAATAATGATTATTTTTTTATTGTTGCATCAGTGAGTCGCAAGTCATCATGAGCGCACGTTAGCGCCAGCAACGTTGGACCATTCCATTGTCCATCATCATTATTCATTCTTGACGTCGCTGGCGAGCCAGCTCAAAAAATACTCTGCCATGATCCAAGTCAAGCGCTTTCAATAACTTGTGGCAAGGACAGCTGCACGGATCATCATCATCATCTTCACAGATCGTTGGACTGGGGTATTCTTGCACATAAGTCGAATCAAAGTTCGAGCAATGGGAGCAATGCATTGTCTTGCGATTGTCGTTGATGATCATGAGCACTGCGCCACGCATGCCAGTAACAAAGGTCACAGGTTCCCGATTGACGTTCAGCTGACTCGGCAACTGAATAAACGCTTCATGTCCAACCCACATAATAGTCACACCAGGACGACAACACATGTTGCGCCGGTCACCGGTCCTGAAATCTGTCAGAATAGATTCTGCAAGAAATTCTGGGCAAGGTTCACGTTCCAGTTCCGAGTCCAGCTCCGATAAATCTGACTGCTCGACGTCGTCATTGTCATTCCCCTGCTGAAGCTCCGGCTCAGTCATTTCAACTCCCCAGTCCCGTGGCTGAGCGTCAGTCCAGTCAGGCTGAGGACGTTCGATTTGACTCAGACACACTGTCGCACTGGCTTCAACTTCTGATTCTGAAGATTCAGTGTGACACACTGTCTGACTTGCAGGAGAATATGTCACTGTCCGACGCTTCTTATCAGCAGGCAAGCCAGTTGACATGAGGCTTCAATGTCAATGGTTCACAAAATCTCAATCAAGCACGTTGAGTCAACTGCTACTGACAGGCTTGAGCCGCAAAACCGCATCTCAAGCATGACTGGAATGTTTGCAGCCTGAACATGGGTCATGGTTCATGTCATTCATGATGGCATGTGCGCGCACGGCTGTTGCCATAAACTCAAATGAAGTCAGGATATTTATAGAGCGACAACTTGTTTCTTCCTCTTGTTCCATTGACTGCTGGGCCTCAAGTGAGCTTCCGCACTCACGCATCTAAACTCACTTGCGCAGCCCTGTTGCTGTTTTCCAAAGTCGCACACAGTCGGGTCAAGCAGTTTGCCCATCAGTTAAAAGTTGCAGCTCCGCTCTGTACTGGAGCAACACACTGCTTGTCTATTATTGGCTGAAGATCAATCCAGCACGAGGCCATGACGCATTGAATATGCACGAGCAAGCTTGTGACAGGCGCACCACAATGGTGCGCTAAGCCGCACGCAGAGCACCAAAGAACACGATCTCGCGCAGCCAAAGTAATAGTTCCAGCCCTGGCAGTAAAAAACCACACCTTTTTATGCATCGATGTGCTGTAGCTCACGGGCATCCGAACAAACCAGTCACCTTCGATGAACTTGAACTTGCGATCGGCAGTTGGTAAGGGCATCTGCATCTGGTCAGCAAGCACTTCTTGAAGCACCACTGGGCGCAGATCTCCCGTGTCTGGAGTCGAAGAGCGTGGTCTTTTTTTTGTGGGAATCACATTTTGGGGTCCTGGCATGTGGCCTCCTGGTGTTCCTCATCATCAATGGCAGTGTCATTGGCCATGTTGTTTGTGCACGGCGACGCAGACTCAATAAGTATAGTAGCAAAACTACCAGCATCCTCACATTTCCATAGCTTCTGCCTTAGATAGTGTGTGCCCGAACCCCGCACCATCACTTTGCCTAAATTGATGACAGCAACACCTAATGCATACAATCATTATTAAGCCCAGCAGCGACATTGCGAGTTTAGCAAAAGTGGGAAGCACTTGAATCTGCGCTTTCAACTGACAGCACTTGAACCGAACCGCCACAACTTGTTTTGCCACAAGCAATTCCCGTACACAAGTGCAAGCAGGCCAATGACATGATGAGATACTTTGCACTCAGCACACCAGAGGTTCTCGCTATTTTATCAAGTCGTGCGCAACTCGCAAACGAGCAAAGAATTATGCCTTCTGTCTACAGCCACATGTTTTGGAAGACTGGATCCAGTCCTTAACCTGTAGCTCAGTCATTATAGTGCTTGTCCTCCTCAATTGGCCTTTTGATGGCCACTCGCCTGGCAGAGCGCCACCACAGCACAGAACTAAGACTTCAAGACTATTATTACGCACACACACACAAAGAATGGTCATTATGATTTGCCCGCCTTTCTCCCAGTCGTAGCACCTCATGATCCAGGTTGGCTTGTCTCGGCCCCCTGGCGCTGGATGAAACTTGTAATGCCCACATTGCTTGCGGCAGGTATTGCAGGAAACCTCAGTCCAGATAAGCGGATCAAACACAGCAGGTTGCCGGGGTCCATGGTGGCCAGGGCGACTTGATTGTGCACCGGCACCATCAGCCATAGCCAAATCATCGGCACTGCTGGAAGCAGCAATGACACTTGCCCCAGAACTTGGCAATGGCTCATCACTGTGCCTTGTCGATTTGCTTGGAGATTGGGTGTGGCTGGCAGGTGGCAGGTCCGCCTGCGGACTCAGCCTGTTGCCGTCGTCCGCCACACTGGCTGGCTTGTCTTCTGGAGGAGCCGTGCTGTTGTCCTCCGCCACACTGGCTGGCCGCTCTTCTGGAGCAGCCTCGGCCTGCGCAGCAGGCCTCGCAGATTCAGGGCACGACGACACTGAGTGAGTTCTACGAACCACCCGCCGCTGCCATGGATTCGGAGTCACAGCTTCAACTTCTTCAGGGACTTCAACTAGCACGTTTCCCTTTTCATGGGTGTCACCTTCGCGAAGAGCAGGGCAGTCTTGTCTTTTCTTCTTCAGTGCGCCATGCCAAATCTTCCTGCTCGCCTTGCTGGCCACTTTGGAGCTGCTTGATTTGGCAGTCTTCAGCCCCTTTATTATGTTGGCTTTGTTGCTTGCCTTGGCCTTGGCCTTTGTCTTGGCCTTGGACTTGGCCTTTGTCTTGGCCTTTGCCTTGGCCTTTGCCTTGGCCTTTGGCATCATGGCCTTTCTGACTACTGCCCATTCCTTCTGCTTCGCACGAGCCTGATGTTTCTCAATTGTTTTTTGAACTTGCTCAAACTCACGACGATCTTCTGGGTCCATGTCCTCCAACACCATTGCATCAAACTCAAGATCATCCTGATCAGCCTTGCAGGCACTCTCATCAGAATCACTGTCGTTGCCAGCGGGGGCATTGTTGTGCAGAGCTTGGACCTGAGCCGCGAAGTTGGCCGTGATGTCATCAGTATCGCCATCCCGCTGTGACGTTTCCGCAGCAAGAACTTTCAATAGCTCAGGTCTGCTCATCGCTTGAAAAACTGGCACAGCAGTCTTGCTGCAAGCACGCAGGTCGATGCCCTTCAAGTAGCACACCAGGGCCGCCAGCTCTTTGTTCAGCATCTTCTTTGTCAGCCTGAGCAGGTGACAGCACAACTGACAACAAGACAACATCAAGCATGCTGCCTGACATGAGTGTCACAGCGCGACTTCATTCAGATCCAAGCAGCGTTGGCTGTGTAAGAAAAGTTCTCAGCAAGCTGCGCTCCACACCGGACGATTGCCTGGCCAATCGGAGACCACCTTGCCACTCAATGCAAACAGGCTGCGTCTCCACCACCATCCACATCTCTGGCTGCTCGATGAACATGAAGTCTGCCTGCCCTTCAGCATCCAGCACAAAGCACGCATCTCCAAGGGCACCACAGTGGTTCGCTTCAGGAGTGTCCACCACAATCACGGGCCACCCTATACAAGCCCATGTGGCAGAGCTCAAGCAAAAGCAGAATGACTCATCTGACAAATTCTTCATGACCTCCTGCCGTGGCGCCAGTTTGTTGAACACCCCTTGCCAGATTTTGATGCCTGCCGAAGATCTGTCATCCTTCCAATGCTGAAGCCAAGCCCATGCCGCAGCTCCTTCTTGAAGGCTTTCTTCCGACAGTGTGCCCCAGGTTTTCCTTGCCATAAGTTGATGCCATTCCCGAGGCATTTTGTGAGTCTTTGAATTGAACCCACATTTTCTCCCCCTTGTATGTCCCTGTCTAAAGTCACCCACAAATTCGTCTCTGGAGATCTTCACATGCGGAATTCCACGGCTTTCAAAGACCTGCGAGCTGCGAGTAACATCTTGGATGGACTCATTTGTTTGCTTCTTGTTGCTTTGAAATTTGCCATCCCTCCGAATATCGTTGTGCACATCTTCAACAATTTTGTTGTCAGGGAATGTGCAAAGCAAGCAGTTCAGCAAGTGACGTCCTGCCACACTGGCTGTCTTGTAACCACCTGCTTCGAACGCCTCCATCATGATCCTGCATGGGTTTGAAACGATTAGATGTACACTTGCGGACAGCTTGTCGCAAATTCCCTGCACCAGGCCAAAGGAAGACCGACTAGCAAACACAGTTTCAAGCCACAGCAAAACCTGATGTTCCTTCTTCAGCAAACGAACTGCTTCCTGCTGCACTTGCTCGTTGTCAGCAGCCAGGATTCCTGCATATGATTCTGGGGGACAGCCGTGGCGACTGAGCGACCAGACCCTCTGCTTCAGCAAGTGCTCTGTCAAACTAGTCATTTGCATGACCCAGCCACTCAAACCACTTTCAGATATGAACTGCAGAAATGTTGAATTCTGAAGCACTGCTACTGTCTTCTGCAAATGCTCGGACTTCTTCCAGCCACCCAGCGCCAGCTGCGCGGACCTTTTGACAGAGTCTTGCGGGGTTTTCACTGATTGAATTTCAGCCGCATACCATGACCACAGTGGACGTGTGACTTCAAGCAAAATATGGGAATGATAGTACAAGTCCTCCGTCATCAGCTTCAACGCAAGCTTGAATCCTCCCGTCGTTTTCTTCATGAGGCTCAGCTCTTCTCTGGGGCTGATTTCCTTCCGTTTTGCTGCCGCATTGAGGAGGCCTTGGTCAGCTGATGTTGGGTCATTCATTGAAGGGCCCTGTCCAGTTGGCAACACACTGCTTGGATTGCTCTCATCGTCCAGCTCAAGCGAGTCCTCCAAAACCATCTTGAACGCATGATACTCAGCCAGCATTTCATTGCACACCTCGTTCCAGCTGAACCACCGGGCAAGCTTGACCAAAGCACCCTTTTTTGAAAAGGATGGAAGTTGCAGCATTTGATCCCATAGTTCGTTGTCAGGGACGTTGAGGGATGAAAGTCCCATATCCAAAGCAATCAGCTCACGATAGCGGATCCAAATTTCAGAGTTTGTTGAGTGGCTCGCCAGAAATGACTCCAGCATGCTCTGCTTGTGCTGGAAGAACCCGCCTGTTCCGAATGGCTTGTAATTCAAGCTGAAGACATAGCTCGAGTGCAGCTGTGTGCGCAAAAACTGACCCCAGCACGCTCGCCCAATCGCCAATTTGTAGTCCCGGATTGATCGATGGATCTTGTCAAACTTGACATGAACCATGTGGTTCTGTAGCGCAAACGCCATCCCCGCATTTCCAACCGATCCCTGGTCCAGGCAGGCAACCAGAATTGGCACCTTCTCCCACCAGAAAGGCTCTTCAGGAAGGACAGGCAGTTGGGTGCCCCCATCCTGGCAAATAAATGCCCGACTGACACACTGTCTGACATGATCATCTTCGACCTCCTCGTCATTTGCACCAAACTCAAACACTGGAATGACCACTCGATGTTCGCCAGATTGTATTGGTCTGCACGCCTTGGCACGCACAAATGAACTAAGGGTCTTGGCACCATTGGTCAGCAAGCTCAGTTGATGGCTCATTGCTTGGAGCTGCCTGAAAGCTGCAAATCTGCTCAACTTGCTCTTCTTTGCCAAGGTTGCCAGCGCCGATATGTCATGCACTTCACTCGGCAGCAAGGGCCCAGTGGGCATATGTTGGATTCGTGCCACACATCCAACATCTTCTGCATGAGAGTACATCAAAGATATAAGGATGTCTTTTGTTCCATGAGTGGATCCATCAGCACAAATCTTGAATTGACAACAACTTTCAAAACGCGAGGCACTGATTGTTTCATACAGCTCTCCTGCCCTCCTTGTCCACCTGTAGGCATTCTCCTGGCTCACTCCTGAGCAAGCCAGGCTTCAGTCACACACAAAAGCAGCTCTCATTGCATTGCAAACAACAAATAGACTATACATTCGCCGAGCAACCTGCAAAAGCACTGTTCTCAAGCTCCGACTGCATTGCCACTTCAGTAGACATTGGCCTGCCTGCTGTGGCACACAGCCCTACGAGCGTCCAAACAGTGCCAAGATCCACCTGGGTGTACTTCCGAGTTTCCGCCCCACAGAACTTGCGCGCAGGAAGCATTCTTCCAATGTCATTATGAACCATGTACTGGCAGGAAATATACTGGTCCAAAAGATCGGACACTGTTGTCAGCCACGCTTTCTCCAATTCAGGAATCAGCTCATTGGTGGAGTGATTCGACTTGCATTTCTTCGCAAACACTGTGAATAAAACCAAGTCTTGAAGCCAAAGCCCGTTCTGTCCCCAGCCATGCAGTGGCTGGGATAAATGCCCCTGCAAATGCATAGAGCTCAGAAATTGAAGTGGCGCAGTTTCTGTTGCAATTGGCCAAGAAAATGTCTAGCCCATACACACTCCCTTGCTGCGTCACTCTCGAATCCACATGCTGCATCTGCATTCCATCTGGGTCAATCACAGAGCACACACGCGAGCAGATGCCCTTCAGCTTGGCAACACAATGTTTGACTTGGCACTCCTGGCGGCCAGTCCTACTTTGCTGACAAAAAAACATCAGCGCGCCCTTTGTGTCCGACAAATACTGCTTCACACAGCCATCTGGCACATCTTTGGTGGCATGAATATGCAGATCATTGTCCGTTGCAAGCCAAGACTCATCGATCATTTTTTTGACATGCCGGACCCATTTGGGCAATGGCCTCAGCTCCTGGAGGTCCTTTCTGAACCTGTCAAACATGTACTCCAGGCGCCACCAATATGTTCCCTCGCCGAATAGGCACAGTCACTACAAAACAACGATGGGTCTCCAGACAAATTGCATATCACAGCGTCGCTTTCAAGCAGGTAGTTATCTTCCATGGCTAGACACGAGGACTCTTTGTCTGCCCTTGCTGCAATGCAAAACTTGCATTCTTGGCTGACCAATGTAGTTTCATTGCCAACACGTGCTATTGTGGACATGAAACAATCAAGCAAACCTCCATTCATTGGCTCATTCGTTCACCTGCATTGATTCACTGCAACATGCTCAACACAAGGGCAAAGCAATAATAAGCACACGCGGGCAACAGCACCCAGGTAGGCTCACCTTTTTTTCCTCTGCTAGTCACTGCTTCCTGCAGGCGTGAGGATTGAACATTAATGCACTGCACATGCAAGCACAGTCTCAAGTTGGCGTTTGCAAAGCTCTTGTTTTACCCCAGCAGCCTGCTGCAGCACACAGTGTGTGACTCCACACGTTGAGTGCTTTGCCACACTATCAGCAGCACACATCCCCAAGCCCACTTGAATTGTGGAGCATCACGTCCTGCGCTCACTGATGCAATGTCACTCACATCAATTTGTTGAATTGATGCTGGGCCATCATGTTTGCAACCGCTGCGCCAAACGCAGGAGGATACCACTCTGACACATGCAATGCATCTTTGATGCCTGTGAAGGACCCAGTCTCAGGATTCCGAGTCACCAGGGCAGCACCACAAGCAAATGAATCTGGCTGTGCTCTTTCAAGGCTTGCCACATGCTTGGATGTCGACCAAATCATCCAAGGCTTCCTAGTCTCGCCCCCAAAGGCAGCTCCATATGTCCGTGCGCTGCACACCTTGGTAAAGCCCAGCACCAGCTGCATTGTACTCACCTTTGCAAGCACACTATCCGCAGGCTGCTCCAAGCAGGGAACATTCATGAGGAGGTAGCTGATAAAGAACAACAGACTGGTGACATTGCACAAGTGGTTGCCCTCCACAATGAACCGTCGACTGGTGTCCCCCCAGAATTGGTTCTCCTCTTTCCGTTTTGCCTGCGCAGCACACAACATCACAAATGAGCTGCACCTGGTGCCAAACCAGTTCAAGGAGTCACACACTGTGTTGCTTAGTGCATCCACCCACAGGCGAATTCCTTGCGGGTAGAGAACATCATGATGTTTACCATACAGCTTGTCCAAAGCAACACAGTTCTTCTTGCGCCGCATGAACTCCTTGGTCAGGTTGCCACTCCCTGCGAAGAACTCCACCATATCTAGATATGAGTAACCTGCTTTCCGATGTTTCCATGCTCTCAAGCATAGGCCAAGCAACATGTCCTCCAGCCTCCATTCCTTCAGTTCAGGAAACGCTGCAGCCAAAATCGGATGCCATGCCTCAGAAGCCATCCCCTTGTTGCACTCAGCATCCTGGTGCAGAAACCTCTCACTTTCTTGGGTCAGATTCCTCCTGCAGCCCGAACCGCCAAAAGACCAATGGCCCTCATCATCAATCGGGAAGTTTCCAATGGCAAAGTAGTCAGCCGTCACGCCGTGGCTCACTGCGTAGAACTCTTTCTGAATGCGCCAGGATTCAGCCTGCACTTTGGCAGCTACATTCTCCACAACATTGGGTGTGTTCTCCTTGTCCTTCAGCACACTGTTTGTCACTGCTCTTGCCCCTTTGCCCTTCTCTTTTTGCGCACCCAACTGATCCTTGGACAATAATACCATGGCCGCAGGAAGCTGAGAAAGCTGGCCAATGCCTAGCTTGAGCAAACCCGCACTCACACACACACATTGAAGGTGTTGCACTACATGAAGCAATGCAGCACGCACATGCACTGTCATGCATTGCCAGCCGCCTGGTCGCTGACCTTCATCATCTCATGCAATGCGCACACCTCGTTGGCACTGTTAACAACTCAGTGTCACAGCCCCGCGCAACACACATACACAGTCCCCAGCAGGATTGCGCTGCTGTAACTCTAGCATGTTAGCCCATTGTTTATGACATCAATGTTCCCATCATTGATATGTTCCCAGTTAAGCGCAATGTGTTGGGAAAGTTAGCCCAATATATGTCAGGTCAGTTCATGCTACATGCGCATTTGAGATGGTTTGAGATGATTTGAGATGATTTGAGATGGTTTGAGATGATTTGAGATGATTTGAGATGATTTGAGATGATTTGAGATGATTTGAGATGATTTGAGATGATTTGAGATAATTTAAGATAATTTGAGATAATTTGAGATAATTTGAAATAATTTGAGATAATTTGAAATAATTTGAGATAATTTGAGATAATTTGAGATAGGGTTTGGGGTGAGAGTTTGAGATAATTTGAGATAATTTGAGATAATTTGAGATAATTGGAGATAATTTGAGATAATTTGAGATAATTTGAGATAGGGTTTGGGGTGAGAGTTCGAGATTTTGGACATAATTTGAGAG
>CAUJNA010003565.1:429963-521821 GCA_963377175.1 Effrenium voratum
GCATCTGATCAGGAACATTTTCCCTGATCATTCGAGGGCGACGAGCCCACCTGTTATCAGGCACATACTCACCTAAGTGCAACTGTACAATCTGTCTAGTAGTGGCAGCTAGGATTCTAGCATTTTCCTCGGACATCGCAATCACCTCGGGAGGTTGACGCAACCTCTCCGGGTGAATGGGGTGAGAATGCGACCGCCGATTCATGATCGGCCTAGGCTCGTCACGTGTCCTTATATTCTCAACTTGCAGAATTTCAGCATTGTCATTGAAACTCGATCAGCCTGCGAGCAGTGGGCTTAATCCCCACTGCCTTCGCGAGCTCAGAGTTATACTGGCCGCACTTACCGGGCAAGTAATAGAAATCCGTCCTAATGTCAATTGGCCCAGGAATCCGTCTGAATAAAACGGATTTGCGAGTCGGTACACTCAAATCGACATCATCAATCAGAGCGTTGTCCGAGAGACGAATCGTTCGTCTGCGAATTACAGCTCTGATATTCGGGCCGCCCGGACACGTACCTTGCAGTGTACGAGCGCCAATAGTGGTCACTGACCACTCCATCGTCCCTTCAGGGCGTTGAAACCGAGCTCTATACTCTTCAAATGCCTTGGCTATGGGATGAACAGGGCAGGCAACAAGCCCAATAGCCTGAGGGTGACGGCCCGCCCCTCTCAAAAACCCGCTGACAAATCAGGGGCAGGACTATACGTCCTGTCGTCAGCAGTGGTAGTAGGTTCAGCAGACTCGGGTTGCGCATCGGCAGACTCGGTCGCTGGGGCCGCAGTGTGTTGCTTCGCTTCTTTCAGCAAATGCTCGGGTGGCTTTGCATGCTTGTAATCACACTTATCCCTCATGCACTTTCCATAGGAAACCCATTGGGCGCAATATCCTGGAATCAGGGGAGGACGCTCCTTGCGTTTCGCATCGGAACTCCCAGTTCTTGTGTGTGCGAATTTGCACTCTTGTCCGCGCGAACAGTATCCACGCGCGAAGTCCCTGCACGCATCAATCGCAGGAGCGCCAGGCGACGTAGACCTGGGCCTCCTTGGGGGCTCGCCCCTAGGGCTAGGCGTACGCCGCTTGTCCTGCTCCCGATTCCTGGGAGAGTACCTATCCCTTCGATGAGGACTTGGGGTATTACCGGTCCTCTTCCTCGGATCACTAGGAGGCCGATTAGGCCTATGGGAATCTCCAAACGGAGATCGTCTCCTAACAGGAGGACCAGGAGCACCAGGTTTCTGGGCTCTGTCCCTGGACTGAGATCGCTCATAAAAGTCTTTGTGCATATTGACCTGATTCTTACGAACCCTCCAACGGTCAATTTCGTTCTTGCAACGAGCACGAAGCCATTCATAGCTACAAACATCAGGGTTGGATATGTTCCTATCCCATTCCCTGATATCATGAGCCAAACAGTTGTGAGGTGTCTAACCTTCTCACTGAATAGCGACCGCTTTACCTGTTCGGTCAGCGGTTCATCGAGACCCGCAAGGATGTGATCCCACTTCGCGATGAACCTTTCAAGTCGCTCCTCTTCAGTATAGAAAGATGATGTACTGCATCGTAAGTTTGAGAGCTCAATTATCCTGAACGATTGCTCTCCGATATTCGCAGTCCTTAAGTGGTCGTATAAGAGCCACAGGATCCACTTGATGCGATTGTTGGAGCGTTGAGCGGCTTCGGTAAGACGATTAATCTTATCGATAATTGCAACAGTCTTGATGCACTTCCGAATGGCTGCATTGAACCTGGCTTCAAGGATGTGGTATTTACATTCTCCATCCAGTTCATCAAAGGTCTTTGCCTTCTCGACTTCAGTTAGCCAATTGATGACGTAAAGTCCATCTTCATATTGGCTATCCATACCCTCAGCCCAGCCGCGTCGGGCTCTGGCGGGAGGTCTATGGAAATGCACTTAGTCGCAGCTGTACAGTTCGGATCATGGTGGCTACTGTATCCGCCGCCACCAGTTCCGAAAAAATGCTGTGGAACCTGAGAACTACCGATTGACAATGCACACACAGGACAAAGGCGTGTAGCCTTCGGAATGCAAATCTCACATGCCCTTTTCATGCATATCTTACATTCCTCAATTTTACTGGGATCAGGAATATCCCGATCACACATCCGACATTTCTTGTCAGGAGGATCGGGGCCACGCATGGTCGGCGGCTCAAGGCCTGAAGGATCCTTCGGCCTTGCACCGTTGGGATCAAATCCTGGATAATATCCGGTTTCACGTTTATCCAGGGGCACGGGGTGCGTAGCCTTCGGGGGACTCTGAATGTTAGCCGCACCGGGCTGACCCCCAGTTGGGGTGTCACGGAATCTGTCAACGGGTGGCCGCAGAGGCGGCGAGAACGACCGCGTCGGGTTCGTCTCAGGTATGCCTCCAGGCGACCTATTCCTGACACGGTTACCATCGGGATCCCTTCTTCTCCTAGTCTCGTCCCTAAGGCACGCAAGACAACAGGGACCCTGGACAAATCCAAATCTCCTGTAGTCATCCTGCCCAGCAGAATGTCTGGTGCAGTAGTAGGTCTTACAAAACTGACACTCAATTCCCTTTGTCAGGAACGAGCTCTCCCTACAGACTCCGCATCGGGGTCCGTTACGGGAACACTCTTCACACAGGTTCTCTTTAAACGAGAAACAATACTCACAAATATCACCTCTGCATCCCTTGCAGTGAAACTCAGCCATGAGATGATTATATCCATCACCTACATATTTACATCTGGGTTTACCAGGGTTGCCAGGGTTCCCACCGGCAGCACTCTTCTTCCCCCCTCCTCCTGGGCTTTGCCAATCTGGAGGAGGAGGTGGTGGAGGATCACCATCAGGAGGGCCAGGTGGAGGTGGCCGCTTATCCGGAGTACGGGACGCGGCTCGCCTTCCTCCTGTGTGATCGTTCAATCCACTACTTGAGGCCTGGTTCGAGTGCCTTGACTCGATGGAGCTGATTCTCTGGGCCGTATTACCCAGCACCTCGAGCATTTGCTCGAGCTTACTGTTGAGCGTAGTCGAAACGGCCATGTTATGAGTATTTTGCTTGTCCGTGTAGGATTTGCAGTCCCTTGACTTCATCTCAAGGTTGGCTTGTGTCTCATAAAGTTGGTCTTTAACCCACTTTATGCCGTCCCTATTATTGGTCCAGCGTTGTTCGACATCTTGCATCATCCTATCAATCTGACATACCCTAGTGGACAGGTCCTCGATTTTGAGGTTCACTCCACCAATAGCAGGATGGTTGGATTGGCTCTCCACTAGAGATCTCTCGATCATATCAACACGAGCTATAAGCCCGGTTACTCGATCAGAAAGAGATTCAAAAACAGTTTGAACCTGGGTGATGGAGCGAGCAACATCATCATAGCTGGCTCGCTCATTTAGGGCATCGCCTATGCTTATCATGCGATCGGCAACGATCTTGACGCGTTGGCCAAGCTCGGTCACGATGTCCTTAGTCCCTTGTGATAGCTGCATGGCCGCGTTCGCAGCCTGCGTACACGTGCTACTCACATGGACGCATTGTTCGTATTTGGCCCTCCACGAGTTAACCTCAGTGGAGAGCTGTTTGATGCATTGATCACTTCTATCATTCCTACGCCCAAGGTCTTCGACCTTAGCAACCAGGCGATGAAGGATCGCACTTACCGAAGAATCCACTCTCCCTCTTTCAAGGGCTGTTACAAGATCAGCAACCTCGTTGGGTTGCTCCTCACTCGCAGGACCAAATCCTGATCCGCGATTTCGAGGAGTGGACAAATCAACCATGATTGGATTAGATCTCGGAGGAGTTCTGAAATCATCCTGGACGGCCGTTGATGGCCGTGGGAACTCACTCCGATTAGGAGATTGACTCTGATACGGAGCAGATCTCCTAGCATCACGAACCGCAGAGGGTTGTGTCATGCCCAGGCCTTTGGCCACGGACAGTTTGGGAACAACAGGCCTATCCGTTCGCATAGGAACATCAGGTCTCGAGTCAGCAATAACAACGTCATTCAAGTCGGTCGCATTGGACACTCTAGACCCAGACATCGATTCAATATCAGTCGCATTACTGATGGTATGATTGCGACTAGAACTTGATGCCATCATGGACTCAGATTCTATTGGAACATTAGCTCCGTCCATGTTGTCCAGGGCGAAAATGGAAGCCGCGTTGGGCGTAGGGCGAACGCCTTGCGCGTTCGAGCCACTTGACCTATTAAATTCCTCCTGGAATGCTTCGATCCCATCAAGCACGTTAACGAGTGTGTCCGCGTTTAGCGGGTCTCTACCAATGATCGACGCTGGATCACCTGATCGACCGCGTCCGGAGTCCCGCGCACTGGGGTTACCCCTGTGGGCAGTTTCCCGATCCATCCCCCTTGCCCTATGCGATCCAGTCGAATTTGACCTTGATCGTTTGCTTGGGGTTGGACTGGGATGCAAATCCAATCTATCTACGATATTACGCTCCCTAGGGCTCTCAAATCCTGAAAGTCCTGGGGGAGGGGACATGTTCCTCATGGTCGGGTTTACCGACGGCCTTGGCCTGACGTTACGGCTGGCCACGTCAGGATTGAGATTCTCAATTGACAAAGGTAGCATGAATTCATCGCTTCCAGCAGCCCGTTTTGGGCTTTGGAATTGCGGGAAAGATGACGGGGCGGGTGGCCCTGGCATCCATGCGGCAAAATCCATACCAAAAATGTTTCCGTCGTTGGGCCATGAGGCTCTCCAATCGAGCCCACCGGATTCGGTCGGCAGATGAACGTCAAATGCAACTCCACTGGATGTACCAGGTTCGGGATTACCGAGCACTTGAAAAGCTATGCTACTGGTTGGCACAGGTCTACTGCTACTTCGAGAGTCACGAAACTCGGACTGACCAATATTCATCAGCTCCGGGAAAGATGAGGATTGAGCTCCAGGTGCAATACCGGGCTCGTCATCATCACGTCCTGAGACGGAATCATCATGGTCAGGACGATTAGCCCCATGACCCTGAGAGCGATTAGCTCTTGAGGCATTAGACGATAGGTCATCAGTGCGAGTAGCACTGGACCTTCCTGAAGGCATTGCTTCTGAAAAAGTGTGGTCCGACAAAAAGTCAGGACCGGAAAACATCGGCTGTCCGGGCACTTGGTCGTCATTCACAACGTCCAAGATTCCGGCCTGGCCGAGAACCCATTCATCGGTCACCACATGAGGTCCATCCTCAGTGATTCCCGCCATACTATTTACACTACCCTACGATGCCTGCAGGGTTGTTAGAAAGGGGTTCGCGGTGCCAACCGAGGACGAATCCTACGGCTGATAACCTGCGAAAGGGTTTGAAACAGAGTTTCGGGAGAGAATAAACAGGCCCAATCCCACCAACAAGAAGAGATTGTTTAAGTCCCCCAGTCCCAAGGGCAAAGCGGTGCCCTCGGCTGGCCAAACACGAACCAAAACAGGGTGCCAGTTGTAACAAGATAAAGAAACCCAGCAAGGGCAGAGACAACCGAAAGCAAGCACAAAGCAGCAAACCAAGCAGGCAAACAAAGCAGCGCAGCGAGCGAGCAAAGCAAACCAAAGCAACCACCACCCCCCAGCCTGTGACCTGCTCCAACCCGGAGCCACCCGCAGCGCTGCCAGCCCCACCCTTTTCCAGGATGTAGATGGTGCGCCGCGCCGTATGGCGCGAGTCGACGAGACAGCACAAAAGGGAATGCCGTGGTTAAAAGCTTGAGCCAAACGGCGCATTGGCCGTGGCGTGGAAACATGTTATGATAAAACTACATGCCCCCAAAAACACATTTAAAGAAATCCACCCGATGTTGACATATGTCTACTACTCATAAAGGTGATGTCGCGTTTCGTGGTTGGGCTCATTGCAAATCAAGAGATCGCAGGCCCCAAAAGCAGGATGCGAAAATGTTAAGGGAATGGCGCAGCACACCAGAGTTTAAATTGGCACAAGTCCGTTTCTGGTCAAAGGGGGATGATGAAAACAACAATGGGGAGTTGCATCTACGTTCATCCAACTGGAAGGGGAGTATCACATGAACAGCCAACAGGATATTGGACAAGGCCGGACTCAAGGCAACCATGCGAGTCACAATCAGTTGGCATACTCACTTAAAGGGGCGATCGGGTACTTGGGAAGTGCTTAGTAAGCCTGGTTGTAGCCCACAAAAGCCACGGTTGTGAGTCTCCGTTCAGTATTTCACCAGGCTTACTAACCACTTACCTGACGTCCGCATCGATCGCCCCTTTAACAACCGAGCGGTACAGTTACCATTTGCAGATCTCCCGGGACATGGCTGGGGCACAAAGGGCATGTGGTAACTCATGGGTTGATGTTTACCCCATATTAATCAACCCCAGTTTATCAATACGGGAGTGTTCCCCTCCAAAAGTGATGATTACCCACTCAACCCAGGGACACCCCCCTAGACAGGGGACCGAAGGCGCCCAGGGTTGGTGCACCTCGATGGCTCTACCCAAAACAGCCGTCTGCACATTGAGCGCTGGCCATGGTCAAAGTCCAAACCAGACGGGAAGTACGAACCTGACCACAAATAGATAAGCCCCATAAGTACCTATTCATACAACTAATATAACAACCACAAAACAATGGCTATCCAAAAGGTTTCTGTGCCCCTCGTCCTCTTGAGGCCTGAACGTGCTTGAACACCTAATGATGCACCCGAAAGGAGTGCATGTCCAAGCGAACCCTGTTTTTGTTGCCCCCCAACCTGTTTTTGTTGGACCCAAAGGTAAAACGTGCAGGGGCGTGTGGTTGGAAAACCCACGTTTGCATGTCCACTTTGCCGCTTCGCCTGGAAAAACCCACCCCAAGCGTCGCCCCGCCAGGTGCCGGCAAGGGGCTTCCCTTGGGCGACAGGGGCGGCGACACCGAGCCAGAGCCCGTGAGGGAGCCTCGAAGCTTCGTCAAGTCGGCATCCGTCGCGTCGAGTGGGGGAAACTTCTGGAGAGGACAGGTTCCCTTTTTCAAGGAAACGGGATGCAACGACTTGGTGTGGATTATTGGGCTGATACAAAGACTTGGTAGTTGTTGTCTAAGTACCTTAGTGCAATTTACTTCTGGTGTTGCTTTTAGGTGTTGCTTTTAGGTGTTGTAACTGTTGGGTGTTGTTTTTTTTGCTTAAGCACCTCTTTCTGCTTAAAGGTGTTCAATAAATCTTTCACCCTGCTGGACTACCTCCTTGGAGACTATATCTTTTGGTGTGTTCTTCATTGGAACATGGTATGGACCGCCGAAAAACCCTATAGAACTCCTCTTGAAGGGAAGGTCAACTTCAAAAGGAGGATCATACTCAGCAGAGGCGGGCAAACCCACTTTGCTGGGCATCCAGTTGGCGGTTCCTCGCCAAAAAAAAAAAAAAAACTGTGGACTATTGCGAGGTTTGCGTGCACCCTCGCGCAAAAAAGCTTCTTTGTGTTCCGGGTGTTCAGCCGCGCAGCTAGGCCCCCACATGCTTCTTGTTTTGGAAACTCACCTTATTACACGAGTGATTGACGTGTATTATTCTCCCGCCAAGGACCGCGCTCGCCGAAGTAGACTCGTGCATCCCAATGCTGCGTCATCCCATCCACCAAAAGAAAAAGAGATGCTAAAAACCGCCAATGTTCCGACCCAAACTGACCGGGCGCCATGTGGGTGTACCATTTTGAGGGTACCCTTTCTGGGGCTGGCTTAAAGGAAAACCAAAAGGACACCACTCATTTTGGCAGGGTGCCCTAAAAAGCACACGCATATATGGTCCCGTGTTCCGTGTTGCTACCCCCCCTCCCCCCACATGGTATGGGTCCCCCAGGACCCCCCCCCCTGCCCAAGACCCCGAGTCTCCGGATCCTGGCACCTACAGTCCCACCCCCACCCCGACCCTCTGAACTCGCACCCCGACACCCCGGCACCCCCACCCCCAGGACAAGCCAACCCGCAACCAACCATAAACCAACCCTAAAGTAACCCTAAACCAACCCTAAATATACCCTAAACCCAACATAAACCAACTCTAAAGTGCCCCTAAACCAACCCTAAATATACCCTAAACCAAACCCTAAACCGTAGACCTCTAAACCTAAACCAACCCTAAATCAACATAAACCAACCCTAAACTAACCCTAAACCAACCCTAAACTAACCCCAAATACACCCTAAACCAATCCCTAAACAATAAACTCTAAACCTAAACCAACCCTAAACCAACCCTAAGCTAACCCTAAACCAACCCTAAATACACCCTAAACCAAACCCTAAACCGTACATCTCTAAACCTAAACCAACC
The DNA here is from genome assembly GCA_963377175.1 of Effrenium voratum. Lineage (NCBI taxonomy): Eukaryota > Dinophyceae > Suessiales > Symbiodiniaceae > Effrenium > Effrenium voratum. Next base: position 438,254 of record CAUJNA010003565.1, read on the forward strand.
CTAAACCAACCCTAAATCAACATAAACCAACCCTAAACCAAACCTAAACTAACCCAAAATACACTCTAAATATACCCTAAACCAATTCTAAACCAACCCTAAACCACCACAACCCAACCACAGGACCACAACCACAGGGGGAGGGGGGGTACTTGTCTGACCCATGACCATTGGAGGGGGGGAGGGGGGGGGGGGGGCTGGCAACGCTGTATAGACTAAAATGAGTGGTGCACCCACCCCAAAATGGGATCCCATTGGTTTTGACCCACAGCCATATTGGAATTGGAATGGAGAGAGCCAACCAGCATTGCAATTTCCAGAGCGGTCCGTTGTAGCCTCCACTTGTAGGCGTTTACCGCACAAATTGTCGGAATCCACCCCGAGAAAGTGGTGCTTTGCTGGTTGAAATACTGTGGATGGACAAAAATCCATTTCGCACCACTTTAAGACCATGGGAAGCCATTGTTTGTTGGTATATACAGGGGAACCATCATTCTAGGGGTTCTTAGGTGGTGCAGGATCTCGTCCATCCACAGTAGGAAATGAAAGAAACCAAAACGACGGTCTGGCAATACTGCCAACTACTCCACGGTTAAAAAGTGCTTGTGAGATGCTGCAGTAAAACCCGTCTCTTGGTTTACATCTGGGTTACACAGAAAGTTGTAATCCCTCCTGACTATTTTCCATATTAAGTCTACCCTAAAACACAAAACAGGGAGAAACCCCAATTTGGGTTTGTCTCTAAACAGAACCCCCGAAAAAAGATGAGTCCCCAAAAACATGGTCCTTTTGAATTGCAACATAAGTGTCACCTTCTCCCCAACAATCATGGAAGTGGACAGAGGTTCCCCAAAAGCAAAGTAGCCCAACACTCCAACACTACCCTTTAAGGTTTCATGATTGTTGAAGGCAGAGTAAACAAAAAAACCTCAAAAATATATCAGTCCCCCGTTCCAATCGAATAGAAACCCCCAAACACACCCTCAAAATAAATCAGTTTCCCCTTAACATTGCTCCCGTTGAATTAAAACAAACGTTCCTATTGAATCAAAACAGACTTCGGGCATATATCAGTCCCCCTTCAAAGCTGTTCCCTTTGACTTACACAAGCAAAACTATATCAGCCCCCCTTAAAAGCTGTTTCCCTTTGGAAAAAAACAAAATAAATTTGAACACATTATCAGTCCGCCTTACAAACTGATCCCCTAAGAAAAAACACTTAAAAGCTGATCCCTTACCAAAAAAAAAAACGAGCTCCAAAACCGACATTTTCACGCACCGCGCCTCCCCAAAACCTAAGCGACAGATCCGGACACCCCGCCTCGCCGGGAGCCGCTGTGCATGGAGGCCGCGGAGGCGGATTTCTTGATCCGCGCCCGCCTCGTCTCGATGCCTTGGCTTGAACGCGGGGCCAAGGGAAGTGGTTGGAATGGCAGCAGCGTCCGTATGGCTGGTGGGGTTTGGAGTGATTTGGAGTGGTTTGGATTGGTTTGGATTGGTTTGAAGTGGTTTGGATAGGTTTGGAGTGGTTTGGAGGGGTTTGGAGTGGTGGGCTGGTGGGCTGGTGGGCTTGGATTGGTGGGCTGGATGGTTTTGCCCATTGGCCCACAGATTTGTGGTCTACGGAAAGCGGTTTTCGGGGGGGGGGGGGTCTCAGCCCAGCCGGTCTTCGTTTTGGCCTCGAACTGGCTGAAGGTGGTCTCGAAAAACTGCGCGTGGTGGTCTGGGTACTGTAAAATCTTGGCCACAAAGAAGGGTACACGGGAGAATACTGCTTGAAACTCGGTCAACAAGGTGACCCTCCCCTTGGGGCGTGGAACCCCTTTCAGAAACAGCAGTCAACAGCAGGTTGTGGGAATGGCAACTGGTGATAGCAAGAGAAGGCCCTGTGTTTTCTGACAGAATCTCCATAAGAGGAAGCTGCCGAGTGTGGGAAACAAGAATTCATTCCCACAGTTCGGTCAACAGGGGCTGCAAAATGTCGAGCAAAAGACACCCATCCCCTACCCATACATGAAAAACCTGGGTTGAACACAAATGCCACTGCTTTCAGTCTGGCTCCAATCGCATTTACCAGTGGGGCCGTCCTTTGTTTCAAGGACCACCGAGTCCATCTGAAGGGAGCCCAACTTTTCACCAGCAACTTGCGAGCTCGTGGGAATGTGGGTTTGTCAATTTTTTGAGGGAACCCCAAAGAATGGGGGTGGGGGGGGAGTGCCCTTTGATTCTTCGCAACCGCCTCCCACCGATGAGCGCTCGTTTTTTCTGATTTGGTGGGCGAGTCGGAGAGCTCTAAGTGAAGTGATTGCGAAGCCATTTGGCTATGCTTGTTGAGGGTTTCTGTTGTCAGGTTAGGGACACCGTTAAGGAAATCATCACGCAGGTCCCCCGATTCTGCCTCATTTTTATGCTGGCCAAACGGAAGTTTGGCGTGTGGGGTTAAACCGGTCTTGGAATCAAATGCTATCGACATCTGGGGGTTGATCCATATTCCCGGCCCCCAAATGACCATGTGTAACTTTTCCCATTTAGTGGGGGACATACTGCCATTTTTTGGTTTAGTTCTCCAACTACTGCTCATCCCATTTCGATCAAGCCCCATGTGTTGCTTCGAGCCAACCTTTGGCTCGCAAGGAGTGATGCGTTGAACGGCCTCACTGTGCTGATCCCGACGGAGGCCGCCGAAGATTCTTGCAGGGAACCAACCCTAGATGTCCTTTCGGGAAGAACACATGGCACTAAGAAAGGAGTACAATCCAACTCCTATGTTCAATCAAACGCACCCAAAACGGACACCTATGGAATATCAACTATTTGAAGAAGCCACATCCGCGGCCTTTGCATGTGCCGGAAGGTGCTACAACTGACTTCTTTCTGAAAACGGGGGGAAAAAAAAGAAAGAAAACAAAAAACCTAAGAACGGTCATCCCAAAAGTCTTTAAAGTGGAACTCTGAGCTCGGGGCGAGATGGTTGCGGCTCAAAAAAATGTACCACACACGGCACCTTGGCAAATGGAACCAAAAGCTACCTGCGGCTTGCCCTGGCTCTTGAAAATTTTGAGCCACAACCAGGTATCCAACAAAAAACTGTCAGATAGAACAAGGTCATCCCAAAAAGTTGCTTTAGTGGAACTCTGAACTCGGGGAGTGAGATATCCAACAAAGCAAACCTCCACCTCCGTGTCAACCATTTTTCTCACTTTTTGCCACGCCACAGGCCTCCCTCTGCAGGTCCTTGCGGGAGGGATCCTTGTAGAAAACGTCCTCCGCGCGCTCAATCTCCTTCCTGAAACAAGCCGATGGGTGGTGTCTTTCCTTTTGGACGGGAAATGACGTTCGGATCTTTTCATATCCCTTCTTTTCCCCGTCCCTCCACTTGCAACTGCAAAGGAGAACAAACACAGCGTCGAGTTTTGTTGGTTGTTGGTTTTTGGTGGTTGGAGTTTGAAGTCAGGGCTGAAGAGAGGGATCGATTCGCACAGTGGGCACTAGCGATGAGACGACTGAGCCATAATCAAAACCTGGTATTGAATTGGTAAAAGCCGGCACCCAGAGAATGGTTGGAACTCGCCAACTGGAAGTCTGCGATTTCAACTTCTGCGTTTCGACCGTGTTCGCCTGCTATTGCCCATTTCATGCGGCTCGCAGAGCTGCTTCTCCGGGTGTGGCACAAGGGGTGGAAAGTCCTGTCACTGGAAACAGTCCGTTTATATAGGGAGTTGCGTGGTGTTTGAAGAGCTCCCAAAAATCAGGTTTTAAGGGACGCAAGGGGCTGCCATGATGGAAAGAGAAAGCTTCACATGCATAGCGCTACTTTCTGGCACGTTCAAAAACTACAAATCTATTACGTCAAGAAAGATCGATGGTTGGCGACGCCGACGATGTCGGCGATGCTGGCGATGCTGGTGATGGTACAGCCAGCAGTTTCAGAGCTGTTGCCTTGCAACGTGACTGGTGATGCTGATGATGCTGAGGATGCTGAGGATGCCACTGAGTGATTGCGCCTCCTTGCGGATGCTTTTGCTGAATATGACGTCGTGGGCGTCAAAATGAAACACTAGAGTACCAAGGGCTTGTGCTCCAATCACAAGAAGCAACGGGTTCCACAGTAAAACCTATGCATCGTAAACCGAAAAGGACATCTACCGCCTCTGCCCCCAACAGACCCAAAAGGAATTGAGCCGCAACCACGCAGCTCGAGTCAAGCTTGCAATGCGAGAGCCTGTCTACAATGGTTGGGTCTTCCAAACCCAGCTCTTCTGTCCATTCATATGCCAGGCTCCAATCCCAAGAGGAAATTGCCACACCAAGTGGCATGCACAAAAGAAACCCAGTCACCCTCCCTTCAAGTCGCGCGTCTTCAGCATGTGCTCCACCTCCACTTTTGCCAGGCGGGAAATATCTGGTCCGTGTCCTGCCAAACTCGCGTGACACATGGCACACATCCTGCTGGTGAGCAACAGCTCACCAGACTAGAAAGAAAGAATGCAAAAAGACAAACAAACAAACAAACAAACAAGCAAGCAAGCAAGCAAGCAAACAAACAAAGCAACAAACAAACAAGCAAACAAACAAGCAAACAAGCAAACAAACAAACAAACAAACAAACAAACAAGCAAACCACCAAACCGACAAACAGACAAACAAACAAACAAACAAACAAACAAACAAACAAACTAGCAAACCAGCAAACCGACAAACACACAAAAAAAAAGAATGCCAAAAGACAAACAAACAAACAAACAAACAAACAAGCAAGCAAGCTGACAAACGAACAAACAAACAAACAAACAAAAAAACAAACAAACAAGCAAGCAAGCAAACAAACAAACAAAGAAGAAATAAACAAAGAACGAAACAATAATGAAAAAGATTGGACAAAACATTCATGTCATTCTCAAGTTGTCTGGTTTCTCTGGATTTCTCGAGTTTTGACTTGTCCTGGCTTCTCAAGGTCCTAAGCTTTCTGGTTCTCTCGGGCAGTTTCTTTTTCAGCCTCATCGATCCAAAAAGGACCACACATGTTCCACGCTTGGACTACAGATTTGCTTCAGCATTTCTACATAGAAGTTTTGACACATTCAACCCTGCTGCGCAATGTGTGTAATTGATATTGAGAGTTTACAGCAAATGATCTGAAATTTATACAAAAGAACATAGACCGGTTCATAACTAATGTACCCTCCCCTTGAACATGATATCCTACTTGCACGAGTGGTGCATGGCCGACTGAGCCTTTAGCTCATGCAGTTGGTACTAAAATAATTGCAAGCTGTGGCATGAAATGTTTGTTAACCCCTGCTTTAGAATCAAACATGGTCACCTGTTCAAATTCGTATATTGTTCTTACCATACTGTATTGACCTAAAATGGTAAACGGCCTAAGACTAAATATGGTTGCTTTTCCGAGGATATGTTAGAAGAAGACGTGTGTATATATATATATAGGTATATATATATACACGTATGTATGTATGTATGTATGTAGGTAGGTATGTATGCATGTTTGCATGTTTGCATGTTTGCATGTATGCATGTATGCATGTATGCATGTATGCATGTATGCATGTATGCATGTATGCATGTATGCATGTATGCATGCATGTGTGCATGTGTGCATGTGTGCATGTGTGCATGTATGCATGTATTGTGATGCAATGCAATGCAATGCATGGTGATGTGTTGTATTGTATTGTATTGTAATGTAATGTTATGTAATGTAATGCAATTTTTGTAGTGTATGTTATGCATGTAATGTATGTAATGTATGTAATGTATTCAATGTATGTGATGTATGTAAGGTATGCAATGGGCCATAGTGGTGTGGTATGTTATGTTCTGATATGCTATGTTATTCTATGCTATGCTATGCTATGCTATGTATGTATGTGCGTGTGTTGATAGTGAAGGATCCACGTAACCCAACGCACATACATTCTAAACGGATCAGGCAAACATCAAGTTGGCATGATTGGGCTATTAATAATCCAACAAAAGTGACGATTCTAATAAAAAAACGGATTGCATACCAATGACTCGTGATATAGTTGACTGAATAAGATGAACACCAGATTTGATCTTTAGTTTCTTTTCTGGATGGAGCATCTAGAAATGTGGTTGTTCTTCCTAGTGCCGCAAAGTGTAAAGTGTGTAAAGGTTATAGTCTATAATAATACCAATTGCCTCCTCGCAACTTCCAATAGTAGTCTTGTTCACGACCCTTCAGCAAGTTCCTCAAGAAACTTGTGGATATCGCAAAAGCGACACACATGCGTGTGTGTGTGTGTGTGTGTGTGTGTGTGTGTGTGTGTGTGTGTGTGTGTGTGTGTGTGTGTGTGTGTGTGTGTGTGTGTGTGTGTGTGTGTGTGTGTGTGTGTGTGTGTGTGTGTGTGTGTGTGTGTGTGTGTGTGTGTGTGTGTGTGTGTGTGTGTGTGTGTGTGTGTGTGTGTGTGTGTGTGTGTGTGTGTGTGTGTGTGTGTGTGTGTGTGTGTGTGTGTGTGTGTGTGTGTGTGTGTGTGTGTGTGTGTGTGTGTGTGTGTGTGTGTGTGTGTGTGTGTGTGTGTGTGTGTGGTGTGGTGTGTGTGTGTGTGTGTGTGTGTGTGTGTGTGTGTGTGTGTGTGTGTGTGTGTGTGTGTGTGTGTGTGTGTGTGTGTCGTGAAATCCGGAAGGGACGCCTTCTGGACGTACCTGCAATTTGAGAAAGTCGTGATGTTCTGAACGTCCTTTTGGTCCCTCTTTCCTGATTCCTTTTGCGGTTTCTGTTTGTCGCTGTTGCTTCCTGTTCGGTGTCGATGTTGTGACCTGTAGATTTGCATTTGCATTCAAACATTTTTACTGACTGCGTTTTTCATCTCGGCTAGTGAAGCCTCTCGAGATAAGCGTGTTTACCCACGGCCTGTCCGACATGGCGCTGTGGGCTGGACTCGCCACATGCGGAAGCCCCCTGCGAGGGGAAGACCGTTCATTCGTTCAAATTCAAGCCGCAGTTCAGCGCGATTGACCATGGTCAAGGCAGCAATTTTGCAGGTGAGGTACCGCTATTCGCATTACTTGTTGCACCTGTCGCATTGCCTGCACCTTGAGCAAGGCAGCAACCATGAGGTTTCGGCTAGGCTGCCGCATGTGCAAGGGACAGGTCGGTCAAACACCGACTTTGCAGTTCATCGGTTTACGCTCTGCACTGACTCTGATCAGTTCAATTCACTTTCACGTTCAAGCGACACCTGCATTGACATGAGTTGGACCGACAAGGCAGCTTTTTTGAGGCACAGGTCATGTGTGAATCAGTTGCTAAATTGTGCCTGCCCATGCCGCAGTTGCCTTTTATTGTTTCGATTGCAAGACTCAATGGGCCTTGCATAAGTGAGCTCGCCCCACTCGGGGCCTTGTGTGTGTGAACCTTCCTGGAGCACGGACGCAAAACTTTAAGCAGCAGGGGGGCAGTGGACCGCCATCACTCACTGCCCAACGAAGACAGTGATGGTTTGGTCGTGAAATCCGGAAGGGACGCCTTCTGGACGTACCTGCAATTTGAGAAAGTCGTGATGTTCTTCCTGATTCCTTTTGCGGTTTCTGTTTGTCGCTGTTGCTTCCTGTTCGGTGTCGATGTTGTGACCTGTTGATTTGCATTTGCATTCAAGCATTTTTACTGACTGCGTTTTTCATCTCGGCTAGTGAAGCCTCTCGAGATAAGTGTGTGTGTTGTGTGTGTTGTGTGTGTTGTGTGTGTGTGTTGTGTGTTGTGTGTTGTGTGTTGTGTGTTGTGTGTGTTGTGTGTGTTGTGTGTGTGTTGTGTGTTGTGTGTTGTGTGTGTTGTGTGTGTTGTGTGTGTTGTGTGTGTTGTGTGTGTTGTGTGTGTTGTGTGTTGTGTGTTGTGTGTTGTGTGTTGTGTGTCGTGTGTCGTGTGTCGTGTGTCGTGTGTCGTGTGTCGTGTGTCGTGTGTCGTGTGTCGTGTGTCGTGTGTCGTGTCGTGTGTGGTGTGTTGTGTGTTGTGTGTTGTGTGTTGTGTGTTGTGTGTTGTGTGTTGTGTGTTGTGTGTTGTGTGTTGTGTGTTGTGTGTTGTGTGTTGTGTGTTGTGTGTTGTGTGTTGTGTGTTGTGTGTTGTGTGTTGTGTGTTGTGTGTTGTTGTTGTTGTTGTTGTTGTTGTTGTTGTTGTTGTTGTTGTTGTTGTTGTTGTTGTTGTTGTTGTGTGTTGTGTGTTGTGTGTTGTGTGTTGTGTGTTGTGTGTTGTGTGTTGTGTGTTGTGTGTTGTGTGTTGTGTGTTGTGTGTTGTGTGTTGTGTGTTGTGTGTTGTGAGTTGTGTGTTGTGTGTTGTGTGTTGTGTGTTGTGTGTTGTGTGTTGTGTGTTGTGTTTTGTGTGTTGTGTGTTGTGTGTTGTGTGTTGTGTGTTGTGTGTTGTGTGTTGTGTGTTGTGTGTTGTGTGTTGTGTGTTGTGTGTTGTGTGTTGTGGGTTGTGTGTTGTGTGTTGTGTGTTGTGTGTTGTGTGTTGTGTGTTGTGTGTTGTGTGTTGTGTGTTGTGTGTTGTGTGTTGTGTGTTGTGTGTTGTGTGTTGTGTGTTGTGTGTTGTGTGTTGTGTGTTGTGTGTTTTGTGTTGTGTGTTGTGTGTTGTGTGTTTTGTGTTGTGTGTTGTGTGTTGTGTGTTGTGTGTTGTTTGTTGTGTGTTGTGTGTTGTGTGTTGTGTGTTGTGTGTTGTGTGTTGTGTGTTGTGTGTTGTGTGTTGTGTGTTGTGTGTTGTGTGTTGTGTGTTGTGTGTTGTGTGTTGTGTGTTGTGTGTTGTGTGTTGTGTGTTGTGTGTTGTGTGTGGTGTGTGTGTGTGTGTGTGTGTGTGTGTGTGTGTGTGTGTGTGTGTGTGTGTGTGTGTGTGTGTGTGTGTGTGTGTGTTTGTGTTGTGTGTGTGTGTGTGTGTGTGTGTGTGTGTGTGTGTGTGTGTGTGTGTGTGTGTGTGTGTGTGTGTGTGTGTGTGTGTGTGTGTGTGTGATGTGTGTGATGTGTGTGATGTGTGTGGTGTGTGTGGTGTGTGTGGTGTGTGTGGTGTGTGTGGTGTGTGTGGTGTGTGTGGTGTGTGTGGTGTGTGTGGTGTGTGTGGTGTGTGTGGTGTGTGTGGTGTGTGTGGTGTGTGTTGTGTGTGTGGTGTGTGTGGTGTGTGTGGTGTGTGTGGTGTGTGTGGTGTGTGTGGTGTGTGTGTTGTGTGTGGTGTGTGTGGTGTGTGTTGTGTGTGTGTGTGTGTGTGTGTGTGTGTGTGTGTGTGTGTGTGTGTGTGTGTGTGTGTGTGTGTGTGTGTGTGTGTGTGTGTGTGTGTGTGTGTGTGTGTGTGTGTGTGTGTGTGTGTGTGTGTGTGTGTGTGTGTGTGTGTGTGTGTGTGGTGTGTGTGTGTGTGTGTGTGTGTGTGTGTGTGTGTGTGTGTGTGTGTGTGTGTGTGTGTGTGTGTGTGTGTGTGTGTGTGTGTGTGTGTGTGTGTGTGTGTGTGTGTGTGTCTGCGCGCGTTGCCTTGCATATGTAAGGCTATTCAATAGTTTATATAAGATGAGCAAAGATAATTCTGTGTACAACGTGAGGAGTAGAGACCCGAACGTTTTATTCTATTGACATGTGTAACGGAAAAGAACAGATTATCCAGAGTGAGAAGAAACAGGTTTCATCATTCCTAAAATAAATGGTCAGTAGTTGACTTCGTTAAGAACATGCAAATGGTTCAATCTTGAATGCAAGACCTCTCTTCTGGTGTAAGCCACTAGTAAGTAGAGAGAGGTCTTGGATGGACGCTAGCATAAGTTTGTGTTCCAGTGCTTCCTTCCTTCAGCCCGGCGGTTGCCCAAAGGTCGCGGTGTTTGCGCGATCACTCTGAGAAGTACTCTAGTCTATGATATGACTCCGACTGAGCAAAAAAGCAGGGAGTCCAGGGTCTGCATTGAAGGAAACTCTGATCCTCAGCATTGATCCCAAACTTTGGTGCCCAAACTTTGGTGCATTTTGCCAAGGGATGTTAGGACTGTAACTTTTTGCCAACTAATGGGTTTTCCATTAAACCACTAGAAGTTACACTTTTAGCAGGGGAGCAGAAAGCAACCAGGCAGGGACCCCAGGCCGCCCCCGGGACATGTGTCACACCTGGGGCCATTGCCTGCAAGACAAGGGGGGCTAAGTACTTATGCACATTCGTCTCTTGTGAGCATGACTTGATCTGCTGTTAAAGGACCCCAAACCCCACTCTAACTATTTAGAAGCTAGTGACTCCCCTTGTTTTGGCGCTTGGAATGTTGACAAACTGGGCAACACCGACGTGAATGGCGATTTTGCCAAAGCCCCGACTCACCCGTCGACCTCTTTGACTCGGGAGCCACTGTGCCACTGTGCCGCTTCAGGCTGGTTCGCACATTCCAGCAAGAGTAAATCAGGTAACCCCAAATCACTGGTTCTTGTAGAGGGTAAATGGGAAACCGTCCCTAACCAAGTAAAAGTGGACAGAATTCGAAATGTGCTGTAACCACCATCTTCGGGCGAAAAAGGGCACTGTACCCCGCTGTGAACCAGAGTCAAACTTGTGGCCAGATCAATGCTACATACCAAGGTCACATCTAGCAGTGGCTCAAAAAACCGGTACCAAAATGGAACCCTGGTAAGTGGACACATGGACCAAAACCTGCGTAACCCCTCCTGTTTAATTTTGAGCCACACCCAACATTTGGCAGTGGACCCCGCGAGAAGTGCAACTCTTGAGTTTCTACAGGGCCTTGTATGGCAGCGGAAGCTGAAACCAGCACCATCTGGCTGTGGGTCAAAACCAATGCAGTTTAGTGGGGATTGGGATGTCCACCGGGGGTACGATTTGGATTTTGACCCATGGCCATCTATCTTTATCCAAACTGACCCCAAACGAGCACCACTTGGGGCGTCCAAAGGAAAGCCCTGATTCCCACTCTCAACACTTGAAGACACAGGGCTAGGCCAAACTCTAAAGCTGCAAATTTACGCGTCTCATGTGCGCCCCCATTTGGATGGCACGAAAAGAAAACACCTAGTTCCCATGTTCTGGAAACACACATGTGACATGTGGTATCATGTGAGCCAGGTCAAATATTCAGATGCCGTGCTGGACATGGACAATTCCTTGAGTCTTCCCGGTCTTTTACGGCTCCTTTCGTGAGCCTTTCTGGTTTCCCTCCCAAATTAAACAACTTGTTGGTTCTCGGCAGGGAATGAGTTGGAACGTCCCCCATAAACCATCCCCTATGGTTTCCTTTATTCGGGAATCCCCCAAAATTTGATTCATTCCCAAACCCGGACTCGGTCATTCCCTACCAAAGGCTGGAGATCTGGACGCAAGCTGGTCATGTCGTTGGTCAAAATTCTAGGGGTTGATTCCAATTCCATTCTTTTCAACCATCCTTCTTTTCAAAAACCGGATCCGTTTCCCCTGGGCTTTTGATGGCTTGATTCGGATCCCTGGAAAAGAATTCGGAAGGTACCCCTCGGAAAAAACACGTTGACACCCCCACGAAGGCCTCCTTACCGGACAAAAATCGGCCGCCTGCTACGAAAAACCGGCGTCCACTTTCTGGGGTCCAGGGAAGCCAAACTCAGAGGGCCCGGCCTGGCATCTTCTCGTTCACGTCGTTCTTGCTCAGCATTCGTAGCGTCTGGTCCTGTCGCTTCCCTCCCAAAGACGCCCGAAATCTGCCGACGGAACGCGGAAAACGGATCGGACAAAGCCGTACGTCCAATAGGAACCCGCGACGAACGTGTATGTACGTGTGTATGTTTGTGTATATATATATATATATACTTAGTTGTGCACACACCATCAGTTATCAGGTCCTTTGTCGAGAAAGAATCCCCTTCTTCCAGTGAATCACTTGGGAGTTACAGGGCAGCCAAAGGCCGTCTGGGAACATAGCCAAAGGCTCTCTGGGAACATGTCCTCTTTGCCCGAGTGTGAGTTCCACGCGAGCCGGACTTTGTGGACTGAGCGCTGGCCAACTTGAAAATCTGCTTGAACGACTGTTCATAGTGAGCAACAATCCGTCGGCAGGGCCCACAGTGGATTTCCCCAGCAGCTGCAAAACGATTGCTTGAAGACCTACAGCCTGGCCTTAGCCATCTGGCAAGACATGGGAGCCTCCTTGAATGCCTTCGCACACTCCGCCTGCTTGGCTCGAACTGACTACTCGCAACCTCTGCACTCGCTGTGAGAGATCTCTTCCCTGAGGCAACTCGTGCATCCCAAAAACACAAGACATGGACTTGGAAGCCTTCGCGGCCCAAATCGCCAAACCCAGGCCCTGGACGTCGCCCATCTATGAAAACCCCAGACAAACCCAACGCTCGTTGGACAAGTTCTTTGAAGAAAAGGCCAGAAGCTCAGAGCTCTCCGGTGTTCACCGCGCAAAATCTCGCTTCGTTTCAAGCCCGGATGCGATGTCAACCATCCCATGCAGAACCAAACGTTCAAAACGGTCAAACGTCTCTCGGGTCCCGGGGTCTCAGTTTCGACCCATTGTGAATTCAGACACAAGAACTGATTTTGGTAAGAGCTCGTTGGACATTCACCGACACGTGGATCGATTTGAAAAGGGCTCAAACATGCGCTTCAGCGGAGGGGGAAAAAAAAATATGCCGAAGGGAAGGCCATGATTCGTACTGCTTGGGGTTTTGGGGGGGTTGCAAAGGGACCAATTTTAGCCTGACATCCCACCGTCCCAAAGAATGAGCTGATTGACTCTTCGCTCTCCTGAATGATAAGAGGTTGATCTGCATACAACTACTCAACTACTCAGGTCGCACATAAAGGAACATTCACGCAATGCGCCCCCATGGTTCCATGGACTCAGAGGATGTGGTTGTTGGAAATGGGTTTAAGGGCTCACTCTTCAACCTGTGGACGTGATTGTTGAAAATGGGTTTAAGGCTTCACTCTTCAACCCGTGGACGTGGTTGTTGCAAACCCCGGGGTTTGAGTCCGAGTCAAAGGGTGGACAATTTTTGAGCCATGCGTATCTCGCGAAGCCTTGAAATCTGGGGTTCCCGACATAGAAGCTCTGATTCGCCTCGGATGACAGCGCAGGGGGGCCATGGTCAGACCTGTACAACCCCCCCCCCCCCCCAATTTGGTGGGGGGAAACCGAGGAAATCGAAGATTTGGATTTGTTGAGCAACTCTTTCAGCTTGGTTTGAACGGAAATTTCAAAAGCAGGGCCCCTGCTTTTCTTTTCGGGTTCGATCTACAACCCCTATCGAGAGGTTGATGAGCGTCCCTACCAACCCCAAGCCGACAGTGTTGGAAGAATCGGGATAGACCATCCCTTTGGGCGTTGCTAGGGGACCCAAACAAACAGCGAACATGGGGCCTAAAACCAAACCTGTTGGTTTCCTAGATAGGGTGTCAACTATATACAATGCAAAATACCTTTTGGGTGTTGCAAGGGAAACCCACACGACATCCGATGCTTGTTTGAACTACAGTCGGACTATCTAGGGAAGCCCGACTATCAAATGAACTTGGGATTCAAGGATGCTCAAGGGAGACAAAAGGAAAAGCTAGGTCCTCCAGGAGAGGTTAGAATAAGGGTACCAACTTTGTTCTGTAGTCTATTTTAGTAGGGCAACCCTCCCTCATAAAAGGGGTTAAAACGGGCACCTAGCTGGGGGACCATGCCTTTGGAACTCATCCAAGCGCTGCAACATGCCTAGCTCCGCCCGCTTGCCACACTCAGCTGGAATCAATCTCAGCTCAGGTCAAGCCGACCCACGTGCGTCCACCGCATATTTTCCGCGGGTCCATGTAAATGGGGAAGACCATCTCGATGCCTTGCTTGGCTGTGACCAGGTTTGGCCAAAACCGATTGGGGGCAGGAGCTTCTGAGAGCCTCCTTTATCAGTCCTTTAGTGCGGAGTCCTTGAGTAGGGACTCCTTTTTCAGCTTTTCTTTTTTGTATCGGTTTTGAGACAAAGGTTCGCACCATTCCAACGCCCCAAAGCGCGCACCCGGCGCGCGCTGGGCCCCGCGCGCCACGGAACTTCACGCGCTCGTCCTCGTCGTCACGAAGGAGGGGACTGGCCACCACCACGGACTCAGCGCCGCGCTTCGTTTCGCCGAAGACATAGGCGTGTGGGGGATATATTTTTTTTGGGGGGGGGGTTGAAGAGAAAAGGAAAGCACCAGTTTTGGGGGCCCCCGAAAAAGGTTCAGCACATACACATATGGATGTCTCTCACCAAGGAGCAATGTCAGTTGAACCTTTGAAGACGGCAAAAAAAGCACGCGAAAGGAAACCCGAAAGGCTTCCAGGTCAGCTTTGGACAGAGATGTTGAGTGGATAGACCCTGTGGTCCTGTTCCAGGGGGGTGTTTCATGGCATGGTTGTGGAACATGAATGCCAAAGATGGATTCCCATCCCATGTGACTGTGCTTTCACTCCAAAGAGAACTCCCTTTGCACAACAAGCGGACCCGGAACTCAAAGGACCTTTGGACCCAAACCCAAGGGGCAAAAGGTGTCGGATGTGCACTTTCTCTAGACCCCCTGAGGCTCAGGATGATCCTCGAAAGGAAGCCTTGCTACTGATGGTTGCGAAATCCGTTTCGCACCACTTTGAAACCACGGTTGAAACCATTGTTGGTTGGTATTTACAGGGGAACCATCATTCTAGGCGTTCTTAGGTGGTGCAGGATTTCGTCCATCCACAGTATGATCCAATGTTTCAACGTTTCACCGGCATCACAGATGACAGCCAGTGGTTTACACCCTCGCCCAGAGTGACCCACGGCGAAAGGCGCTTCCTTCTGCCGCAAGGCGACTCTAATTTCGAAAACCTGGCATGATACTGTGGGGCATTGTGGGAAATTGCCTTTTCTTGCTGGTTTAAGTGTACTTCGAATCCCCTTGCTACAAAAAGTGGCAAACCTCAAACTAAACTTTGCATACTCGGATCTTCGGCTCGTGCCGACCACTTCCCGCCGAGGTGCATTATCATAAGCGCTCGCGCCAGCGCCCATGGCTTCGTTGGTCCAAATGGCTCTCCAAGCTCGGACTCCAGTTTTCGTTTGGACTCTCACAACGCACCGTGTGAGTTTTGGGGCTAAAAACGAGGTGAGTTGTTTCAGGGCCTCCGTTGCTTCCGTAAGTTGCAACTCCGGATCTGCCCGCATCGCTTCGCGAAAAACCGCTGCAGAGGAAGGGCTGTGGGGACCCCAGAAATCCGGCACAGTCTGGCAATGCAACGAGGACTGGCAACGAATCCCCGAAATGACCTGGCCATGGGTCAAAATCCCATACCCCCAGTGAACATCCCAATCCCCCACTAAAATAGACTAAAATGGGTGGTGCACCTACCCCAAAATCGTACCATTGGTTTTGACCCACGGCCACCCAAGTTGCACTGCTGTCACCCAGGAGAAGGCGCCGCTCCAAAGTGGACAAGATCGTCAGAGGGTCGATCGCATGACTCTTTGCACACGGATCCCCAAGAGTGGGGCACGGACACACAGCCCTCCAGAGCATTCTAAATCCGGGCAGTCCCATTGGTGGTTTGGTTGTTCGTTGGCCCTGGGACCCCCACAAAGTGTCGGTTGATTCCGGAAGATGAGCTTCGACGAGCCAGCTGCGACTCCTTAGGCCCAGCCCCATGGCGAAGGACAAACCACATGACGCACGTAACCCGCCACGTGCGGCGACAATTTGGGGGCCGGATCCTGGCCGCTTGCATTGTCTGCGGAATCAACTGGGGTCCTTGTTCCCTAGACATTCCACCCACCAAAGTGAAAATTGGACCAAACCCTGGCCGGCCAAAGACCTGTTTCAACTGGACTCCACACCCAACAGCCCATTCGATCGGTCGACTTGAGGTGTGGTGAGGCCATTGGCAAACCCTTTGGCGTCCCCTTACCCTCCCAAATGGCCACAACGAAGGAACCCATAAAATTGATGTCCCCATGGTTGCCCGAAAGAACAAAGGCACCCTCACCAAATATACATATCAACAAGGCACCCTCCACAAGGCTTCCCCAAAAACAGCAAGGCACCCTTTAAATATATACACTAAAAATGCAAGTTTGGTCTTGCAGAGATCTGTGCCACTGCCTCCCTTCGGCCAGGTGCCCAGGCGCACACCACTGAAGACCCGGGCTCCTCCAAACGAGGAAT
This sequence comes from Effrenium voratum, assembly GCA_963377175.1. Lineage (NCBI taxonomy): Eukaryota > Dinophyceae > Suessiales > Symbiodiniaceae > Effrenium > Effrenium voratum. The sequence goes on from CAUJNA010003565.1 coordinate 454,392, forward strand.
TCCGCCGAGGAAATCCGCCGTTGGGGAGACTTTGGGGCTCCGTGGTGGTTTATGTACCTGCCATTTGGGGAACACCTCCAAAATACTGACGAAAAAACGAAATCCATATCTCGCACCGCAAAAGGAAACCATGGGAAACCATTGTTGTCTATATAGTATTTACCAGGAAATCGAACCATTCTAGGGTTTCTTGGGTGGTGCAGGATTCTGTCCATCCACAGTAGGTTGCCCAGTCTAGTCCTCTCTCTCCTCTCTCTCCTCTCTCTCCTCTCCCTCCTCTCTCTCCTCTCTCTCCTCTCTCTCCTCTCTCTCCTCTCTTCCCTCTCTCTCCTCTCTCTCCTCTCTCTCCTCTCTCTCCTCTCTCTCCTCTCTCTCCTCTCTCTCCTCTCTCTCCTCTCTCTCCTCTCTCTCCTCCCCATCCTCTCTCTCCTCTCTCCCCTCTCCCCCCCTCTCTCCCCTCTCTCCTCTCTCTCCTCTCTCTCCTCTCTCTCCCCTCTCCCCCCTCTCTCCCCTCTCTCCTCTCTCTCCTCTCTCTCCTCTCTCTCCTCTCTCTCCTCTCTCTCCTCTCTCTCCTCTCTCTTTCTCCTCTCTCTTTCTCCTCTCTCCTCTCTCTCCTCTCTCTCCTCTCTCTCCTCTCTCTCTCTCTCTCTCTCTCTCTCTCTCCTCCGTTAAATTTAGTTGGTACTTTTGCTTACAAGTGCAAGTGCTGTAGTGTTCAATCAATCAGTCAACCAATGTAGTCTGCAGCTGCCAACCTTTTCACTCATGCTGAGTAGTAAGCTCAAGGCCTGCGGTAGTGAACATACATGCAACACATATGCAGGAAGTGAAGCATGTAGCTTGACACGGCCCCTCAGTTAAAAGGTCTTTGTAGTACCTTTTCAACTGAAGTGCAACACATGGATTGACAGTAGTGATGAAAACCATTGTTGTTCATCAATTCTACTGTATTGGCAAAAGTAGTGACCTGCGCTCAGTAGTTCACGCTATTCAGGTTCCAGCTCGGTGTAGGGCTCTGGATGGAAGTAGTGGACCATCTGGAGTCTGTTGTCCAAGGTCGCGTAGTAATGTGTGGTGAAAAATGTTGTCATGTAGCTTGGAGCTCCCCGTAGTCGCTCGTCGTCTATCTCAGGGCACGACATGCGTTGGTCGTATTCCCTGAGAAAGCGGTGTAGTAGTGCTTTGTGATGTTGAGTGAGGTTTGTCATGGTGAGTAGTGTGAATCCGTAGTACTGTATACTCTTGCAGAGGATGGTAGTAATTGCCTTGTGCTGGAAGTCGTGCAGTTGGTCTCCGCGTTGGTCTCTGTTGTAAAGGTAGTGGAGTGGTTCAGGTAGTAGTAGGGGCATGTGGTAGTTCCAAAGGTAGTTGTTCCTGAGGCTGTAGTTGTCAGTGAAGGTGGTCATGTTGTAGTTCACCTTGTAGATGGTCTGTGGAATTGGTGTAGTCGGGAGGTAGTAGTTCTGTTGTGTGGACATCATGTAGGAGACGTAGTCCCTTGTGAAGTGTAGAAATTGTCCTCAGGAGTAGTGGTTGTTCAATCTGGAGATGGATGATGATGTAGTTGGTGTTGTCGCTGGTTGTAGTGTGGAGTGAAGTCGTGTGGTAGTAGTGGACGTTGGCTGCTTCAGGTAGTGAAACGCTGAGCAGTGTAGAGTTGTAGTGAGGCATTCGAAGGTCTCCAGGGATGCAGTGAATGTGTCGCGTGTAGTCCAGTTGTGCCAGTGGAGTGGAGTTGCTTGTTGTTGTGAGAGTAGTTGATACTCTTCAAGTGTGAGTGCAGTGAAAAGCTGAGTGTAGGGTGTGTTGTCGGGCAATGGTGGTGTAGTGGTTGTCTGGTGCTCAGTAATGTGTAGTTGGTCCATCACTGTGGTCGGGTTGTAGTAGACCGTGTTGCCAGGTGTAGAATGGTTGAAGTGGTAGTTGGAGTCGTTGTAGGCTTGGTGGTCACTGGAGTCCATAGTGACCGCCACCTCAGGTGTAGTTGCCCTGTCGGGCGTAGCGGCGTCTCCCATCGTAGCATCTGCAGTAGATGGAGCGGCCATGGCTGCAGTGGAATGCAAAACGTAGTGAAACGGGGCAAAAACAAAATGAGCCTAAGTAGTTGCTATCAGGCAGGCGGCGCATGCAGACATGTAAAACAAACAACTGTAGTTTTGACTCAGCCGCCAAAAGTCCAAGTGAAAATGCATGTAGTTACTGTTACTTACATACCAAAGGTGCCGTGTTGCATGTAGCTACTTCCATACAAGAAATGTCCAAAGTCGTTGTTGTTGTTGTGAAACTGCTGCGCTGGTCGTTCGTAGTGCTAAATGCGTATCCCAATGCTCTGGATGAGCCTGTGTAGTGCTTCTTTGCTGATGTATTTGGTAAACAAATCTGCGCTGTTGTGAAGTGTGTTGATCTTAAGGATTCTAACGATGTCGTGCTTGATGAGGTCTTGTGTGTAGAGAAATTTGAGGTCGATGTGTTTTGCTCGTTTGCTAGTGCCTTGTCGTGTAGCAATGCTCTTGCCTGCTGTGGAGTCTGTGTGGATTCGTAGGTTTAGCTTGCTGCAAATGTTGGTTTCAAGTAGGAAGTTTCTGAGGTGTAGTCCCTCATTAACTCCTGCGCAAATGGCGTAGAGTTCAGACTCTGCTGAGCAGAGTGCTATTGTAGCTTGTGTTCTGCTGCCAAATGCAACTGTTGTTCCTAAAAAGATGATGTTGAAACCTGAAGTTGATTTCCTGGTGGTAGGGCATCCTGCCCGGTCGGCATCGACATGAACGTCGAGATCCAGGATGTTGTTGGTGTTTGCTCTGAGTGCTGTTGTTGGTTCTATGGTGAATTTGTAGTGCTTGGTGCCGTGCAAGTAGCGTAGTAAATGTTTGACTCTCTTTTGTGAAAGTTCTGTAGGTGCTGTGAGGTCTCGTGCTAGTTCTTTTGTGGAGTATGCAATGTCTGGTCGTGTGTATGCTAGCCATTGAAGTTTGCCAACAATCCTTCTGTACCTTTTGTGTTGTTCGTGGTCAAGTAGTGCTTCATCTTCTATTGTTGGTTTGTAGTGTGCAATTCCTGGAGTGTTCACTGAGTTGCAGTTGTTCATTCCAGACTCCTCGATCATGTTGTCGATGTAGGAGTCCTTTAGTCCAAGATTGCAGTAGTTGCCAAAGTGGTCGATGTTTCTTCCAAGAAATTGTTGTGGTTTGCCAGGTTCGAGGTAGCCGATGTGCTTGAGTAGGACCTGCTTCTGGACGGCCTCGAAAGTGGAGTCGACCGCAGTCTTGTCTCCAAGTACTAGTAGATCGTCCACGTAGACCATGATGTAGCAGTCGCGGGTCGCATTGGTGTAGACGTTAGGTTCTGACTTTAGTCTTACAAAGATGAGCTTTTGTAAGACACTTCAGCCACGTAGTCCTGCCATGCTTTTGGTGAACTGCGTGGTCCATACATGGCTTTCTTTAGTCGCCAGATTTTGTCCTGTTGTGGACAAAGTTCTTTAGGTGGCCAAAGGTAGACGTCACGTTGTTTGCCGTCGTGGTCTTTTGCGATGCGTGCGTGAAGAAATGCTGTAGAGACGTCACCTAGTCGCGCGATCCAGTTTGGTCGCGACATTTGTAGTGCGAGAAGTGTCCGGAGTGTCGTGAACATTGGTGTAGAGGCGTAGACGGAGTCTTCGTCCTCGATTTTCTCTGTGTAGCCTTTTGCGACGATTCGGCTTCGTACTCCTGGTCCTTTCTTTCTATGTACCCATCTTGTAGGTATCGCTTCTCTGATGACGTTGTCGCCGGCGGTAGACGCATCTACTTCGTCGTACACGTCATGTAGCTTCATTTGGTTTGACTCGTGTTTCATTCCTTCCAGTAGTTGTGTTTCGTCGTAACCTTCGTTGTCGAGGATTATGGGTTGGTCTTCTGAGGTGTCGTCGTTTGTGTAGGGAGTGATGGATTTTCCGTTGGGAAGTGTCACTGCGTTGATTTTCTGTCGTAGTGGTGGTGGTTCTTTGGTTGCTTGCTCCGTTGATCTGATTGTAGTGTCCTTTGAGGTCTTCTGTGCTTTAGTTGATTGAATTACTTCTTCCGGAGTTAAACGTCGTAGTGTTTGTCGAGGTGGTGCTGGTAGTGGTGGATGTTGTCGTCCGGTTGGTGAAGTAGCCATAGGACTATCCGGTAGTGGTCGTGAACTTGACGTCGATGTAGACGGAAGTCGTGGAGGTGGTGTAGTGCGTTGTTGTTTTGTTGCGGGTTCCGCAACGATGTCATCCGTAGCGTTCGTTTGTTGTCCGAAATCTTGCGTGGACCTTCTTTTCTCTGACGGTTGTAGTTGCGTATCCAACAGTGTTGCGAACGATGGGTTGTAGGTGTTCCGTCGTGGTGCCCATGGTGTGCCGGAAACTTTGTTCAACAGTGCGAGGTCGTATTTGAAGTCCGGTTGTAGTCTCCGTACTGTTCGTACCTTTTGTACGCCTGATTCCGTTGCGACGTAGTTTTCTCCGGTTTCGGAAACTTTTCCGAGCCAGATGCATTTCTGCATCCGTAGGTCTGCTTTTGGAAGTTTCGTGTGTTGTGGTGGAAGGTAAAGTAGTGTCTCGCCAAATACGCAGATTGCTCGCTCGTAGTTTTTTCCCAGCGGCGTTCAAAGCTTGTGTAGCCGTCTGAGTGGATGACGTAGCGATATACCGTCCATGCTGCGTGTCGTACTATCCAAGGTAGTAGACAGTGCTTTGTGGACATCGTCATGCTGCAGTTGCTTTCAACCTGAGCTTTGACAACGCGGATTTGTCCGAGGAGTGTTCTATGTAGTCGCTCAACGCTTCCTTGACTGTTGCTGCTGTAAGACGGTGAGTGTCGTACAGTCATTGAGCCGACTTTTGCTGCTGTAGCTTTTAGAAGTGCGTTGAGTGTGTCTTCGTTGTCGCTTTGTAGTATGCCTTGTGTTCTTCCGCACTCAAAGATGAATGCTTGTAGGTTGTTGACCATGTAGTCCATCATTGATGGTTTGTCCGGGACCGTTACTGCCATGCACAGTTGTGTAGTAACATCAACTGCTGTCAGTACTGGTATGGTCTTTGGGTCTTGTTGTGATTTGATGTAGGCGAAGTCTACTTGAATGACGGGTTGTCGTGATTGTTGTTTCTTGTAGTTGTCTTGGCGTCCTTTGCCTTGAACGCAAATTGGACACCAGTTTCTGTATGGTAGGTGTGTAAGATTGTGTTCTGCCATTTTTTTGTGGAGTGGGCTGCTGTGGTTGTCGTAGTCCTCTTGCTCTGTGTGCTTCTTGATGCTCGTGTTGTTGTTCCTCATCGTGGTTTTTTTCTGGATGTACTCGTAGTCTTTCTTCATGGTGAACCGTGTTGTTCCTTTCCATTGAAATGGTAGCGCTGCGTTGCCCATGACTGTCCAGTCATCTTTGCGTTGAGAAACTTCTCCAAAGTTGTTGTGAGTGATTGTAGTTCTGTGAGGTTGAAGTGTGCTGATTGGTGGATGTCCTGGTCCATCTGTTGGAGTGAATAGAGTTGTTCTAAGTGTTGTGTGGTGTCTTATCCAGTATTCATCTTGTCTTTCCCAGTAGTCTTGGTTGTTCTCCTGTGCTGTGAGTGGTCTGTGGATTGTCTCCTTTGGTTGTGTGGTGTCAAGATTTGTAGAAGGTGCTGCTTTAGGTCTCCATATCTTTTGTGGTGCTCGTAGTTGGGTCTTTGATCTGGTTGGTGGTGTGTCCATTAGCCGTTGTGGTTGTGAGCTCTGCCTTGTTGGTGTGGTCTTTGATGTTGCTCTGCGTGTAGGTGCTATCTTTCTTCTGAATCTGGTTTCTCCAGTCCAGTTGTCACCTTCTAGTCTTCGTTGTAGTTCTTGCTTGGAAAGTTGTGTTGGGTTCTCTTGTAGTTGTTCTTGCTCTTGCCCTTGTCTGTTGATGATGGTTAGTCGCCAATCATCTAGTTCTCCTTCAGGTATTGGGCAACCGCTGTTGTGTGGTGTGAACAATGCTTTGCGTGGTCGTTTGTGTACTCTGATGGCGTAGTCACCATCAAGTTTCCAGTAGTCAGTGTTTCCACCAAGGATCTGTCGTAGTCCTTGGTCTGTGTGAGTGAGTGGTGCAATTTGTTCTTGTTGTTGTACTGTTTTCTCTGTAGGTTGAATCACAGCAATGGATTTTCCATTGTCTGTAGTCATTGGGTAGATGTCGAATCCTGTAGGGATGTCGATCTTCTCTGCTCGTAGGTAGAAAAGTCCTGAGTGTCTTATGAGGTGTGCTTGTTGTTGTCCATGTGTGATGGTGCAGTGTCGTGGAGTGAAGTCAAGTCCATATCCTCTATCAAGTAGTCTTGATGCACTGAGGATTGGATACTTCACATCACAAACGTAGTAGGGTATCATGATCCTGAAGTTGTCCTGCTTGTAGGGAACGTACTTGATGCCGTAGACAGGAATCTTCTTGTTTGTAACCGTGTAGAGTTGTGGAACTGATTCTCCACAAGGTCGTAGCGGTAGGTCTGGTGCGTAGTCCTTCGGGCAAACATGTGTAGATGCTCCTGAGTCGATCAACAGGTGGTGGTATGACTTGAAGTTGGAGTACATGATGTAGTGTGTGATAGTGTCCTCAATCTTCTTGTTCCTTTGTTGTTGTCTTGCTGCTGCTATGTCGAAGTGTAGCTGTGTGGTGTCTTCTTGTAGGAATTGTTGAAAGCTCTTGCTGTGGTCGTTCCATGATGTTGTGTGTGTTGTTCTCTTGCCAAGTAGTGATTTGGATTTGTGCTTGTGTAGTCGTGAGTTTGCTTGTCTGATGTGTCCAATGGTGAGGTGTGACTCGTTGATGCCTCCAATGTAGTTTGCTGTGTCCTCATAGCTGTTGTCATTCCAATCCCAGCTGTTGTCATAGTCGTAGTCGTTCCAGTTCTCCTCCATGTAGTTCACCTCGTGTTGTCCTTCTTCTCCTTCGTAGTACCAGTCCCAAGTGTCGTTCACATCCTGAGGTAGTTCTTCATTGTTGTCATGATCTGCTTGTTCTTGTTCTAGTGGATGTAGTTCTTCTCCTTCTCCTATGTGCCATACTGGCACTCTGCAGTCTTGTGCCCAGTGGCCAGGCTTGCCACATCGATGGCATGTTGTGTAGTTGTTGTTTCCTTTTCCTTTTGATTTGCTGTAGTTTCCTTGGCCTTTGTAGCCTTTGCTTGATCCATATCCTTTGGATCCTGAGTAGCCTTTTCCTTTGCTCTTGTTGTATCCTCCTTTGTTGTAGTTTCCTTTGCTGCCTTTGTCGAATCCTTTGTAGTGTCCTTTACTCCTATATTTGCCTTTGCTTTTGCTTCCTTTGTAGTTGCCTTTTCCTTTTCCTTTGCCTTTGTAGTTTCTTCCTTTCCTCCATATGTTGTCAACATCCATTGGTGCAGCTCCTCCATTGTAGTTTGTTCCTACTGCTGAAGTAGATCTAGTGAAGGCTGAAATCGTCTTGTAGTAGTCCAAGATGAGTGCTCTGATCTCGATGTAGTTCGTGATCTGTCCAGCTCGCAGTTGGAGGTGTTGCTGCAGTGCTCCTTTGGTTTTGTTGAGTAGTATTGCTATTTTGATTCCATCTGGTAGTGCTGTTCCATTGTCTTTCTCGTAGCGGTTGATGTCGTATTCCCATTGTAGAAATTGTTCTTCAAACTGCGCTTCGTTGAATGTAGGTTCCAGTAGTTTGGTAAGGTAGCCAACGCTTCTTGTTCCTACTGGTAGGCTGAACCTGTTGTGTAGTACCCTCCCACACCCTACCTGACAGGGAAGGCGCGCGGGAAGGCTTGCTGGAAGACACGTGAGCACACATATTCACACATGTGGCCATGGGTCAAATCCAAATCGTACCCCCAGTGAACATCCCAATCCCCACTAAATAGACTAAAATGGGTGGTGCACCTAGCCCAAAATGGCAACATTGGTTTTAACCCACAGCCATGTCACTGTAGGTGAGGCATTCTGTGCGTGCCACAGAGATCAAAAGCGCGCACGCCGCTTGTAGGATGGTAATGCTTGCAGTGACAGCCGTGTTAAGCAAAGACTATACTGCCATGTATGGAATACAAATGCCACTGTGGGCATTGCTATGCAGGGCTGGTGATGATGCCTTTTTAACAAAGGACATGGTGGATGTTCCTTTTCTCTGGGACTCGATGCTACGCCGTGGTCTTCCATGTGGAGGGGTTGGGCGAATGGTGCATTGGGAATTGAATACAAGCCGCCACATGATGAACAAATCAACCAACAGTGAAAAAAAACCAGGGTGACACAAGCCAATGGCTGTCAATCGCAACGGCTGGTGGCCCCAACGCCGCCAAGGGGCGTGCATTGTGCGCAGGGGCCGGCCGAGCATTGTGCGCAGGCAAGCGTTTAAAGCATCTGTGGGGGAAGGCTCAGGTCTGCTTGTCAACCCAGCATCGCCAGCATCGCCAGCATTACCAGCATCGCCAGCATCGCCAGCATTACCAGCATCGCCAGCATCGCCAGCATTGCCAGGATTGCCAGGATTGCCAGCATCACCAGTATCGCTAGCATTGCCAGCATCATTACTAGCATCGGTACCAGCATCGCGGGGACGCACTGCAGCTGCAAATGGGGCATGCGTTTCGAGGGGAACCTTTTCGGGGGTAGGGGAAACCTTTGATCAAACCAATCATTTTGGAGGTCTCCCTATTTTGATGACTTTTGAGGGCTTCCAAGACGTAGCCTTTGACTATCCCCGAGGTCCACTCGATTTGTCCATGCTCCTTGCCCTTTGATTTCCTACGCTCAGGCGATGGTAGGCAGCTGGTCTCGATCCAAAACCTGAAGCAGCAAATGGAACCCCCCAATTTTCCCTCGTTGAACCCCCTTTCGGAGGAACTGATCAATTGTCTCAAACGGCTTCCTCGAACGGGCTTCCTAGGGGAAGTAAACCGCTTGCCAGCCTCAAGTAGCATCCATAGAGGACCGCCAGTTTGAACCCCGGCGGCTCACCCCAAAAAACGACCCACGCCCCGTCGCGCTGTCGCGCAGAGCTGGCAGAGGAGGCGGTGTCCTGACCCAGCTCCAGGGGCAAGGGGCTCAGCAGGATGGCTGGCAGCATGGCGCGGTCCTGACGTATGCAGAGGGGAATCGGGGGAAAAAACAACTTGCTGGTGCCATAGGCAAGGAATGAGAATTGGAATGACTCCTCTCCTATGCTGGGTTAACGGAAACCACAAGGGATGATTTATAGGGTCATTCCCTGCTGAGCACCAGCAGGAGAAAGGGAAGATGAACCGCACAACACGTGGAGATTACAACGCGAAAACTGTGCGGGATGAACCACAGGGGAATAAAAACTTGACGGGAACACGGGAAGACACACGTAAAAATGCTGGATGAACAACCCGAGGAAACAAACTGGGAGGGGAACAGGTTGGGATAAGACAATCAAGATGCGAAGACCTGAAAAGAAACGAAAAACTTGGGGATGATATTGAGGTGGACAAACTTTGGGATAAGAAGAGGTCGGGACGCCCCTCAAAAGCATCAAAGGGCAAGCTGATTGAGGGCTTGCCCTCTGAGTTGGGTCACAGCCCGCTTAGAAGAAAGTCCCAAGGGGACAAACACTGTGGGAGAGACTGGCACCAAAGAAGAGACAAAGTGGTGGCTCGGAAATATGGGGGGGGGGGATAAACACAACCAAACAACCAGACCGTTTTGCACGGAATGGAGAAATGAGTGTGAATCTGGGTGAATTATAAATCTGAGTAAGTCATAAACCCCCCTAAGAAGTTCTCCCTATGAAAGGAGCAAGCGAGTGTGGAACCCTCATCTTTGTTGCAAGAGTTTCGGGATCCCCATGGAGACCCTCAAAGCGGGGAACCGATCGATCTTGAGGTCCTCTGTATCAAACCAAGCTGCTCGGATTCCCAACAAATCGATGGACAGAGAAACCTTCATCCGGCCATTGGCTTCCTGTTATCCAGCCAAGTCCCGTTCTTCTTGGTGGTGTTCTGTTTGTGCGCATCAAGGTTGGTTCAACTGTTTGCTAACCTCCCAAAGGACCTGGAAACAACTGGTTGGACTGTGGGAACTTCGACAAAAATGGACCACACAAGGAAACCAAAAGGTGAAAAGATCGACTCGCTTTCGTTAGTCATGATCCATGTTCCCAGCTAAGAGAGCATCGGCAGCTGTAGCAAGAAATGTCGTGCTTGGAACACTGGGAATACTTCCTTGGCCCGTGTTAGACCCGTTCAACGGGTGCTTCACAAATGGGCTTCTTTCGGATTCACGTGATTATCCCTTGGTGCAAGCGATCGAAACCCGTTCATTCGAACACAAAATCTTCGGCCTTTCTTCGAATATCTGCCGGGACGTCTGACCTCTCACCCCTGCCGACTCTCCGAATGGCCGAGCGCATGCGGAAGCTGCCGAAACGCGAGACGAGCAACACGACATAAATCGGTGGGTGAATCCTTCCTGGTCTCATGCATCACCCCACCAATCACCCCACCAATCACCCCACCAATCACCCTGCCAATCACCAATCACCCTATCACCCTGCCAATCACCAATCACCCTATCACCCTGCCAATCACGCAGTAAATACAGCATTCCTGTTCTCAGGGCAGTGATTTGTCCTACCATTCCCATTCCAGCCCAAGCTCCACAAGCTTCGAGTTCTTTGGGACGGTGATCCAGTTGGCTCGGGTGGCGAAAGCTTTTTGTTCGAGAATCTCGCAGAACGTTGGCCCCCAAGTTGGGTAAAGTGATCTTGCAACGTCTGGGAAGGCCAAAACTCGTGGGAACCCAGATAATAAGACTAGGCGAGAAAAAAAGAAGAAAGTATTTGATGCTTTTGAAGAAGATCCTTCACTACTCCTTGTATATCAATCTCAGGGTTGATGACCCCGGCACCAAAATAAAGATCCTTCAGGTGTCTCCTTTTTTCTTTTGGAGTTGGTACTTCTTTCTGTGGCTTTTAAACAAGAAGCAGGCTTTTAAACCCGACCTCGCCGCACCGTCTTTGGGGAATTTTTCCGACTCCCGCGCTCCCCGGCCTTCTGCTCGCAGCCGCCTAAGTAAGGCAAAAGCAACATCGGGTTGGAGTTGCTATCTGCAAAATCTACCAACATGGGGAGGGGGGGGCAAGGGAGAGGGTGGGCCTTCTTTGTGGAAGGGGTCTTTTGTTGTTGCCAAAACCGTTGGTTGGTATGTACCGGGGAATCGAATGAGAAACCAGGGTTTCTTGGTGCAGGAGTGCGTCCAAAAGTCACACCGCTGGCCTTCATTGGGGTTATGCAATGACCATCACATTCATAATCATATGAATAATCATGATTATTATTATTTATGTATTTATTTATTTATTTATATACATAAAAAAAGAACCTCTTGTGCCTCCTTGCATGCAAATCGGTGACTGTTGGCCGGTTTCTTTTTCACGGTGCCAAATACTTCCGGAACAGCTGGCCATTTGCTCGTTTTCGCCCCGGTACGCTGGCCATTAAAAAAAATGGCGAACTTGTATCGGAGAGAGGGCCACACCTCAAGAAGCTGGACACGTTTGCCTGGGTGCGGAATGGCCACACTCCATCTCAAGCAAAAGGATATTTGGTTCTCTAACGATGGAAACGGACCAAGGCAGCTGCCAACTCTTCTGAGAACGGAATGTCTCCATCCATCTTGGCATGTTGTGAATTTTATTCATTCATCCATCCTGATATTTATTCGTGAATTTGTGTCTTCTTCTCTTTGGCTCGGCCAATTGCGACCCATGGCCGAAACGGCGGCACGTGGCCATGGAGTGGTCGAAACTCCCGGTTGGACCAAATCAAAATCCTCGCATCAGATGGATGAAACTTTGTGTAAAACACCCACCAACTGGTGAGTGGAACTTGTCCAGTACTAAAAGGGTTGGCATGGTATCCGGGTAAGTAATGTCCCCGCAAAGGTTAGCCCAAAAAAATCATGACAGACCCGAGGCGCAGGGCTACAGGGTCAATTTCGCTTGGGACTTCCCCAGTGCCCAGCGGCCCCCTTTTTCCCGGAACCCACCAAACCAAAAAGGATTTCTGGGGCAGTTTGTCCGCTGAACTGGAAATCACAGGGGTTCTGGTGGTTTTCCTTTTCAACTCAAGGGTAGCCTCCCACAAACTAGCATGGAAGTGCACGGTCCTGTGTGAACTTGGCGAAGAATCTGTTCCGTATCTAGTCTACCCTAAGAGAAATACGTGCATGTGTCGAAGTAGGGTTTATCCTTTTGGTTTTCCTTTAAACCAACCAGAAAACATGTAATTACCCTCAAAATCACAATCCCATCTTATCTAGGCTGGAAGTAGGACCCCAGCAACAAATTATCCTTTTTGCCTGGTCAGTGGAAAACAAAGGGACCCCAAAGAAGCCAAGAAAAAACAAAGGGGGAGCATTCTGGGCAAGCTATGTTGGGAGGTGTCCCAAGAAAGGGTCACGGACCCCATCATTCAATTCCGTCGGCGCCTCGAAGAACAGTGGCCTGCTTCCTCGACAGCACCTGGCGAGAGTGGCTTGGCCAAGAGACATGCACGAACCATAGGTGTCCCTTTAGGGCAAATAGATGGTGCTGGTAGATGATTAAACCACCAGATAAATCAGGGCTCTATTTTTCTACCAAAACAACCAAAAAGGACACCTGTGGCACAAACTTGTGGGTTGCCACTGAGATGGTTTTATATAAGAAGCTTCTGATAGAGTCCAAAAATTCCAAAAAGTGAGTTGGGAGTCCTGGTGGAAACCGGCTGGGTTCAATGTAGCTGCACGGAAATACAAAAAAATGTGTAGAGAAACAGAAGATGACGACATTTGCGGTTTTTTTTGGTCCTTCATTTTGAGCCACTATGGCCTTTTCAAAAGCTGACACGGAACCAACAGTTTTGGAAACACCCCTGTGTTCCGGAAAGTTCTATGGATTCCACTGGCAAAAGGGTGATTCCTGTGTTCTCCCTGTAACACAACCTCAAACAGAAGACCCTCAGAAATTTGCGACGCAGTGACCGAGACGGCTTCAACTTCTGTGACATTGGATGGTGGTGAATCCGCTGGCCATTTCCCAGAGGTTTCCCCGGGCCGCCATCGACTCATCGGTCGACTGGATTGTGCAGCGCCGCATGGTCACCGTGAGTCCACGGGGGGCTGGGAACGGAGGGGGCTGAAGTCCCACTGTAGGGAACCTCCCATTTTCCAAGGTCCCAACTATGTACCCCTGGGTAGGTGCCCCTGCAAAGTACCACAGAAGCTTAAATACACTATGGGTACGTACATGGTATATAGCCATCTTTTTTAGTGGGATGCCAGGGGTACCTGCCCAGCACTTGGTTTGGCCCCCAGACATTTGAAGTTTGCTACCCTTTGTGGGTGGTTTTATAGGGAAGCCAAAAGGAAACAACCCATTTTGAGGTTCGCACCACTTTAAACCCTGGGAAACCAATATTTGTTGGTACTTGCAGGGCAATCATCATTCCAGAGTTTCTTAGGTGTTGCAGGATTTCTTCCATCCAGAGTATCACAGTGGAAAACGTCTTTCCCAACGACCACTGGAAGGACTGACTTCGATGCCTTATTCAGCCTCAGAGTATCTGGCACTTAGCATCATCTTTGCAGAGGAAACCGCCGCTTGGAAACCTCACTTTGCTTCGACAGCTTCCTGTGAAAACGACACCTCCGCAAGCGGCGTTCAGAATTTCAGGCCCTTGCAACTCTGTCCCCGTTGACCTACCTGGATTCCGAACTCGGGCGTCTCCGGCCATGAGCTCTAGCCACAAGCGAGGGCCTAGGAGCTCTACACGTGTCCAACAGGAAGACAACGTAGGGCACAAGCTCAAAACCAAATCCAGTCCCAAAGCAACGCAAAGGCCGAGGAAAAAAAGATGGAAAAAAAGGAGAAGAAGAAAAACGCTGACAACCGCAATGTATATATAGAGATAGTATTAATTCATCTATGTATGTCTTTAGCTATCAATACATATCTATTCACGTACGTATATTTATCTACTCACTTATTTATTTACTCACTTATTTATGTATGTATGTATGTATGTAGGCAGGTACGTATGTACGTACGTACGTACGTATGTACTGTGGATGGACAAAATCCTGCACCATATTGAAACCATGGGAAACCATTGTAATTTGGTATTTACAGGGGAACCATCATTAATTTCTCTATTTGTTCATTGATCTATCTATTCATTTATCTAGTTATCTATGTCGTTATTTATCTATGTACTTATGTATCTAGTTGTTCATCTATGTTGTTATTTATTGTTGCTGTTTATGTATGTTTGTTTTCCGGTTGGTTGTTTGGTTCTTGTTCTTTGTCTGTTTACATATGTGTACACACATAAACCTAAATATTTTGAGTGTACATGTGTGTGTGTATACATGTTTATATCTATACAAAATATGCCCCCCACCACTCCCCCATCCGCCACCACTCCCCTTCTCCACAACCCCGCGCCAGCAAGCGGTCCAGGCAGGGATTGGTCCATGGCCTCGTTCGACACCGAACCGTTTACGGTGGGCTTGGGATTTTGGGGGGTGCTTTTTGGGATTGTTTTTGCTTGCTGTTTGTTCTTTTTCATTGGGCGGGGAGGGGAAAAAATGGTAAAAGTAGGGGGCCTGGGGGGTGGCCTGTTGATGGTTGCCTGTTATGGTTTTTATGTTCATCTCAAATCTGTGTTCCCCCTTATTCGTTTTTAAAAGAGGGTTTTTAGGGAGCTTATTTATCGTTTTCGTTAAGGTAATCATTTGGGTAATTTCTCGCCTGTTTCATTGTTGGGCTGGGGGCCGACATTTTTTTCATTTGAAAGAGTTAGCCCTTATAGTAGTTATAATGTTCTGGGGTGTTGGGTGGGTCATTTGTTTTGACATCGTTTTTACCATTAATTCGGTCGTCCTGCCCGCCCTATGCTCCGACTTCAACAACTTCATCTCTGAAATGTCGGGTTGCCCAGCTTTCTTGGTCTCACTGAGCGGGGAGAGTTTGACTTGATTAAATCAACACAGACACATCCGGATACAACCATTAGTTGTGTCATGCTTTGACAAAAAGCAATATTTCGGCTCTTTGACCAGCTCGTTTTCTTGAATTGTCTGCTTCGTCATGTCTGGCTACAGCAAGGACATTGACGAGAAACTTGCCGTTCAGTTGCAGGATGAGGAGGACGAACAGCTTGCTTCTAACCTTCAGGAGGAGGGTGAGGAGAGCGAGGAGAGCAACAGCGAGGTCGCTGACGAGGTGGTGTGCTTCTTGACGGAGGAGATGATGGAGAAGGTCTTCAAGAAGTATGACACGACCAAGGACTTCAAGCAGGGCATCTTGGACACCACCGACCCGAAGGAGTTTGAGACTATGATGGAGACCGTCCAGTCCTTGGTGGATGGTGAGATAGCGAAACTTCGCACGTTGTCGCAGGCGAAGTTGAAGTTGGAGGTCCTCATCAAGAATGAGAAGAAAAAGGGCAAGAACGTTGAGAAGGGCGCCTCGGAGCAGAATAAGAAGGGTAAGTCTCTCTACGATATTGTCATCAACTACAACGGGCGAGACTATCACCTTCAGTTGAGGGGTCGTGCTACATTCAAAACGCTCCGTGGGCAACTTCGTGCTCTGTATCCAGAGACGTTTGTGAGTGAGACAATGTTCAAGAAGGTGAATTTCACGGTCGTGGGCAAGGACAAACCGATGTCCTCAACAGGTCGCACGGAGATGCTTGCTTGGGGTGCTACTCAAGGACGTCCTTTGGTCATTCGTGCTGTGGATGGTGCTTCCGCCTCTTCTTCGTCAGCGGGTGCTTCCAAGGCGGCAGGTCCAAAACCGAAGAGCAAGAAGGACAAGAAGGATGAGCAGTAGAAGTGTCTTATAGCATCAAGATGGGAAACCTCACTGTGAAAAGACCTCTGAAATAGATGTTCATGTGTTCTCAAAATTACACAGCTGGTTGAACTCAGAGTTTGTGAGGAACTCATCCCATGCTTCCTCTGAACAGACCTTTGAGACTGAAGGCATCACACCGATGGACAAAAGGTGTCTGCCGAGAATGCTATTTGCTCTTTAGCATTTGAGCCACCCACACAGACTGTCGCAATATTTGAAGTCTCAATGTCTTGTTTGCGTTCTAAAGCACTGACTGACCGCCATGTTGTCAAAACCGAGCACCACTACAAGTTCGGTCAAGAAGGGCAACAGGGAGCACTATGCCACTAGATACAAGCGAGAGATTGAGGAAGAGAAGAACAGGAACCGTTTGATGGTGGAGTTTTTGCAGATGAAAGGCATGATGACAGAGTTCCATCAGCGCACCGCAGTTGAGACGTCGCCGTTTCCTTCGGCGACCACTTCTTCAGCAGGACAACAAGACGAACAGCAGAACGATGACAACGAGCAACAAGGGTCAGATGACAACTCCAACGGTGAAGATGGTGGAAACGATGACCCAGACGACAGCGACAGTGGCGATTTCTTTGACACCAAGGAGGACTTCGTCATCTACCTTCAGTTGAATGCAATCGGCATCCATATGACCAAACCGTTCCATGTCAATCCTTCGTGGCAGTTGAAGGTTCTGAAGTGCCTTCTCTTCAACAACTTCAAGGTCAAACCGTCGTGGGTTCGTTTTACATCGTTTAGCGGAAGAGATTTACATGACCATCTGACTTTCACTACCAACGGTGTCAAAGACAAGGATGTGCTACTGCTTCAAGTCTGCGGGCGAGGAGGTGGCAAACGCGGTCAATCAGGTGCGGTGAAGCGTAGCAAGGAAGCAGAGTTGAAGGAGCTGAAGGAGAAGATTGCTTCAAAGTTGTTGCGTCTGAGCGGAACCACCTGCCTGTCCCCTTCAATTGCCAATGCTAAGAATGAGGTTGTCGGCATTGCAAAGTTGTTGGAGGAAGACCCAAAGCGCATTGTCTCCCTGATTTTGGACAAGATGGACGCGACTAAGATGAAGAGGTTGTCAAAAGAGGTTTTGGTTTGCTCAACACGTGCCACCGAGAGAACCCGAAAGTCCAGTGAGATTGTCTTCAAGGAGTGCTTTGACAGTCTAGACGAACTTGACCATCAGAGGACTACTGTAATCGCGCTTCTCCACGAGATGATGCACTACTGTTTTGTGGTGCAGTTTGGTGATAATGCTTCGAACATCTCTTGGTCTGACTTCTGCGAGTGTCTCACGGACTTTCTTACCAGTGAAGACGCTGACGAAGATGTCGGCGTTGCTAGTTTGGGTTTTGGCAACCTTCGGATGTCTTCCTAGGTGGTTTTGACACCCGCTGTATTGCTTCCCTCGTGTTGTGGTATTGCTCCGCCTTTTTGGAATCGAGAACGTTCTGTATTGCAGACCAATGCGCGCTTATTGCGCAATACCGCAATAAGACCCATTTAGTAGCAAATGTAATTGTCCGAGGTGTTTATTTCAATCTTGGAGTTTCCATATTGCAGAACACGCGTTTCTGTATTGCAAAACCATGCATTTGACCGTTTCAATACCGGAAAGTGTATTTTGCAATACCACAATAAACCATGACGGAACACTCCGTATGATGCGCCTATCTGTACAGAACTTGGTGTGCCATCATTCATAGACGTTGCTTGGAGACAAAAACACAGTTATTGGTTGTTGCTGTTTGCGTTCGGATTGAAGAGAGGTAGAAAAAAGACATTGATAGTCTCCGCACCTGCCACACGTCTGAGGTTATGAAGTCATCCTGCTCTTTGCCTACGACGCTACCAACTTCTAGGTTCTGGGAAGAGGTGGGTTCGTCCTTGTTCCCCTTTTGAGGGTCTTAAAACAAACAAACAAATATTTCACTAATCAACTCGACGGGGATTTTGTATAGGTCTTCCTGTTTATGTTTGATGAATCCATCACCCCAACAATCCCTTTTTCCTGAAGGTAATCGTTGTGCTGCCGAGCAACCCTACCAACCCTACCATCCCTACCAACCCTACCAACCCTACCAACCCTACCGACCCCGCATCCATCCCGCTTGTCAGAAGGTCCGACCTCATTCACATCTTAGGCAGGTTTCTCGGGTACGGGATAATAACAATCCTAATAAAACCATATACAAACCAGTATAAATACAAAAAACTATAAAACAAGGCGAAACTCTCGCGATTTTTTTTATTTTGAGGTCTCTCACAAACCCGTTTGTTTGTAAATGTTCGGTGATTTGGTCCTTTCCTTGTTTTTCAAAACCTTTGTTTTTCCCCATGAAATCCATCAAAATTAAAAAACATAACGAAACATAAAATCACAAAAAACGGAGTTGAGAAAATCAAGAACTTTCAAATTTGCGACCAAACCTGAGAGCCCGAACCTGTCCCTGAAAATAATTCTAATAATTTCATATTATTAGAACTATTTAGATAATTATTTTATGGAGTAATGTCGCGAAGCTCATTAGGCTATTACTTTGTAATAGCGTAATGTCGCAAAGCTCATTAGAGCATTTCATCCTGAAATGCTGTAATGTCCATAAGGCAATGAAGTGAAAGCATCAATATAAAACCTTTTATTTTCATAATTACTGAGAGATTGCTTGACTTGAGACATTGAAAATAATTGATGGTTGCGACTACGAATAAAATTATATGTGATTTCATGCTTTTTGTTTTGAAATAATGCTTCGTGGTAGTTCTGATACGACAGTTCTTTTTTAACTTTGTGTTTCACTACACCTTTTGATTTCTTATGTTCATCAACCTCACCGTGAATTGTGAAGGCGTAAGATTTAGGTTTCAATCCGATGAATTTAGTAATGATTTTTCCATTCACTTCGTCCTTGTACATTCCTAAGACCTTTTTATTAGTTTTGTCATGACATGGATGCTCAACAGGATAGTCGCTAAAATCCATGTGTTGCTTTATATCATTGAAATCCTTATAGACATCATCAGTCATTGTTTGAATTACATAACTGTCAGTATCAGTATATATCAGTTTGATGTTTTCATTATACTTCTTTTTCAATACATCATAATAAAACTGATACATATGTAATTTGCTTAAATCTAAAATGCTCATTCCTAAGAAAATCGGTTTATCCAGTTTCAGTTTCGCTTTAGTTTTTTCAACTCCTACCAGATGTTCATTTATAATAAATCTGTTTTTGAATGTTGGGTTATTCACACATTTTTCATATCTAACTTCATTATCCACCAGTTCAAAGTCCATATGGTTTCGCTTGTCTTCCATAGTTTTTCCGTACACCGCGTTATTCATTAATTTGAATAAATCTTTCTCAAAATCGCTTTTGGCTTCTTTCCTTTTACCAGTGTTGAAATCAATCCACGGTTTCAACCATGCCCTCTGTTGAAATTTGATTATCCTATGGACTTTACCCATTTTCATTCCCATTTTCAAATAATACTGTAAAGTCTTGATATGAACCACATATTTTTCTTTATCCTTTAGATTTAATATTAACTTACTTGTTTTCTCGTCCTTGGGACTTTTACCATCATAATATATTTTGAAGACTTGCTTTTGATAGTCGGAAAGCATATTAACATTTACATTCATTATTTCAGGCGCTAGTGGATAGTCAGAGTGGAAGTCGTGCAATGTTTCGGGATATTCCAAATCAACTTCCATAATATAACCGAACTCATCGTTTTCATTCCATTTTTCAACAATGGGAGTTTTCTTTGCCCACTTGATATTTTTTAGCGGTAATTTCTGGGACATTGCTAAACCATACAAGTTATTAGCATCCAAGTAGCTAATATAATTTGATGGCTTGTTCTCATCATATGCTTCCCCCATATACTTATTATTTGCCACCGCTAATTTATGACTAACCTGACACATACCACCTCTCATTCCCTTTTCAACCATCTCAAACATTTCTTGGTCATGCAATTGTTCTATTTCAACACCAGTTTTTAGAAGCATCGCGTCCCATGCGAAATTTGGCAACGTATAATAATGAGCGGGGTCTAAACCGTAGTATTCCATACACAAGTCTCTAAAGTTTTCAAATACATCGGTCAGTAGTAAAACATCAGTTCTTAAATACAAGTCGTGATACTGCCCGAGTGTTCTAATCCCGAAGTGCTTCCATACTTTCAGTGCCCTTTCATAATCTTTATCACTTACATGTTCTTCACTCAATTTACTGTAAAACGCTTCTTTCGGTGGTAAAGCCCTTTCCTTAAATCTTTCAAAATCATCAAAGTAGTCATAGGGATAAATACCCTTATCAGTCAATAAATCCAAATCTGCATCGGTTTTAACATACGGGTTTCTAACACTGTATCTGAAATTGTTCTTCCAATTCTCACGCTTTTTATCATCCTCATATTTACTCAACCTGACCAACTTATCCAACGAAGACGATAAGAAACTGAAACTGTCCTTGAAACAAAGATTTTTAAAACCAAAGGTTATAAACTTTTCGCTGTTCTGAGCGATACATTCTATTTTAGAATTCTTGTTCAGTTCGTGAGCCTTGTTGATGATTAAGTGGGCATCATAGTTTTTAAGGTTATGAAGAAACACAGGGATTTTATAATATCTCATACTAAATCGTAGATTGCAGTCCTCGTGGGCGCAACCTCTATACTGTCCCGTAAAGTGGCAATGGTCCCAACACTTCTTTTCTCCTTCCTCAAATTTGTTTCCACAAATGAAGCAGTTAGTGGCATTATTGAAGTCCTCCCAGTCCTTCTCGGTTTCAATACGGTCTTTGTCCTCCTTCATTTTCTCCAAAACTTCCTCTCTGACTTTATTGATTTTCTCAACAAATTTATCCATACAATCCTGACCTCTGTATAAGTAAGGCTCACTACTTCCGGTTATAGCATTGACTACATTAATCATAAAACCACACGGACGATGATTTTGATATGATGTAGTTTTAGCTTTTGCCGATTTGCTTTTAACATCAATTGGCACAGTTAAACATTCAAAGTCGGCATAGATTACGAATGGAGCTTTAAGTTTCTTGAAATGGTTTTTGAATACTATTGTTTCACCTGCTTCTGGCATTTCTATTTTTTGACCCTCAACTGCTAGACATCCTTGTTCTTCGTGTTTCTTTAAAAGTTCTTCGGTCTTGAAACCATGTGAGCAGGTTCTACAGTGATACTTCTTCGCCTTCATCTTGTTAGTCTGACTACTCATTAACTTATCATAATTTTTGATATAAGCGTAATGGGATTTAACATCATCAGTCAATTTAATCAAATCGATTTTGTGTTGTGCTTGTGGGTTGTTGCTTCTTTTGTATAATAAAATAGTTTTACTATTCGTATCGGGGTTTATGTAATAAACATTGACCGATATGTGTTTGTTCTGTTCTTCAAATAGTTCAATCTCATCATTACCTACTGGAAAGTCAATATTATCCCATTTGATAAATTTGTCATCTACATATTTCTTATAATGATACATCTCGCAGGGATGGTCTTTTTTGAATAACTCATAAAATCCACATTGAACGGAATATTTAAAACATAAGTCGTCCTCATTTTTAATATTAATACAAGCCTTTTTGTTTGCCACCCAGTCGGGCAATGGAATAAAGGATGAACCACGGGTAGGATTGTACCTATCATAACTGATGACTAACTTTTCAACTTGACCAAGAACCAATCCCGACTGAATGTATTCGGTTATTTCAATTTGTGTCTCAATGTCGTGCCCAATGTTGTTTAAGACGGTGTTCAACTCGTCGGGATTATGAATATTGTATCTTCTGCTTCTTAACCGCCTTTGAATAAGTTCGTTGGCGGGATTTTTGAATGATAAATCGGTTTCCACGATTATTTTCATGTTCGGGTTTCTGTTCAGGAATTCGGCCAGTCGTTGCTTCTGGTATTTTAAGTAGGATAAACCTTTCATTCCCTTTAATCTTATATCACTTACCGAGTAGGTGTTGGCGTATCCCTTGAACGCTTGTTGCTCGTCTGTGATTTTGGACTTGAAACGCTTGACATAATCCTGTAAGGGTCTACCTCTCGTTAGTTTTAGATAATTAGCACCTTTCATTAAAAGGCCATGCTTTCTATATCCATCACTCCTTGCCACTTCCTTTAGTTTCGTGTTCAATACGTTTGAAACTGGTTTGTTCTTATCATATCTGTAGGTCTTATCACCTATTTTGAGTTTTTGTGTTTGCCTCCCTTCTTTTTGTATTAGTTCGCCTTGTTGGCTGTTTAAAATGAAATCTATAATTTTTCCTTCTGTCATGGTAACCATAATACTATACTCTATATAATATAAGGTATTTTCTCTTTAAGTAGTTTTTCGGGCTGGGGTTGACTGTTGGAGAAAATGGGTTTCGGGTTGAGAATGAACGCATTAATCTCATTAAGTGTTTTTAATAAGATGAATGATTATTATTTTTTCATAATGCGCATTGTCGCGAAGCTTGCGAACAAATTTTAGATTTCTTGTGTTTAGATAAATTTGATTTGCTTGATATCGTCCTTCCGCAGTCCTCACAAGTGTAAGACTGTTTTAGGTTATTGTTGTAGTAATTCTGGTGGTAGTTCTTCTGGTCGTCCCTCCACCTCACGGGTTGCTCACTGTCATCGCTCGAAGTCTGTTTCTGTTCGCTTATCATCTGTAAGACTAAGTCGTTTTCTGCTTTCATCAGTTCAACCATCATATCAAATTCGTCATTCGTTATTCTCTGTTTACTATTACCGTTAATAAAAATTCCTGTCATTTTACTATATTAGGGCGTTTTGTCTTTAAGTAGTTTTTATTTTTTCTTCTTGCCTCGGCTACTTTTTGTATTTGTGCTTTCTGGGCTTCTACTCCTGCTTCTTGTTTCCATTTGTTCCCTCGTCCATTCACTACCTCTTGCTATTTCTTGGGGTGAGTTGCTCCTGCTTCTTGTTTCTAATTGTCTTCTGTTCATTTGATTATCTCTTGCTCTTTCTTCTGGTGAGTGGCTTCTGCTTCTTGCTTCTACCTGTCGTCTTGACCAGAATGATGCCCTCGGTTGTTCTTCTTCCTGTTCCCTTGATTGTTCTGATGGTGTGGATGTCTTCTTGTCTCGTTTGAATAGTTCAAATACGCTCTTGTCTTCTCCACCTAAAAATATGTTTCTTAACGATTTGATTTCTCGGCTTTCCTCTTTCTTATCTTTTTCGGTTGATGCTGATGACGATGATGATGTTAAATGAAGACTTTGTAAATCTTCCTGCTTTTCATCTTTTGGTTCATCTTTTGGTTCATCTTTTGGTTCATCTTTTGGTCCTGAAGTTGCATTACTATAAATTTCATCAGTAAAATCTTTTGCTATATATCGTGTTGTTTGTGCGTCTGCTTCGTTGTTTTCATAAAACTGTGATGTTGGCGCTACTTCATCAAACATATCAGGGAACAATTCGTGTTGAAGAACTTGTTCATCAGTTTGAACCCTAGCATTCAACCGTAGTCTCCTATCGTATTTTGAAAGGTCAAAATCGTCAAAATCTATATTGTTGATTGACAAGTCAATTACCTGTCTTTCGGGGATGATTTCAATTTTTAATCTGTGCGTCATCGCTTCCTTTAGCATTTCTTCAAAAGTAGGGCGTCGGCGTAATCCATAATATTTAACAGTCATATTAAATATTATATATTTTATTAAACTTCCGCGGGTATTTCTTTAACTGAACCATCCATCACGGTTGGACTATCTTCTTTTTCCTTAGGTCGTGGGTGGAAAACTGAGTAATACACTTTATCATTGTAAAACCTTACTAATTTCAATCTGTGTTCCTTCTTGATAAAATCACCATCGCTATTAATTAAAGCATTATATAACTCAGTGAATTCTTCATGAACACTGTCTTTAATCTTTTTAAATCCTTTCAGTTTGTCCATGACATCTTTCATCTCTTCTGGTCTGCTTGCAAGATAAGCAGGTGTTAATTCAGACGCTCTTTTCTTAAACTCGTTGTAGCCATAAGCGTCTTCTGCTTTTGGTTCTACTTCAACAACTGGGTCGTCTTCTCGTTCATCTTCTTCTTCGCCTTCCTCTAATGGTTCTAATTCTGGCATTTCATCAGCGGACACCATTGAATGAACTTCTACACCGGCAGGATATGAACTCTTCGATACAGCGCTTGCCATTTCTTCGTGTTGTTGTCTCCAAAGTCTCATTCTTTCAGCAAGTTCTTCTTTCTGTTTCTGTGCTTCCGTTAGTCCTTCTTGAATGAAAGACTGGTGTTGTTTCAGTGTGTCAGCAAGTTTCAACTCGTCATTAAGTTTATCTCTTACTCTGTCAGAGTCCGACATTGCTCCTTTCATAACTTCTCCTCTCCGGTCTAGTTCTTGTTTCTTTTGAATGTCTAAGGCTTCCTTATTATCAAACTGACTACCGTATTGGTTTAATCTGTATCTTGTCGCTTTTCTGTCTATCACATTTTCAATTGATGGACGGTTCTCATCTCCTACTAATGTTTCTTTCAATAATTCATCATAAGAAGGTCTCAAATGTAATTGTGATTTCAATGAACCTACTTTTACCGGTCCTACTGTATTCAATCTACTAATTGATTTAATCATAGTATATTAATTATTTAGAAAAATAAATTAATCAGAGATATTCTTAATCATTTCTTCTAAATGCTTCTTTCTTACAGTTAGTTGTTCCTTTGTTTGTATTCCATCTGGTGTCCGTGTGTTGTCTAATATGTTTCTTATTCTGTCTAATTCCTTTCTATAACTTTCGGTTCTGTTGCTTTCAGCTAAATCATTTCTATACTTTATTAATGCTCCTTGTGATTGTCTCGCTTCCAGTGTGTCCTTCAACTGTTTAAAATAATTCATTCTTGAAGCAACTCCCCATAAATCTGAAACATTATAATGACGTTCTACTTGAGGCGCCCTTTTAAATTCTACATTTCTATGACTTCTCATAAGCATGATTAATATATAATATAATTAGATTATTATTTAAAACATTGATGAAGATAATTTGTTTATTTTTTCTTGTTTATCTTGTTTTTTCTTTTGTTTAAGTTCTTCATAATGTTGGCTTAATAGTTCTGTTGCCGTGGGTTTCTTAATAGTTTCTTTAATCACTTCTTGTTTAATCTCATTCTTAATCTCTGAAATAACTTCAGGTTTTATCTTTCTAATATTCTTTTGTGGATTGACTGGTAATAACTCAGTAGGTGCTCCCTTACAATTTTTGGGATGTGAGTGTCTCAAACTTTTCAATGTCATCTTTTTAGAGCATTGTTCACATTCTACTAATTCAACTTCTTTTTTAGTTCTTGGTAATGCTTTTGCTTTCGCTTTTGGTTCAGGAATGACTTCTTCAGGTTTAACTTCTTCTGGCGTTGGTTCTTCATTAACTGTTTCATTTTGTTCAACGTCTTCATTATTAACAGGTGCTTCTTCTGTTTTAGTTTCATTATTAACATCTACTACCTCAATACTTGACATATAATATATATATAGATTTTCCATATGGAAAATCTATATATTATTTAAATAATATCGCTTTTTACAAATAATAATGACAGGGATACATTTACTCCATTTAAATTAATTTCATTTCCTAATGAATTACTAATCCAAAAATCTAATTGTTTAAAGCTTCTATTTGATACATCCAAGTAATCCAGTGGGTTTAATTCAGAATCAAAGACAATTCCCGCGTGTGGTGCTGAGACTGGCACTTTCTTAACAACTGTGCTATCGCCTGTCCTTAAATTTACTTGATTATAATTAGACAATTGAGAAGAATGAATATAAATATTTCTAATAGGTTGAAGATTAATAAACTCAGACACATAAGGATTATTGTATTGATAAACTGCAACTTGATAATTTCCTAAAACTTCATTAACAGACTGTAAGTTATTAACATTAAAACTTCCATTCCATATATAATCTGCATATGTTAGTTTCATTTGTTCATCAGTTAATACAGCGAACTTTCTATCAGCATAGTTTGAATAAATTGTTATTTTATTAGTTTTTACACTGTAAGAAATTTCATAAGTATTTGAGAAATTAGCATTATCAACAATACCATTTATTTTTGCCTTTAATTCTGTCGCTAGTTCTGTGCCAGTATATACTCCTTCGTCCAATTGTAACGCTAAATAATGGACATTAGTATTATCTTCATCTGGAACTAACGGAGAAGAATAAAAGTATAGTATATTATTTAATCCTGACTGTATTGAATACCACGAGTTAGGTAATGTTATTTCGTGAATGTAGCAATGTACTCCGTTGTCTGTTTGTAATGTTTCCGGCAATTCAACTCTAAAATTAGATGATGTACCACTAATTCTATGAGCGCTGTCAATATAGACCTTCTTGTATGTCAACATAATATATTTTTAATCAGAAAATAAATTTTCTGATTAAAAATTATTCTGTTGCTTAGGACTACGTCGTATGTCAGAATTATTAATTAATTGAGAAATTAATTTATATCTTTATTTATATGATTAATAATAAAAAGTTAATTTATGAAATGAAGCATGGGACAATTAAACATTATCAACCTTATAAGAAAACAGCTAAAATAACTGATGTTATGAAACAAACTGACAAAATATTAAATAGTTATTATCCTAATTCAAATTTAACTGATGCACAAGGATTGAGTAGAGCATATGGCAATGGTCAGGGTTTTTATATTGATGGTGATAAAATGTATATAAGCGGAACATTTGGAAAAGGAACTTTTGGAGGTGCTATTAATGACATTCTGGCAGATGTAGGACTTCCCTTTAAAATGACAAAATATTCACAACGATATAAAGACACATCAACAGCATTGGATGAAAACAATGAAGTTAAACATCTTATAACACATAGTCTCGGTTCAAGTGTAGGGGCACAGATAACAAAAGATTACCCTGAAAGAGAATTAACTTTAACCACTTATGGAGCGCCGTTTATATCACGAAGGTCTAAAATTACCGATGATTACATTAATTTTAGAAGTATCTTAGACCCTGTCAGTATTGTTGACCGTGGCGCTATAACTGTTTATACTGGTTCATTAAATCCATTTACTAACCACGATTACATAACTGGATACGGAGACCAAGGCAAAGATGTTTCAAGAAGCATTGAGCCAGTAAAGGAGATATTATAAATAATCTAAATTATATTAATGATACAACATAAGAAATATAACAATGAAACAACGGATGATATGATTAAAAATGAAAATAAAAAGTATAAGAAAAGTTCATATGAAGAAATTAGAGAATTAGTATTAGAAAAAGAAAAAGGGAATAATCCAGTTGAAGATAAGATTAAGAAAAAGAAAATGAAAATATTTAAAAATAATAATTCTAATCAAAAGGATTACACTAAATTATTTAATTTAGTTTAGTTTAAATTATTTCTAAATTAAATTATATATAGCAATGGAAACTTTTAGTGCTGAAGATATTCTAATTGACAACCTCTCATTCAAATTAAATAAAGGTGCAAGTTATATCAACGACCGTCGTTCTGTCTCGTTTTTTCCTTCTGGGAGTAATATCTACACCCCTTCATCTGGTCAACGTGTGTTGAAAATAGCATTAAATGCTGAAGATAATACTTGGCTTGACCCGCAGAGTGTAATGGTTTATTTCACCGTTGAAAACACTGACTCGTCAGACAATAAACGCTTACGTCCTCTGTCTCCTGCTTATTCCTTTTTTAGAAGAGCAAGACTAATTGCTGGTAATCAACTTGTTGAAGACATTGATTATTACAACCGAAATCATCACATGATGAGTTGCATGATGTCAAAAGGAGCAAGAGACAATGAAGACGCCCAGAGTTTTGGTTATAGATATGATGATGATTTAAACACACGTCGTGCAGTTCCTGCATCGGGTCATATTGGTCCTGCATATGACGCTTACACAATTCCAGGCTTTAACAGAAAAATGGTTGTAGGATTTAAACCGATGCTTGGTTTATTCAATCAATATAAGTATATCCCGTTAAAAGCGTGTCCTCTTGTTTTAGAACTTGAACTAGTTTCAAATTTTACTGATTGTGTTGTTTCAGCGGGCGGGTCGAGGTTTCCAGAAAGTGGCAACGCAGACTCAAGCCTTCATACAAATGAGCAGTTCTCAATTAGTAATGCATTCCTTCAAACTGATTTGGTAAGCTTGGACAACGACCTTCATAATAAATATGTTGCACACCTACTTGATGGGAAAGAATTACCTATTACTTATAATACTTACATTTGTCAATCTAATCAAGTTCCCGATGGTTCGTCGTCAATTAACACTACTGTTGTTCGTTCAGTGTCTAAACTCGCTACCGCGTTCATCTCTTTCAGTAAAAGCGGAGTAGGTGATATTCACGTTATGAAAGAATACAACAACTTCTATCATCCTATGTATTATTTGAACTACCAAGAAAGCGGATACTACAATCACGACCTTGATTTAGAATTTCAACTTCAATTAGGGTCAAAACTATATCCTGAGTATCCATGCCGTTCATTAACACAAGCATTCTATTATTTACGAAAAGCATTAAATTTACCATTGTTCCATCAACACCATTTATCGATTGAATATTCTGCTTATCGTGTTGATAAGTTTATCTTTGCTATGGATTTCGAAAAGGTTCCCGATAGTTCATATACTGGAATTAACACAAAAGCAGGGCAACAGCTTTTAATTCGTGTGAAACCTGTTGGAAATATGGTATCAGCAAATATGCCAGACACGATATATATAACATTAGTATCAGAACAAATATTATCCATTAGAGACGCCGGAGTGCAGATTTTAGATTAAGAATAAGTAAAAATGATAATATTAAAAATAAATAAATATTATCATTTTCTACTATTAATATATAATGCCTTCAATAAATTTAACAAACTTTGAAAATGTTGTAGCACACACAATTAGCGAAATCAATTCTACAAGTGGGATAACAAACATTAGAAACATATATGCTAATCAATCAGATATAATTGATTTACTCAACAATAAAGCAGACCAAGTAGATACTTACACAAAAGCACAGATTGACGCTAATTTTTATGATATAAATCAATCATACAATAAGACGGAAGTTAATGTATTATCAAATAATATTAGTTCAAATGCTTATTTTATTATGAATAATACAGCAACAATAGCAAGTAATTTAGTTAATGTTTCATCAAATACATTTTTAATAGGTAATCTGACAATAACTTCAAATACAAATTTTAATAATATTTCATCAAATACACATTTAATAAATAATTTAAATTCTACTATAACGACTAATTTTAATAATATTAGTTCTAATACTAATTTAATAAATACAAATATTAATAATATTTCATCAAATACACATTTAATAAATAATTTAAATTCTACTATAACATCTAATTTTAATAATATTAGTTCTAATTCTAATTTAATAACAGGATTAAATAGTACAGTCAGTTCACATATTTCAGCCATATCAGATTTACAGAATGGAGGTTCACTTAATGAAGCAGATTATTATAATAAAATAACGACTAATAATTTATTATCAAATAAGTTAAATACATCAATATTAAATAATACATTAATACATAATATAACAACTAATTCAACTTTCAAAATAGCAGAATTTGGAAATTATAATAATTTTTATGAAATGTATAATAATTATTTTGATAGTTATGTTTATGGAAATTTAAGTGGAGCAACTATGTTTTTAAATCAAAGAGGTTTTGGAGATGTAGAAATTAATAATTCTTCAACTTTTCAAAATGATAAAATATTATTAAATCATAATACTACAATATTATCTAATTTACAAGTATCAGGTTTATTTTCGTGTTCATCTATTTTAGATATAGCAGGTTCTGATGCTAGATATGTTTTACAATCAGATAATTTAACAGGATTAATAACAGGAAATACGAATACAATTAATTCCATAATTACTAGTAATAATTCACAGGATACATCATTAGGACAAAAGTTAGATAAGATAGATACTAACGCTCAATCAGTAGCAGGTGCTATTAATTTTAGTGATAATACAACTTTACACAGTAATTTAAATATGTTGACTACTGGTTCTATAATATGTAATAAGTTTAGTACTACACCTTCGCCCAATTTAGGACTACAAATGACATTTCAAATGTTTAATCGTGAATTTAATATTAATAGAGATGGTAGAATGTGGATGAGTAGCGCAGGAGGTCAATGGGAAACTCAAATAGGAGATGCTAATGTTGGACGTGTTTGGGTTAAGGATAGATTCGGTTTAGGTGCTGTCGGTGTTAATGGTTATGTTTTAAACTGTGCCGGAAAATCGAGATTTACTGATGCAGTTGATTTTATAGGAACTGACAAGGCAGTAAATCTTAACAATGGTTCATATTTGAATTTTAATAATAATGGTTCAATACGAAGATATACTCCAGATGCTATAGAAGGCTTATATATGGCTCATGATGATTTTGTTTCTATTTCAGTTGGTGATATTACCAATGCTAATAATCAATACATGATGTGTGATAAATTGGTAAATAAAACAATTTTTAGTAAACCTATAGATGTGTTAGGTAATATTTATACGAATGCTGATGTTAATTGTGATAATATTAATATTGATACTGGTGGTAAATTAACAATTGATACTAACTGTGAATTATATAAATTCGTTAGCTCTTTTTCATCTTTTGATATGAGGAATACTGATGCTAATTCTTCAATCAGATTTATTTGTGGGGACCCCGCTGTTCAGTCTAACATTGTCGGAGCTGTTAATATTTCTACCGGATGGACTTTTAATACTGCTACTGCTGATTTTATGGGTAATTTATTTGCTGATGATGTTTATGTTAAAACTAATGGAGCATTAAGGAGCAATCATTTAGCACCTAACGGAGGAACATTAATAACCGTTGATACTAACTTAGCAGTTCAAAATGCTTATTTAGCAACTAATACCATTCAATCATTTGATTTAACAACAGTTTCATTTTTAAATAATATTTCAATGACTACTGGAACTGATATTAAAATGGGAACAAGTGAAATATCGACTTATTACGATACTACTAGTTTAAGCACTATTGATATAATATTCCGAACATCAAACACAGCTTTTCGAGTTTCAGATGCTTCAAGTACACCTTCAGTTTTATTATCTATTGATAAGACATTTGGAACAACAGTAAATACTGAAAGTTTTACAAATAATGCTCCATCAACTTTTAATGAAAACATAACGGTTGCAGGAACGAAAAAAATGCTATGTAATTTAATTGAACCATCAACAGGAACTAATATAGATTTAACAGCAACAACCGTAACGATTAACGGAACGTTTGTTGATTCATCTGATTCAAGATTGAAATATGATATAGACAATATCAAATCTAATTGTATGAATGTTATTAAGAAATTTAAACCAAAGAAGTTTAAGAGACACGATAGAAATGATGGTGGTAAAACTCATATAGGTTATATCGCAGATGAAGTATTAAAAGCAATTCCAAAAGAGTTTGAAAATGTTGTTAGTCAGGACAGAGAATATTTAGGATTAAATTATTTAGTTTTACCCGTGCTAGTTCATAAAGCAGTATTAGAATTAAATGATAAAGTAGATAAACTTGAAAAAGAAATTAAGGAATTAAAAAAGAGAAAAATCTAAATAATAATATATAATGGGTCTTGGTCAAAGTAAAAACGAAGAAAATAACAGCATGGAAGACATTAAGAATTTAAGAGTAGATGAAAAAACAAGAGCGGATACTTTAATAATAAAATCTATTCAAGAATGTATAACGAGAATAGAAAAGTTAGAAAATCAAAAATCGGACAAACTATTATATAAATTACCTGCGTTGAATTTATGCAACGCTTCATTGATTTAATTTAATAATATTAATATGATTTATTAATATTATTAATTGAAAACATACGAATAAAATTTACTAATAAAACTTTGTCTTTCATAATTGATGACTTTAATAGTTATTTTTTTCACTTGTAATGAAATAAAATTAACCATATTACGGCTATACACTAGATTAGTTTCATAAAGGTCTTTGTTAAGGAAATAATAAATATCAAATAAATTATTTGATGTTAAAGTACGATTACGAACATGATTCAAACAAGTGAATGATGTAGATTTTGCTAATATAACATATTCAATTAATAATTTTAATGGTTTATGTTTTTGATGTAGTTTATCTAACTCACTTAAATTAAAAATATATGATATTCCGTTATTAATATTGATATTATTAATTTCAAAATATTGTGAATTCTTTAATTTGTAAGACTTATACACTGGTTTAAATTTATTAATATATTTTTTAATAATATTATTATTTTTTATTTTTAATAATCTAACATCACCTAAATTATAAGATAATACAAGGTTTTTAATTTCTATTGGTAAATCATAAAATATCATAATATATTTAAATCTTTATTTTATTTTAAATGCTTTTTCAAATCTAACATAAAACATATTATTAACATCTTTGGAATTCATATTAACATAAAAGAAGGAGTAGGGCTTATCATCTACCGCTTTATGATACATATTTAACAGTTGCTCTTTATCAACGATGGCGGAGTTTTCCTCAATGAATGACATTAACTCTGATACATTCTTTAACTTAAAGATATACAACGAACTAGAATTCAACCTAATGATTGGTGCTAGGACACGATATTTTTGAACGCTTAAGCAAAAACTAATGGCGTCGTGTCTGCCTCTCGTTGCCAGTCCATGTAATAACTTGCTGTATCTAACAAATTTAGGGTCGTCTGCAAAATCATCAACAATGATTAAAATTGAATGTAGTTTCTTCATCTTCTGTTCTTTCATATAATGAATTATCTTTCTTTGTGTGTTAATTATTTCTTCCAGTTCTTCAGGTTGGTAGGTGTCATAATATAACTTTTCTTTTTCATCATCAACCTTCATATTATCTTTTTGATATTTCTTGACTTCAACGAAGGTAGGGTCATTATGAACCGACGGGCTAAAAATGAATATACGGGCGAAGCAGTCCCTATAAACATTTAGGATAAGGTTTTGAATTAAAACTGTTTTGCCACCCGTTGATGAAGCAACAACAATTGAGCGAAAAGGTAGTTTTGGTACATGTTCATATTTAGATTGTTTGAAATCGTAATCAGTTATATTTATTGGTTTTATTATTGGAACATCAGACATAATAAAATAATATTAAAGTTATTTAGAAAATATTTTATATTTATTATTTTATATGAATAGAAGTTATTCAGATTATATTGATATAATAGATAAAGTAGAAAATATAGAACAAGTAATAATAACCGATAATAAAATTAAGAAATGTTGTTATTATTCATTAGAATTAATTAAGTTAGGAATACAATATATTAAAAATATAAATATTAATATAGATGGGAAGAAAGAAAAAGAATAAGTCCGAGCCAGTTGTTTCTTCAACTGATGAAGAAAAAGAAGAAATTGTTAAAGAAACATCAGTTATTGAGTTTGCTTGTCCAATGTGTAAAAAAATCTTAGAAATGAAAAATGAATTAGAAATACAAAAGAAAGGAAACTGTAAATGTTCGTGTATTCCGTCAAGTTTCAAAATAAGTAAGAATGATAAGAAAATGAATATTGATAAAACTAAAGACAGTATAAATCTGGAAACGGATGTTCATAATATAACTTTTAAATGGGGTAAGGATGCATCACTTTCGGAAAATGGTGATATCGAAACTCAGGAAACTATACGTGAAATGATGAAAAAATAGTATTTAAAGAGTAGATTTAACATAATTGCAACATTTAGTTTTAAAAGTTTAGTTTTATAATTTAGTATATATGGAAGAACATTTAGAGAACATTGACAGTAGTTTGGAGTTGTTGTTTCCAAAATTAGAAAAAGTGTTGGAGCAAAATGAAAACATACTGAAAATCTTAAAGAGCATGAATATTAAACCTACATATAATAACAATAACAATTATCAAGCAAAAGAAGTAGATAGAGACAGTAGCGAATACAAAAATAAACGAAACATTTATGTTAAAAAACTGAATGAAAAAGTCATAAAAGAACCTAAACAATCAAGTCTGGATTACTATCAAGTCAAGTATAAAGAAGACACCAAGAAATACGTTTAATCATTAACTAACAAAATTTCGTGTCTCAAAAGCGGTTTGTTTATTCCTGCTACTTTGTAAGTTTTATTACCCATAATATCATATTCAATTTTATCGATATTGAATATTTTATTAGACCATTTAGAGTTATACTCCTTTCTGTCGGTGTAATTACCCCTTTTCTTTTGAAACACTTTTACCTTGTCGTTCTCCTCTATTTTGGGATACTTTCTTTTGTTTTTTTCTCGTAGTTTAAGATTGACCTTTACATTTATTTCATTGTCGTCCTTGTGTGCTTCGGTCGGTGTCATCCTTGTTGATGAGTGTGATGTGCTGTTATACTGTTTCAATGCTTGCGTTAGGGCATCGGTCCATTTCATGTTGTTAAACCTAACTCTATCGTGAATTTTGTTTTTCATCGTTCTAATAAAACGCTCGGCCACATTTGCGTGGGTCTTCGTAACGATGTGGTTTATTCCTTCACTGTTGAAGAAATCCTGAACGTGATTTTTAGTTGCAAACGCTCCGTCGTCATCAGAATACACGGACATCGGATAACCCATCTTTTTAAAGCTTGCTCTCAACGCCTTCAAAACGTTCTCTCCGTCTCTTTCCTCCATCGGTATTACATCTGCTAATTTACTGAAGATGTCAATCACGACTAAAGCATACTGTGGAACGTTCTTGTCTTTTGCTAAAGGAGACATATGCATTATGTCTATTTGATATTCATATCGTGCGAATGGAGCGGTATAGGAATTAGTACCTCTATAATTTTTGATTTGTTTATTTGGCTGTTTCTTTAAGAAAGACTTTACATCGTCTAATGTTATTGTTGGGTCTTCTTCCTTTGCCTTCTTGTGTGTCGCTTGTGTGCTTCCGAAACCCTCGTCTAAGTCGTAATAGATGTTGCTGATTATTTGGTCTTTTGTTAATCTCGCCATTATATTAAATTGTTAGAAAATATTTTTTCAATATAAACCACCACCCCTCAACATAAAATAAAAACTACTTAAAGAAAAATTGGTATAATATAGTAAGAGAAAAAAAAATGACACTGTTTAATTATGATAATTGCCCTTGTAAAAATAAAAAATTTAACTC
The DNA here is from genome assembly GCA_963377175.1 of Effrenium voratum. NCBI lineage: Eukaryota > Dinophyceae > Suessiales > Symbiodiniaceae > Effrenium > Effrenium voratum. The sequence continues at coordinate 489,520 of CAUJNA010003565.1, forward strand.
TGTCGTGGGACTAGCTAATATTTTACCTGTTGATGTTTGTAATCTTATAGGTGGTTGTATTAAACCATCATGTTTTGATTGTCGGTATTTGAGAGAAGAAGAAGAGCATTTTATGAGTGATAAAAACATTCCTGAAGAAGGACTAGAAAAAGCAGAGCTTCAGTTAAACATTATTCAACAAATACAAAATAATGATATTACACAACTAACAGGATACCATTTTAGTTTAAAACATTACAGAAAAAACATTGACAGAGTATTTGATATACAAGAAGTTAAAGAACGGTTTAAAAATAGAAAAATGTATTATCAAGCATTAAAATCATACTGTAAGAATAATGAATATGAAGTTTGTGTAGTTTTAAAACATTGTCTTAAAGTTGAAGAATTAAAATATTGGAAACAAAATGGATTTTGCTTTCCGAACCTAAACAGTTGGTGGTCATATAGAAATAACAATTATTATTTGAGACATATTCTTAGCGAATTAATTGAAATTTACACAGACCAATTAATAAAAGGATACGAGCATTATTTTTGTGAGTATAGTATGAGTTGTTATAGTGGTTGTATCGCTGGTGAGATTGAATACGGGTCAAATTAACTTTTGTTTATTAATATTATTATCTTATAATATGATTAAACATTGTTTTATAATCTAACAAGAAGGTTAAGACATTTAAATTAAACCTGAAACCCAGACCAGTCGACCAGCAACCCCTAGCCAAAACTACTTAAAGAGAAAAAACCTTATATATTAAGAGAAAAATGAGTAAGGGTAAAATGTCAGAGAATAATTTTATAGTTGAGAATTGTGCTAGCTTACCTGTTGAAGTATTAAAAAATATCATTTCATATAAATTAGGGGAACCTGAGTATTTGAAGATAAAACATAATCATGTTAAGACATTAAAGAGAATACAGCAACAATATAAAATAAACAGAACTGAAACAAAAAGAAAGACAAAGCGCTATACTGTTTTTGATGGTGATGATATAAAGAGACACGTAATTGAGTATTACATTTCAAGAAATATACCTTTAAGCATTAAAAGCATTGAAGATATAGTTTTTAATGAAAATGAAAACTTAGATTGTTTGTTAGAAGGCATTGAAACCGTTAACGGTTATGAAGCAGTGATAATAGTTGAGGTAAATATGTTTGTAAGGTTTCATCATTTCAATTATTATGAAGACGACCATTTTAACACTTTTAGTTTTCATTTTCGTAGTGATGATTTTGTAGATAATATAACCGTAGATAATATATCCGAAGTAATGATAGAGGCACATCAAACAATATACAGATGTATTGATAGTGAAAGAAGTAGAATGAATTTTGAAGGAGTACAAAACATAAGGTTTAAACTAATGGTTGATGAACCTGTGTAATTCATAACTAAACCATAACCCCTAGCCAAAACTACTTAAAGAAATATTACCTTATATATTAAAAGGAAAATGAACGGTGATGGAATCAATAATTATATCGATAAAAAATGCTATGATTGTTGTCACTTCAAAAAAGAAAATATGGAATTGTATAAATTGAGTTTACCTAATGAAATAGTGAATAATATTATTAATTATTCAATGGATGGTGAAGAAGACATATGTAAAAATTGTAAAACTTGGAGAGATAATCAATTTTTAATCAAATGTCTGTTGGGAATAAAAAGAATACATAATAGAAATGTAGAAGATGATATTTTAATATTTCTAACTGTAAATAAAATACCACCTTACGATTGTGTTAAACAGTTTCTTAAAATCAGTAAGAAAAAATATGACACGATTTACGATATATTATGGATGTTGGGTTATAGTCAAGAGAAAGGAGAAGATGTTAAAGAAAATATCAAATTATTTATTGAAAGTAAAAAGTTTAATGTTCAGAATACAGTGAGAGATGTTAATATTATTTTTAAAATGATGTATGAAAGAAGTAAGACAAACCAATTAGATTATTATCCTGAACTGAAATTATAATCATAATATAATAATAACATGTAAAATCTTATATGTTATAATTATACTGAACTTTTAACCTATAAATGAAAATTAGTGAGAAAAAACTAACAAAACAAATCCACCGCCAACACCCCAGAACTTGATAACTACTAAAAGGGCTAACTCTTTCAAATGAAAAAAATGTTTGCCCCTAGCCCAACAATGAACAAGGCGACAATTTACCCAAATGATTACCTTAACGAAAACGATAAATAAGCTCCCTAAAAACCCTCTTTTAAAAACGAATAAGGGGGAACACAGATTTGAGATGAACATAAAAACCATAACAGGCAACCATCAACAGGCCACCCCCCAGGCCCCCTACTTTTACCATTTTTTAGGGGGGGGGGTGCTTTTTGCTTTTTCTTCCTTTTGTCTTTGTTGGGGAGAGTGTTCGTCATTGAACGAAAAACCTCGCAGGACACCTGACAAACATTTGTTTGAGCCTCTCCTCCTCGGATCTTGCGCATGCGTGCGCTCAAACCTCGAAAAATCCCACCTTTGCAGGGTCCCCAAGTCTGCGGTCTTTTCCTGGGAAGCCTTTTAAGGCAGCGAGAATGGCCGAAGGGTTTCAAGCCCTTTTGAGAATGAGTGGTCAAAGTGATACAGGCCGATAGGGGACCAAGTCTGCATGAGTCCTACACCTTTTCGTTGAGGGAAAACTAAAGGAAGCCAGAGCCATTTGCAGCTTTCGGCACCTGTGTTTCAAGGGAAACGCGGGCACATGGCTTCAGTCGCTTCCTCCGGCATTCGCAGAAAACGCACCTGCCGAAATCTGTCTGATGGATCGGCGCCCAAAGCGTTTCAGGGTTTGCCATCACCTTGGAAACCAAGGCTGCCGGCAACACACGGGTTTTTGTGCGGATGAAGACATGATTGCCCTTTGGTGCAAGCGATCAGCACCCAATTCTCACAACCAGGTTGGGGACCCGTGAGTTGCTCGGAATGTCTGTCAATGCGGGAGGGGGCCTTCATTGTCGAAGCTAGACCCAGACTTTTGGAACGTCCAAAGTCTTGAGAGTGACGGCTTTGCTTCAACACCTTTCAACCACATTCAAACACCCTCCTTGGAGTTGGAGGGTAGCAGGGTCATCGAATCAACTCTGCAACCGAAAATGCGTTTGCTTCTGCTCCAAATGAAGACGCGGAAGCTTTGCCGGGCTCAGCATTGTGCCGGAAGTTGGGTCTATTGGCTCTACTTGAGATGTAAGCTCTTCGCCTAAAGGGAAATACCGGGTGTTTAAACAATGTTGCCCCACGCGTGAAAGCACATGTGCTGGGGTGACAACTCCTGTATATACAGGTCACCCCACTTGGGTATGTGCCAAAGCCAACTCTTTCGGACCCCCCCAAAAAATGGCGGCTGGGTGTCGATGTTGGCGATTTAATCAGACCATGAAAAGGCTGCCGAGCCTCGAAATTCCCTCTCCCCTGAGTCGCCCGGCGCAGTGCTGCCCTGACGCAAAAACCAAGAAGCGAACTTTCAGGCTCATGAGGTAACTTGGCTTAATTTGTGGCCATTTGGTGAAAAAATGTATCACCCCAGCCTCAATTCTAGTAGGCGAACTCCAGCCACTTGCACTCAAAGGGCCATGTCCGGTGCGCAACTCAAAAGGAGCATCGCCAGCCATGCGCTGTCCAAGGTACGGAACGAAAAGACTCCCATACCCAACGAACCGGCACCACGACATCTGAACCCATCCCTCCTGATATGAAAGGTCCCCCTAGTACAAATCATTTTTGAGAATCCCAACTCCGGGAATGCTGACTTCTAGAGAATAGGCCAATACTAAACCAATCCTAAAGCGACCTCTGGCCATCCCGCGGCGGAAGTTCCTGGAAACTGCGAAAGCCCAAGCCCCCGGAGATGTGGCAGAACAAAAACCAACACACATGCCACGCCCCGGCATCTTTGGAACCTACAAACCGCCATGTTTCTAGATAAGCCACCTTTTTGGGGGGTCCGCTTTTGGGTCCCATGTTGATTTTCTTGGATGCGTCTTCGCTATTTTGCAAGTCAGGGAACCAATCGTACATTACGTTTGAGTCCAGCGATCGCTGCAAACCGATGCGAACTCCCGCCAGTCATGTGCGGCCTTCTCGAGCGGGTGGGTTGTTTCGTCGCCAAAAATCCAAGGTGTTTGAAAAAGTTCAAAGCGCATTCAACACCAAACATGCTCCCACAAAGCACAAATGAAGCCAATTGTGTGAGAGAGACTGTGACCAGCATCCCTAGCATCCCTAGCATCACCAGCATCACCAGCATTCCCAGCATTCCCAGCATCATCCGCCGGCAAATCGGGCGCATGCTGGAAGCCTGTTTTTGTTGGTTCCGAAACCTGGAGAAAAGGGTCCCCCAAGAAATCAGTCTCCCCCTAATTGGTGGTTTTGTTTGTTTTTTCCGACGGTTCCCAGAACACAAAAGGAACTGCTCAAATCCAACCACCAAGGCTTGCCTAAACTCCGCTCTGCCTCGCACAGCTGCTTGCACAGCTCCTCCTGCACAGAGCCACCCACCTAGCGTCAGAGGCATCCCAGAGGTTGTCGGAACCCCAAATTCGTTTCCAGATGTTTTGCTAGGATTTCCAAGCCACTAGACTCAACTCCAGGTGAAAATGGAAATTCATCCTTAGGTGCGATTTGCGGGGCCCATGGTGAGGCACGGCATGGGCCAAGCACTCAGTGCGCTTCATATTCGCCTCGGCCTCAAAGGGGCCAAGAGTCTCAAACTGGTCTCAAAGTATGCCAGCCTGAGACTAGCCTCAGGCCCAGTCCCTCAGCCCGCCTGCTGGCGTGTCTTACGTGTCTGCGACTGGCCTCGGGCCCAGCCCAGCCAGCAACTTGCCACCCAGCCTCAGGCCCAAGTGTGTATGAAACAGGCCTTGCCCATCCAGCAACCCGCCCAAGCACAGCTCAGCCCAGCCCGCCCCGGCAGCCAGCAACCCACCCATGGCTTCGCAGCCTCGTGGCTGAGACTAGCTTCAGGCCCAGCCCAACCAGCAACCCACCTCAGCCCAGCCTGCCCAGCCCAGGCCCCGGCGCATCTCTAGGCCGGCCCCCAGTTCCCAGCGCACCAGCAGGCTCAGCCCAGCGTGCCAAGGTCAGGTTTGTCTAACGTGTCTGAGACTGGCCTCAGGCCAACGACCAGTCTCACGTGTCTGAGACTGGTCTCAAGCTACGCCAGCTACTAAGCCTGTCTGACGTGCCCCAGCCCCCCAGTCCGGCTGCCCAAGCTCAGCCCAGGCTGACAGTCTTGGTTTTGGATTTCAAACCTTCCGAGCAGGACGGCTTCCGAACATCGAACTAGCACGGGCGAACTGGTGCGGTCACAAGCTTTCAGTAGGATTCGGACCTTCCCAACACTGGATTTCGGTGTTCCTGACCCTTCCCTCAAACTAGGCTGGGCCGAGGCGGGCAACGCGAAGCGTTTACAATAAACCACAGCTGGTCAAAGATCCTCAAGGATTCCCCGCGTAAAATTTTGGGGGAGAAAGTTTGGTCTGTCTTTTTCAAGCAAATGTCCAAGCCTAGATTTCAACACCTGTTGCGAGGGATGAATTTCTTGCACTCGCTGTTCATGTTTAGCCATCTCTTCCTCGAAGCCCCACCCCATTTTGGTTGGCACGTCATACTGTGGATGGACGAAATCCTGCATCACCTGGGAAACCTGGAATGATATGATTTCCAGGTTAAATACCGTTGCCATGATTTCAAAGTGGTGCGAAATGGATTTCGGCCATCCGCAGCATGTTCTGTTTGCCCTATATATTAGCTCTACAACAAAACGCATTGCCAGAGGAGAGTCCAGCCATGGTGAGGGCTTTTTCAGCAGAATTCAGGTCGCAACTTTTGAGGATGCACGTCCCAACTGCCAGGTGCAGCATAAGCCGCTTGGTGTCCGTTGGGGAAAAATCCATGTCCGGCTGGTAAACGAGAATCCGACCAAGCTGGAACTACTGGATTCCATCTATGTTCATCAAACTGACCTGAAGAGAACAGTGGCCAAATGGCAACAATAGCGTTGGCAGTCGATTCAGCATGAAACAGCTGATGATCTCTCAACTTGGAGTCTTCACTTCATGTTCAGGTGACCAAATAAGAGGGAAAGCAACTCGTATCTGTACTCTTGCGACTTCAGCACCCAATGAATTTCGTGTCAACACGTGGTGTCGTGTCTTTTACGAGTGTCACCCAATTCTGCCAAGAGCTAGGCGCAAGGGTGATGCTTGCGGCTCAGCAGTACTGGTTACCGCGCGGGTTATGCGTTTGGGAACCAAGGGTGCAACACCTCGCGGAACGAAATCCGCCAGGTACCCAAGGCGTCTTGGCGTAGTCGACCAAGCGGGTGCTGTCAGCTTCCGTTCGACAATTGCCCTGTCAAAATGTTCGGCTTGTTTAAGCCGGATGTCGCAATGTCTTATTTGGAAACAGGAGTCTGATGGACTCGACCGCAGAATCCCAGTTGGGATGAGGAGAAACAATGCCAACAAACGCGGATGATATTTGATAAGTCCACGTTCAATAGCAAAGGTCCATAGAAGCAAACAGTTGCATGATGAGACAAAGGGCATAAAATGACACAAATGCTCATTTGTTTGAGCCTGCGCAGCTATTTTGGGGTGGTCATTCTTTGGGGGCAAAGGGAAACCGAAGCCCTGCTTGCTTTTTTTTTTCCCCCCCCGGGTGAGTTGCAACAGCACATTTGTAGACAAGCCTCTTTGTGTCCCCGGGCTGGATAGCACAAGTACCACTGACCCATTGAATCCGCACGCGGCTCAAATCTGTGGCCCCACGCCCGCAGGAAAGCATCCCCAAAGGCCTCCTCGACAATCCCGCGGCTCCTGGACGGATGGGCAAGCAGAGTCTGCACTTTGATAGTTTGGCCTCGATTTTTGACCCGATCAGTTTTGCAAAAAACTTTGATGCGTGCACCTGTTGTATCTTTGTCTTGTCGTGATTCCTCCCTTCTTGTCTTTTTTGGCGCAGGGCTAGCACTTCCAGCGTGTGGCACGTGAGTGGGATCGTATCCACACAGCAGCTGGTGGATCTTTGCATGTTGTTCAACCCGGACAACCCCTCACTTTGATGGGGAAAGCCCGAAAATGATAGGGTCAAGCCCTGCAAGGGTAGCCCCGAAGCAAGAATCCCCCCTCCATAACTCCACCCTGGCCTTTCAGGGCGCTTCAGCCGCCTCAAAATCAAAACCTGGTAAAGGGTCTACCCAAAACCATGTAAGCAGTTAACAGGGCGGCCCCATCTTTGGTTGGGATTGTCCCTTCGCGTAAGCCCGGGTTTGATTGTCGCGTTCTCAGTCGGCCCCCCCCTCCGTTTTTGGCCCAGCCAGGCCACCAACGTGACCCAGCTTTTTAGTATCTGTGGCCACCTGAGGATGGCTCAGGTTACACTGGTGCCCTTGCTTGCCTTTCCAACAGGCACTCTTGCCACCAGGATGCCGCGCGACAAAGGCGCCTTTCACTTCTCGGCGTGGTCCAAACTATGCGGCTTCCGCAAAGGACATGGGAAACGTGTCCCTCCCAAAGGAATCAAACACTGTGAGCAACAATTAGTTCGCTTGGCCAACCAATAGGTACAATTAGCACAATTGGAGACAACCCCTAATATGTTGCCCGAACTTCACCCCGCATCCAACTGGGCGATCAACTCCCTGCCTCACACCGCGCTGTCGCCACACCTGCGAGCGAAAGAAGGGATGTTGAGTAATACCCCCACAGTCTAGTGTCGTGTTTCTTCTCCAGAGGAACTGCCATTTTGGGATTGGTTCTTGGAAGCCAAGGAAACCTAGCCATGTTGCCGGGGACGTCAGCCAAGTCACGTTGCAAGTCCTTGGCATCATCCCTCCCGTTGGGGTAGGACAAAGACAACTGGAAACGGAAGCAAAAACACAAAGGAACCTGTGGATGTCTCTTGATGTTGCAAGTCAGACGGTGTCAAGTGCTCGAAACCGCAAAAGCGAGCAAAAGGAAACCAGAACGGAACCCAAAAAGGAACCAAAAAGAAAAAAGGAAACAGGGAACCAAAAGGGAACCAAAAGGGAACCAAAAGGGAACCAAAAGGGAACCAAAAGGGAACCAAAAGGGAACCAAAAGGGAACCAAAAGGGAACCAAAAGCAAACCAAAAGGGAACCAAAAGGGAACGAAAAGGGAACCGAAAGAGAACCAAAAGGGAACCAAAAAGGAACCAAAAGGAACCAAAAGGGAACCAAAAGAGAACCAACAGGGAACCAACAGAGAACCAACATGAAAGCAAGGGAAAACCAAAGGGCAACCACAAGGACGGGCGGAACCAAAAAAGGAACACAAAACGGAACCTAAGAGAGAACCTGCAAAGGACGAGGCAACCAAGATGGAGCCAAAAGGAAGAAGAAGGAAACAAAAGACAACCAAAGGGGAACCAATAGCAAACGAAACAAAGGAACAAAATGGAGTACCAATCGGAAACCAAGGAGCAACAAGGGGAAACCCACAGGAAACCTTGATCCTGTGTTGTCAGTCGCAAAACACAGAGACCCCTTTGTGAGGTCCTTAGGTCAGTTGTCCAAAAACAAGATCCATCCAGCTTCCACAGCCGACCTCAACCTGGCTGTTGCGATGGGTGGATGCTCCTCTCATGTTAACCCGATGTGGGTGCGTCTCAAAACAGGATTGATTTGCGGTTGGTTTCCCTGGAAAAGACAAGCCCACAAAAAGGTGCCATCCAAAACAACACGTGGAAACTGCAAATAATATCCTCCACAAGGAAACTGCGATGCCAAAACCTCTGTGCCCCTTTGTGTTAACCTTTTGGTTTCCCTGTGGCTTCCCTTGGTTTCCCTTTACCCACCAAAGCGAGCTGCCCACCATCATACAAGGACAAGTACACCCCCAATAAATTCCAGCTACCACTATAGCAGGTAATCCCCAATATGTTTGCCCCCATGTTTAGGATCCAGTTTTCCCCAGTATCTTTACGACTCTCCGGGGTACCTTCCACTATAGCAGGCAAAAATGGGCATGCGTACGATCTATGTTTTACCTATAACCTGCCAATTGTACCTGGTGACCTACCAATGGGTTCCCCTTACCCACCAATCTTGCTGGTGCTCCGGGAATGCGAAATGGAGTCTGACCCCCAGAAAAAAGAAGAAGAAACAAAAACTATCCGGCTCCGATTTGGTTTCCTTTCTTTTTGGGGCTGACCCCGCAAAAAAGGAAGAAAAAAAAACACATCCCCTATGGCTTCCTTTGCTCGGAACCTCCCAAACCACAAACTCACGCCGCTGCGTGCCCTCCGCTCGGCCTCCAGGTGCGGCACCACCTGCGTGTCGAACCTGAGATAAAGCAGCCAGCCGCTCCGGCAGATTTTTTTCACCGTGCCGCGTCTCTGGGTTTTTGTGTGTTTTCAGGATACCAAAGAAGCACCACGAGCGGTGTTCAGGCTTGTCTCTGTTTTTCAGGAGACCAGAAGTTTTAGCACCAGACGGCAGATTCTGCAAGCCGTTTGGGAAGTTGACCCCAGTCAGGTTCCTTCAGTGAGAGGGAAAGCCTCGAAGGACTATGTCTTCCGTTTGGATGATTCCCAACATGTGACATGGAACCATACATGAAACCAGCTATGACATCCAGCTGGGCGTATTTTGGAGGTGCCTTTCTTTGAGGGTACACCTTTTGGAGCGGTTTCAAAGAGAAACCAACCATAAACCAATAGTTTCTTTTTAATATATACTATTTTATTTTAAGAGACACCCTAAATGGCCCCACCCAAGGCACAAGAGCTTGGGCTTATTCTTCTCCTCCAAAACGACCAATGCAAACCGAGCGCATCTGAGATGGGCCCGCTGGCTGCAGCCCGCGTTTTTGAACCCCATGAGCAACACATGAGCAAATCTTCATGGGGGTGGGCCCTTTGGGCCAAAACATCATTTGGGTTGGGATTCATGTCCACACATCTTAATCAATTCCCTGTTGAAACTCATAGCCAATTCGATTGCTTCCTTCCTTGACCTGCAAGTAATGGCCCGTTAATTCGTCTGCCCATCCGCCAAGTCCAAAAAGGCCGGAAACTTCACGGCACTCCGTGAAGTAAAACTTTCGAATCTCACTTGTCCGAAGCCAAATCGGGGCACCATTCGAAGGCCTCTGGGACAACTCGCGCTCGGGCCAAAAAACCTAGGCTCAGAACTCCCGATGTTCCATTCGGACACCAGGAAGGCAAACCACAAACCCTGGGTTCAGAATGGATCCCAAACAAAAAAGCAATCCGGACACAAGGGAAACCAGCTAGCCTTTCCTCGCGTTTTAGCCCAGCTCCAACCAGCGGATGTCATAACAGGTCTGTCGTTTTCTGTGATTTCGCCCCCTGCTGGAGTCCCGGGCCATTTCCAAACCCTCCGCTGGTAGACTTCCCACCTCAGTGCTCACGAGCAAGGGCTCCCGGCAAGCATGGCCAGCCATGGGTTCATGAAAAACCCTTATAATACCATGGCATCCCGTCTCACTTAGGCCTTTCCCTTGGCGAGTCCTTCAGAAAGTGGCAGCCTACAACTAGAAATGGTCTCTTTCTCGCTCTCTTGAGGCCAATTCAGCGTGGATGCCAATGAATTTGAGACCAGAGCAAAAACAAACGATTATAAACATAATTCGGGGGTGGGAAGGGTCCGATTCTGGCTCTCTTCCTGAATGGAATCGCCCTGTTGGAACCATGGAACCCAAGCGTATTCGTCCGCGTTTGGACTTGTCTAGGTCCTCCAGTACAGAGGATAGAATAAGGGTACCCTTTTTTCTCGGTAGTCTATTTTAGTAGGGGAACCCTCCCCCCAACAAAAGGGTAAAAGGGCACCCAGCTGGGGGACCAAGTTGTTCACCAGAGGCTCGTTCAAAAAAACGGATATCTTTTGGTCGCCCAGGTCCCAAATTCATAAGTCTGCTGCCCCCCACGGGAGATCCCTCACGCTTCCTGGCTTCGGACCGGGGCCCCGATGAACCTAGGCAGGTTTAACAAGCACGGTCTGCGTGTCCAAAGATGGGGGATGGTCGCGCCCAGGGTTGGGCCAACTTGTTTAAAGGTATCAAAACCATTCTTTGAAGAACCTTTGTGTTTCCTTTTTGAGGGCCAGCATCTGACCAAAGTGGTTGTGCCTTCTTGCGGTTTCCAGAGCCGCCCACAGCCACTAGGAGTACTCAAGCAAGCTCTCAGTAGGGAAGAACTCGGCAGAAGGGGGGGTTCCCACATCCTAAAATCTGGGTGGGTATGAAACCTATGCAAATGTCCACCAAAACGTTCTAATGACTCCCGGTTTTCAGGCCCGTCTCGCCCTCGAAATACGCGCCAAAAAAAGGCAGGGAACCCAAAAATCCACTCATCTCTCGAGGCAACTCCTCCCCCGTTCGGTGTCCCATGAGAAGAGATTCACGGGAGCAACCTGCCGGACATTGCAGCGGGACCCCGGCGATCGGAAGAAGATGCCAGCGCGAGCCTCAGGAATGGCCAAACGCAAACCTAAGACTCGAATACACCGAGACCGGGATCGCTGTGGATGGGGGTTGGCGTGTTTGAGTTTGGTAGCAGCTTTATGAGCGACCCTTAAAACTGCCCCCAAAAAAAAACTGTTCCGGCAATAACACAAGCACATGCCACGGGATCAAACAAAGATTGGAGGCTGTGAGGGGCACATGTGCGTGTGCTTTCAGGGCCACCCAAATGGTTGGGTCGGCGAGTCCAAGCTGTAGGCCGATGAAGGACTTTGCTCGGTTTGGAGGAAGCGAGAATCCCTCTGCCCCATTCTTTCCAGGGATCCGAATCTTTCTAGAGAACCACCAAAAACCCTGGGGAAATGGCGATCGGTTTTTGAAAAGAGCGATGGCTGAAAAGAATGGGGAATCAACCCTTTGATCTATGGGAGGTGGATGAACAAAACTCTACACTGGATGAATCTGGCTATGGGTCAAAATTAAGCCACTAGGGGACCGCAGGTTCTAGTCCTTGTTTTCTTTTGCCAGGATTCAATTCCGCGTTCCTATTTTGACCCACACCCATCTAGGGATTTTTAACCCACACCCATCTAGGGAGTTTCCTATTCCACCCTGGGATAACACCCTGGATAAAAATACAAAAAGCCCGAATAAACCAACATGACCAGGTTTCATCTGGAAAGAGGCTGGGCGTAATCTCAGGGGGCAATGGGAAAACCCTTGGAATGAAACCGAATGAATACTGAGATAAGCCACCTACCAACTGGTGCAGGGTTCTGCCCATCCGCAATATTTCCCGGGCCCAAATCCAAGGTCCGAATCCGTTTGGGATCCTTGGCAAAAGGGGTAGAGAAACCCGTAAACACGCTGGATCTGCCGTGAAATGCTCATGTTTCAGACGAGGCGGGAAACTTGATGAGCCACTCTTGGTAGCAAAACGCACACAAGACAGGCGAATGTTGACTGATGTTGGCAAAACTAGGAGGGGGAGAAACAGGATATGGTTCCCTGTAGCCAGGAAGGAAACATCCAAACCGAGCAACGTGTCTTCCCAATTCCAAATTCTGGGGTATGTAAGCCCAAAACAGCCGTTCTTGCACGGCCCAAAAAAGCAAATGAACAGGGCCTGCAAAAACAAGACACTCCACACATATGCCACACAGACCCGCGCAATCAACAAGCAAGACTGCATGAATAAAGCGACCCACTGGTTAGCATTAAGTTCGCAGCACCACCCTTCCCCACGATGTCCACGGGTGCTTGGTGTTCGTTGCAAAAGCATGGGGACACCCTTCCTGGCCCACGCGCTATCAATAAAGGGGCCAAGAGGAAGCAACCGTCTTGAGGCGAGGAGCTTTCCAGAGCAATACAAAGCGGCACCGATTTCAAGCCGGCCCTTCGCTTCAGTGGACGGGGCCTTTCTGAACCCTCAAAAGAGCCCAACCCTAAGCCCTCTACCCAACTGCCAACTCCGCTCAAATTAGCCCAGTAAACCCTCAGCCCGCGCAAATGTGTGGCCAACTCGAGGGCAAACAGTTTTCCACCAAGGGCAGCTCTGGCAGCCAGGTTCAACGTGGCTCCGCCCCTCGCGAGCCACTTGACGCGCTCGATGCTTCTGGCAAGCCCGCCACCATGAACCAGGCGTTCGAATCACCGTCCTTCTCCGCGACCGCCACTGCCAACGACAGGCCGCTGTGCGACCACAGGTTCCATGACCCAGGCAATGGGGTCTGGGCCTGGGTCTGAAAGCAGATTTCTTGGAAGAAGGCGGTCGGAACGTCGCCTGCGCAGAAATGCCAAGAATTCGTTCACCCGAGCAGCTCAATGACATGCGTGACATCGTGGCATTGGCTTTAGAATGCGAGCTTCAGGGCTTATTGCTAAAATTCACAGGCTGAGAATAAAGAAACGATCAGTAAGGGACACAGGGCCAAATCGCTGTGTTTTCCCCCCGGATCGGTGAGCTCATAAGTTGCGCAGATAATCCCTCCTAAGAGCCCTGATTCACAGGTCTCTTCTGGGAATACCCCTTTTGGGATTGGCTTAAAGGGAAACCACTCCATCAACATGGGCTCCAGATCCATATTTTGACATTCACACATGACATATTCATAGTGCTTTGTCCCGGGCTCGATCCAAACGGGGCCAGACAATTGTGCGCATGAGTCTATTGTGATGCCCCCCATAAAGCGTGTAGTCGGCCACAATCACCCGTGTTCCCCAATCACTTTAAAGCATGGACCTGCATTTGGCTTTGGAGTCCCCGAAAACCTCATGCTTGTTCTCTTGCTTACCCTTAAAGCCAAAGAACAAATACATCGGCCCTTGTCCGGTAGTGACAAACGAAGCCCACGACACCTGTGAGCTATTGCAGCCAAGCGCACTCGCTCATCCTCTTCAAGGTTGTTTCCCTGCACCTCATTGCCACATGGTAGACCGCCCCAGTTGGGACCTTTCTAGCAGTTGGAAAACCAACCCTTCCCATCGCCATTGCTTTACTTCGCACAGGGTAGCACTGGATGGAAAAGCGAAATCCATTTCGCACCTAAGAGAAACCCTGGAAATCATTCGATCCTATAAATTCCAACGAACCGTGGTTTCATTCCCATGGTGCCATGTCGTGGTCCGAATGGGATTTCGCTTTTCCATCCACAGTATCACTGTGGACCTAACACCCGACTTGCCGCGACCATGCACGAACACAATCCCGAAGGGACCCTCCAGCGAGCTTTACAGGACCACATGGGTCCAGGACGTTAAAAGCAACTAAACCAAGCCCCGGCTACATGGCTCAGTTCTTGTTTTTAAGGGACCCCTTTCTTCGTGGCTTTGAGGGACTCAAAGGAAAACCTTCATTTTGGGGGAGTCCAACCCAAAAAAAGAGAAGATGCGCCACGCGCATTGCTCAATCCTTTGATTCAACTCGCTTCCAAAGAGTCAGGGGCCCCTGGCCGGAGGCCCATTCGGCGCAAAGAGTCGCCGATTACGCTGAGCCATTCCCTAAAGAGACCCATGATCCCCAACAAAAAGAAAAACAAAGAGTTTAAGACAAAGGCTCTGCGCGCAATGAGGGAGAGAGGTGCAACCTCTCCTCGCGACATGTCATGATTCGGCATGGCCATGAGGAACTAAATTGCGCTGGCCAAAAGGAAACCGTGGAGAACAACTTGGACGGGACAAACTCTGCTGTATCCGCCTGGCCAAAGGGCCCCAAAAGGCCCCTAAAACTACGAGTTCGAGCGTGGCCCCCAGTCTAACATGATGCCACTCTCGCATTCAAGCGCCTCAATAGAGCCACGCGCATCTCTCCCCTTCCCTCTATGCCTGCAGGCCATGTCCAAACCTGCCCTCCAGGGCATCCATCAGCGCATCAAAAGGAACAGAGGGATCCATTTGGGTATGTCTTTCCGGGATAACCAAAAGTCGCTTGGTTTTAAGGGGACGCCAAAAGGAAACAACTTTGGGTCCCAAGCCCGAATCCACCGGCCACAGTCAGGGCACAATCACCCGAGCACGAGGCCACGCAAGCCATCCACACCACATCCACACCACCACATCACCGAGACAGCAAGCTAGGTGGTTGTTCTAGTAGAATATGATTGGAAATAGCTTAGTATGTTGTTGTTATGTTGTATACTACTAAGCTTTTATTAGCTTTGATTAGCTTAGAATATGTTTTGTTACATACTACCATGTAATTAGTCATACAACGAAATGTAATACAACGTCACAGATCTGATACAATATAACACAGATAATATACCTGGAAAACAGAAGATACCATAACGTAAAATAATATCATAGCATAGCATAACATCACACGACATAACACAATATAATATAATATCATATAACACAATACAATACAATATAATATAATATCATATCATATATATACATACATATGCACCAAAAAAAGAGCTTCGGGATGGGTCGGCCCCTCGCGGCTTCGAAAATTCCCTCGGGCGCCCCGGCGCCCTTCCAAAACTCCAAGTAGCCCTCCGGCACGCCGGCGCCCGAGCGCTTCCTCGGGCTCGAGAGGTGGGGAACGCGGGGCTAGGCTCCAAACTTTGGGGATCTGGCCAATAAGGTTCAGGGTTGGATTTAGTTCGGGAATGTTGTTCGGTTTTTTTTGGGGGGTGGGGGGGGGGGGAATTTGTTTTCTGTTGTTTTTCTTTTTAGGGAACCATGTCCAAAGTAGTTAGTGCACATCAATCCCCACTGGACCCATCGCACGCAAGAAACGCTTGGGATCGGGGCCCATTTGTTGGCTAACATGGAAGCCCAGCAGATTGCTGTTCAGGGTGCGCTTCTTGCGGTTTGGGTTTGAGGACAAAGCTCCAGGGATTCAGGAAAAAACCCGGAAAGGGCGACGAGTTCTAAGATCCAGAGTTCCAAGCCGGTTGCGGTTCGGCTGAGCTTTTTGGAGCAGTTTACATGGAACCAAAGGAAGACCGCGCCCTGCTTTAGAGGCAAGCCGGGAGTCAGAAAACGCAAATCAAAACTACGCGGTTGACAACTCTGCGATACCAAAGTGGTGGATTCCCACTACTTTGTTGCTGTCAGCGAATGCCCTTGGCCCTTGGAAAGCAGCGCCCCTAAAATCCAATCGGTCTGAGGCCAAACTACGGATCCTCCCAACTTCTAGCCAACATGGCTTCGTTTGCTGAACCTCCCTGCAAAAACCCGCCTCGCTTTGGGAAAGGGGCACCAGGTTTGGTGGGAGGGTAGCCAGAAGGTGAGAAAACTGAGCTGTCTCGAGGCAAGCATCTCTCCAGGACAAAGGACGGCGGCCATTTTTGGGGTATGTCGATCTGAGTGCTAAGTCCACAGCCGGGTACTATAGGAAGCCCCTGGGCTCTAGCTTTCACTTCACGGATGCTTGCTTCAGCGACACGAAGCCCAGGGGAGAAAGCCCTAGCCCCTTGAACAGATTCCTTGGGTCTCTGGAGAGGTGGAGAGGGAGCGACTATGAACCGGGTCTAGGATGACATGGACCTGAAAAAGCTGAAAGCGTGTTGAATTGGGTAATTTCATCAGCGCCATTCAGCATCCATGATGACTATGAAGACTGACCCTAAAGACATGGAACTGGCCCTCGGTGTTCCCTAGCCCTCGCTTCTGTTTGAATCTGACGCTTTGCGTGTTCTGAGGTGTTTGCTGAAACCACTCACATGGCGCGAGCTTCAAATGGAGCAAAGAACGGGTGACTCACAAGGTCGTGGTGACAGCTATGGGACACACTGTGTGGTTCAAAGCCGGTTGGAGGCTCATGCCCAAAGGAAATCTAGAACACCAACCAGCGCATGTTGACACCCACACACACACACATCATGGTGACCCCTGTCTCGAGAAGATTAAATGGGCCGTTGGTGTGGACCAGACTTGTCCAAGAGAAAGCCGTACAGAGCCACGGATGGGGCATGCCAGGGGCATATCGGAATGTCCGAGGGCCAATGGCCACGTTCAGCTGGATGGGTTCTGGGGGATACTTCAGCAGACAGCATGGCCATTTGCGTGGTGACATTGCAGACGTCGTTCAAGCGTCTTGCGCCCGCTTTCAATGGCTCAAAATAAGTAGAGCGATCGCAAAACAAACAAACAAACAAACAGACAGACAGACAGACAGACAGACAGACAGACAGACAGACAGACAAACAAACACAACCAACCAACAAACCAGCCAAACAAACCAAACAACAAAACAATCAAACAAAAACCATGATCTCCACCACCCTTTGCCACATTTTCCTCTCCTGGCCAAGTTCTTCCTCGGCGCCCCAACAGGAGCTTCCTCCAGGCGTTGGACCTGAGCGATTTCCGAAAGCAGCAGGGATTTTTTCCTCTAGGGTTTGATTCCCTGTTCAACCCAGGAAACCCCTGGTGAACATCAAAATAGGTGGCACATGGGTGTTCCGCCAACAAAAAAAACTAGGGGTTGATGCCTTGTCCATTCTTTTCAACCAGCGTTCTTTCCAAAAAACGGATCCGTGTTCAACATGGGTTTCTGGAGGTTTTCTAGAAAGATTCGGATCCCTGGAGAGAATGGAAATGGAAGCTACCCCTAGAGTTCCCCGACGGCTCCTCGTGCCCTCCAACGTCAAAGGGCACACCAAAGGGACACCCGACTTTTTCAAGGGGACAAGGGAAACTCATGCGATTTTCTGGGGGGTTCCCCCATGTTCAGATGGAACGCCACGTTCAGAACCCGTTTTTGAAGAGAACCAGCCATTTTCAGGGGTCCCATTTCGAGAACCCATGGTGTCCTGTTTTGTGCATCCAGCAGTTTCCTCGAAACAAATTGATTGCGAGGATCACAGGGCAAGTCTCTGCAGCCCCCTAAGCGGGGCTGCTTAAAAATGGGTTTGCGCACCCCCCCTGAAGACAAACTTCGGACCTGAAGACCAGAGAAATGCCAACTGGAGAAAGGCTACGTGGTGTTGTTCCTAGCAACCGCGAGGTAAAACAAAGGTATGAAAAAGGAGGAGAACTGGTTGGCCAACATGAAAGGGTCCAAAGGGAGAATGCTTGAAAGGGGAAACCTTCCACAACCCCGCGTCCAAAACCTAGATGCTGAGGATCCGGCTCTTCCTCACCCCGCAAGGGTGACGAAAAGCCACCTGCACCGCAACTGGGTGAGTTGAACAGTCGAAATGTCTTTGAGGGCGGTTTCCCTTTAAGCCACCATGTGGAGGGTAACTTTCAGGATGTCCATTTCATGGACCCAGTTGAGCCTTTTTGTTGCTACCGCAAAGGCCCGATAGGCACAAGGATTGAAATTTTGGCCCCTCGTAAAGGGCAATAGATAGAAACAAAACAACATTCTACGCTTTTGGATTATCTTTTGGACATTCCTTTCCTCACTACGGATGACCCCCAAAAAGTCCAAACTTTCTGCCACTCAAATGATCCAAACCCCTCTCTTGGTTACTTCTGCCGGCCCTTGTCTAGGCCGCGATGACATTCCACAAGAGCAAACACTCGTCGCTGATGGCATGGTCTCAGCTACGTGCATGTCAGATTACTATAGTTCACAAACACAAAAGGAGGAATCCCTACGTGTGAGCTAGTCCCCAAACCACCAATCCGAACCACCAACAAAGGGCTACCTGACCTCCCTCAATGAGCTCGTGATACGTTGTGCACAAAAACGTCTTCGCAACGCAGGCGTGCAATCTCATTCCTCGCAGGCTGCATAGCGCGGCGCTTTGGTAAAATGGATGCTCCAAGGTAGTCAGAGTGCTCAGCTACCCTTAGACAGGCAACTTTGTGATTCTCCCCAGTCTCCAACATGGCGAGGGTCATATGAGATGCTTTTGCTTTGGAGGTGCCATGTAGAGTACCTTTAAAAAAGTCTCCTCACCGGTGTAACTTTGAGAGCCAACGGGCAATTCTCTGGACAGAGCGCCCGAATGCCAAAAAGCAGCAGGGCAATTGGGCAATCAACGCTCTCAAAGGATGGAAATGCATAAAGCTACCAAGAGTCGGGTTGTCTTTGAAACAGGGAACCCCCAAAACAAGATGGCTTACTTTTGATCTTCTTTTGAAACCCCGCAAGGGTACTAACTTCGAATACCCCGTTGCCAGGTGAGACCCGGACTTCGGGGCCAACCTCGCCAACCTCGCGGGAGGATTCGTCTAAAACCCCTATCGCATCGACCATCCCGAGGCGCAAGTAAAAGAGCAAGGCTTTTTCACCATGGCCCAGGATGCTGCTCAGTCAGCCACGACTACTTGGTGGTGTCTCAAAGGTCTACCTTCCGCTTGGAGGTTCACTAGTCCCAATTTGGCAATCCACAGCGGGACACGACAAAAGGATTTGAAACTCTTGCAGAGCCCCGCGTTCCGTCGTTCCCAAGACTCTCAAAGGAAACCCCGGCGTCTGGGATTTGTCGGGTCAGGCGATCCGACCGAACCCCAGGCGACGGGACCCAGTGGCCAGCCCGCGCCTGGGGTCTTCTCCTCTGCCGCCTCAGGCAGGGAGGCGGCTTCGCCCTTTTGGTGTCCTCTCTGGGATCTTTGAGGGGGGTCCTTCTGGGAAAATGGGCCCAGAAGGATGTCCGTTGGTTTCAGTGAACATCGAACCCTCCCACACGGCGCTGACGCCATGTGGGCGGTTCGATGTTCACCGAAACCAACGGAAATCCATAGACTCTGCAAAAACAGGCACCCACCTAGTTGTGTGGGCGTGTAACAGCCTTATCCTAGCCCGCATGGAACCAAAAGTAGACCCACCCACTCAAACAGCCTTAACTTGCAGGGTTTGGGGATGCTGTCAATCGATCCAGGCAAAACAAAACAAAAACGCCGCTTTGCCCCCTGTGTAACTCCGAATCTTGGCTGATGGTATGGTAAAGGGGCCGAAGGTCGTCACTGCCACGTGTACGGTGACCATGGTGTATATCTGCATGACTGGGATTTTGGACCGTCGGTATCTTGGAGCCGTCCAACACCCATTTTCTGCGTGCGAAGTCGAGGACCCAAGAACCGCTTTAGGCCTTTGGGATGCAAGCGACCTATTCGCCAGCCCTCTATGGCAACCTATCCAAAATCCCTCGAGCATCTTTAAGTCGTTCTCAAGCACCAAATCACCACAAAAGCTCTAGCAAAGCAAACCCCAAGCCTCTCACCCTGACTCCAAGCATGGCTCCGAGTACCAGGGTTGGGGGGTCGTCAAAATCAGCAAAATTGGCCCTGTTTGGGCGCGCCTTTTGCCCGGCAAAAAAATACGCGTCCCAAGCACAAACCGGGGGCCCAGGGAGTCGCAGTTGTTGGGCTTTCCGCGGGTTGGAAAAAATCATTTCTTGTTTGACCTGGTCAAAAGAAAGTCTTCTTTTGACCTGGCCGAGGGTCTTCTTTTTGTTCAAGAAACCTAAAAGGAAAGCCACGAGTTTCCGGTCCCCGGCCATGTTTGAACCCCCCCCCCGCCGCCCCGCCTCCGGCCCCACCTCAGAGATGGAGTGCAGGCGCCCCAGCTGAAGGCGCCAGCTTTGGCCCTGTGGGCGGTTTGGAGCGGCGGCTTTGGGAGGTGTGCGGGTTGGGTGGGTTCCCAACGAAAACCCTCTACAAGATCGGGTTCAATCCCCTGTACCCTCTGCAAGATCCAGGAGTTCAGACGTTCGTTGGGTGACTTTGCAAGTGTGGTGGTTTGGTGGTTTGGTCGGTGGGTTCCCCCACTAATTGTAAAAGCTGGGAACTGCGCTTGTTTGTCCCAAGGAGACCCCCCTTTACCCTCTGCAGGATCCAGAAGTTCAGACGTTCACATCTACAAGATCCAGAAGTTGATTCTGGATGTGCTTCGAGGCTGGCGTTTGCTGCAAGCAGCCTCACTGTCCCGGGACGATTTCAAAGCACCAATTTTCGGGGTTTCCAGACTAAGGGTTGCCTGATAAAAGATGCGGGAGACTGACGGATCCACAGACCTCAGTGGATTTTGCCCGTAAGCATATAAAACATATCAACTTGTTAGTCAAATAGGGCCGCTTCAAAACGATGATGCGCGTTCCCTGCATTTTCATTGGTGTTTCCCACATTGTCCCATGCTCTTCCCAAGGAAACCTACTGGAGTCATCTAACCCGCATGTTGGGGAGAAGAGACCTCATGTGGAGAAACACAACACTAGGATATGATTATAAGCCGAAAGCTCATACAAACAATGCAGCACCTTTTCTGGCGGAATCCAGTAGAAAACAGCCCCCAGCTGAGCTGTTGGTTGGAAAACCCAAGGCCGCCGCCCCAGCCCCAAACGTTCGGAAAGCACCTAAACGGTTTTCTGTTACAAAGGGCTCTGACCGAAGGGTTCTGAAAGCATTGGCCGGGTCCTAATGTCTCACTGGACTTTGGTGCGAGAGGTAGGGAATGAGAAATGGAATGAGCCCAGTCATTCCCGTTAAAGGAAACATACAGGTTGGATGCTTTGAAGGGGTCATTCCCTCATTCTCTACTGAGCACCAGCAAGACAAACAGACGGGTGGATGGCAATTTTAGGAGAGATGCTCCTTGTGACCCTCTTCCAACCAAGAAGCTTGGTGCGGGTTCTCAGCCGCGCACCAAAAGGAGGAACCAGCCTCAGTCCAGTTGCTCATTCTGTCCCCTGCCCCTGCTGGCCTTTCTGGATGGGGACAAATAAATATATAAATGAAAAGCATGAACACACATGAAAAAAAAAAGGAGCGGCCCACGCCTCTCCCAGCTCCACCTTGTTTGGCCGCGCCCGCCCCAGCGCCGCCTGCGAGAGAAAGGGAGAAAACATCGAGTGGATTGGTGTTTGTGGATTTTGGTGTTTCTGGTTTTTAGTGCTTGTGGTTTTTGGTTTCTTGGTGGTGTGTGTGTGTGGAAAACAAAGGGAACACATGTTTTTTGGTGTCCTTGGTGTGTGTGGATTGGTTTGTTTGTTTGTGTGTGTTTTGCTTTTGGCTTGCAAGAGACTCTTGAAATTGGAATCCCAAACCATGGATAAAGTCCAAACCAAGCACAGGGTTCTTTAATCAACCAGTGTTCATAAGCTCTCATCCCCCATCCCGGTGTGTGTGTCTTGCTTTGGGATTGCTTCTTTGCGAGGTGTCCCACTCAGCAAGAGACGCTTAGGTAAGATCGAATCCCAAACAACCCATGGACAAAGTCCAGACTTCGTGCGCCAGGTGGCTTATCAACCGGTATTCGCAATCTCTCCTCGATCCCAGCTGGTGCAAGGATGTTGTTGTCCATGAGTGCAGTCAGAGACTTTCATCATGACCCAGATGTTATGACTTGCGCCACACGTACATGATCCGGTTCAAGGGCAGGCAGGTAGGCCCAGGTGCCCTTGAGTGATGGATGCCATAAAACAAAAGAACAGAACCAATGGAATCCAGGAGCTCACCGGCCAAGAGCTTTGTGGGTGCTGTGTGTTTCTGGCATGTGGCGGTGCTTTTGGAGAACCCCGGGATCCAACCAAGGAATGTCCCTGGGCGTGTTTCCCAAGTGGGAAATCAGGTTCCCTGAGCCAACCATTCCAGCCTTTCGTGCTCAAGTTATTTCCATATTCATATTCACCCACGCGTGAATAAGAGTGTGCCCTGCAGAAACCCGAAGAAAACAAGCTTTGAGCTGGATAGTTGCACTTTTACGACCTCCGGAAGGGGAGGGGCACACTTTTGTGCCGTTCACTGTCTCCTACCATTCTAGAAACGGCAATGGATTGGTTGACCTTTCTGGGCCCTCAGATCCCCCGCTGAAAGTTTAACTTTGAGTGGGTTAAATGGAAACTACCACTAAACATTAACAGGCTAAAAGGCTAAGGAACCGGATGGCTGGGAGCCACCAAGCTTTCGTTTCCTTCAAAGAAAAACATTCACAAAGTGCAGCAGCTCTGGCCATGAGCGCCCTTTCGGGGCTGCGAAGTGTCTCAAGGCTTCCTGAGGTACTCACTCGAGTCCAGGGAAGACTGGGCCTGAAGCCAACGTTTTGCGGGTTCAGCGATTTTTTGCCCCAAAGTAGCCAATGCAAATGTAATTGCAAACCTCCCCCCTTGTGGGAAATCGGAGACCGGATGGTTAGAAGCAATCCCAGATACCAAGTGAGTTGAAATGGCCAGGGCTGGATAGAGGTAATCCCCTTCCCCTAAGAATAAATACCCCATTTCGAGGAAAAAGATGTTCGCCTGCGAAGGAACACTACTTATTGTTAACACTAGTAGGGTAACTGGGGAGAGGGGGGCGGCAGTAGTGGTTCTAAAGTGTCTCCCTAATACAACTGAAGTTTAGGTCGGCAAAAAATGCTGGTTGAGAACGTGGTTAGTCTTGACCAACTTCAAACGATGGGGAGATTTGGGGCCTGGGTAAATAATATCTAGTAATGGGATGCTTTTATTCGAACTACTCTGCCCCCAGGGAAAATGGCTGCGCCAATCACTCCGGGAGGCTGTTTATACACAGTAGGAAACCACATCAGGTGTTTCTCAAAAATAGAGGGTCAATCCCCAAATGCGTGGTTTTCCTTTGGTGTCCCATCTTTGAAGCAATGGGAGGGTGTAGGACTGACATCGTCTCTAAGATCCGTGTCCACAACAAAATGCTCAAAAAGGCCGCGATCCATACCCCAAAAACCCGCCTCCTTGCAGCCCCGCATCGCCAGCTCCGCCGCATCTCGGGGGCGCCTCGAGCACATACCCAAGAAAACGAAAAGAAACTCCTCACAAGTCGCAAACAAAAGCATCGGCCAGGGACAAAAGAAAACCCAACGTGCCTCACTCGCCTCAAACCAAACCGCCTGATCTCCTCGGAACATCACGCGACCAAACCTCGGCCCCTGGCATGAACTTGAACTGCTCGGGTGCCTCCTCAACCTCCACAGGCGGGCGGGTCTCGGAGTTGGCAGCCCTCCCTTTTTGAAGGCGACTTGAAAAGAAATCCGCATGGAAAAGCTTGAGCCCCTTTTGCTTGGCGCTCCCAACAAAAACCAAGAGGAAACCCTTGCCCTTGCCATTTTGGGTGGTGCCCTAGTTTTGAGACGCATCTTTGGGCGATGGCGAATGCCCATGGTTCTCTGGTGCTTTCCCATAGGTGTCCCAA
Source organism: Effrenium voratum (assembly GCA_963377175.1). Taxonomy (NCBI): domain Eukaryota; class Dinophyceae; order Suessiales; family Symbiodiniaceae; genus Effrenium; species Effrenium voratum. Next base: position 513,550 of record CAUJNA010003565.1, read on the forward strand.
AATTTGGGAGATATCCTATAGGTTCCAAAATTTGGGAACATTCTATAGGTGTCCCAAAAATTGGGGGGAACATCCTGTCGGAGATCGTTTTTCAGCAACCACGAGGCCCAGGCCCACCTGATTTATTTTTTTTCAGGAGCGACCCGTACGCTATCATATTGGCTATGTGTATTGCATCCGATGACCTCTCATCAGCTCCGTGCTTGCCTCCTCCCAACTCTTGCCGCTTCAGCAAACCCAAAGAAGAAGAAGAAGAAGAAGACACTGTTTGTCTCTGTCTGTCTCTGTCTGTCTCTGTCTGTCTCTGTCTGTCTCTGTCTGTCTCTGTCTGTCTCTGTCTGTCTCTGCCTGTCTCTGCCTTTCTCTGTCTGTCTCTGTCTGTCTCTGTCTATCTCTGTCTGCTCTGTTCTCCCCTGTCCTGTCCTGTCCTGTTCTGTCCTGTTCTGTTCTGTCCTGTCCTGTCGGTCTTTTCTGTCTGTCTGCCTGCCTGCCTGCCGGTCCGTATGTCTGTATGTCTGTATTGTATGTGTATATACACACAGTGTTTTTGCAGTCATTTTATGAAGAAAGAAGGAAAGGTAGTTCATGGGGGGTGCCTGACCGTATATATGTATATATATATATACATATATATGCATATATATATATATATATGTACATACATATATATGCTACCCCCCCCCCTCCCCCCCCCCCCCCCCCCCCCCCAGGTACCCAGGTTTGGGCTTGGACACAGCCTTCGTACGTCCCTTTCAGACCCTTCCATCCCTAACAGCCGCTTCTTGGCTGGGGATGATGAAGGGAAAGGAATAAAGAGAGGGCTGGCAGTCAATGGTCAAGAATTCTTGGTTATAGACGGTGAGGGATGAGATGTAGATAGGAGACGGAAGTAATCAAGAGAAAGAGATGAATGGGAAAGGTTAACCGCTATGACGAAGAGATGAGGAATGAAGCGGTTGTATGTCTTTCCTACGCCTTTCCTTTATCTTTCTTATGGTTAGGATATAGACGTGAAACGCAAATGTTGCGCAACAATTGGAATTTGTTGCGCAACATTTCCCTGGACAAAAAAACAAAAAAACACAAAAAAAACAAGAAACCAAAGAATCCCAGCCATGGTGGGGGCTAGGATTGTTTTTTTTGTTTTTTTTTGTTGTTTGGTGTGTTGGTTTTTTGGTCCACAAAATGGCCTTGCAGAAAATGCATGAGTTCAATCAAAATACACTGTAAATATCAATCGTTTTGATACATGATGCAACAACACCTGGGTACTGGGGGGGGGGGTACCATGTATATATATATATATATATACACATGTATGTATATATATATATACACTATATATATATCACTATATTTTATACAATGAGGAAAACACAACTTGGTTCACAACTTGCACCCAGATCGGAAGCCGACCCCTCACGCCGCGGGCCAGCTTCGCCCTGCCTCGACTCCCTCGCCCGGAGAATCCAAGGAGCCGCCTGTCGAGGTGGCCGAGGCAGCGCAACCGTGCGAATGAGTCCAAGGAGAACACGTCCACTCACATCCCAAGATCGAAGAACCCCGCCGCCTCGACAGGAGGCAGCCGAAGCAACCGCAAACATGCGAAATGAGTAGGAAAACATGTCCACCATCCCAAGATCAAAGAGCCCTAATATAAGGGAACCCCAAAAGAAGTTCTAGCTCCTCCAATAGAAAAAAGCTGTTTTTTTTTCTGTAGTCTATTTTAGTAGGGGAACCCTCCCAAAAAAAAGAATACAAGGGCACTACTGGGGGACCTAGTTGGACCACGGCTCACAGACGGCCGTGCACGGATGCTTGTTTTTGGCAATTTCCGGCTGATTCCTCCTGCCAGGTGCATTGTTGGCTCAGGTGTCCGGCCAGGGGCGCAGGCTCGATTTCGCTCGCAGCTGCAATGCCGGGCACGCGATTTCGCTCGCAGCTGCTGCGGCCAGCCGCAGGGGTGACGGTGGAAATGCCTGTCCCAGACCTCACCCCGGACGAAGTACGTCTGCTACCGATGTACTATGGTTTGCACCTTGCTGAGGACGTCAGCTTGCCTCCGAAATTCCAGCGGTTCTTCAATACCTTTGACTGGTCCATTCCCCGCGTTCTGGCTTTGAGATCCAGCATCATGGAAACAGCAGCTGCGCCCAAGGTTGCTCCAGACTCACCTGCAGGACCTGGTGTTTGTTTGAGCCGGCTTACATGTGAAGTTGGATCCCCCCAAAAAGGGCGCCTCAGGACTGTATCCATGCCAGCCAAATGGTAAGAACCCCCGCTCAAGTGCACCCGCTCAGCACTGCATCCACGCATGCGGAATGGCAAGCCGGGGGCGTGGGGGGGGTGTGGGGGGGGATGGTAAGCACACCCGCTCAAGTGCATTCGCCCAGCACTGTATCCATGCCTGCCACCTAATAAGCACACCCGCTCAAGTGCATTCGCTCAGCACCGCACCCGCCCAGCACTGTATCCACGCATGCCAACTGGTAAGCACACCCGCTCAAGTCAGCACCGTATCCATGCCTGCCTCACGCGCACCCGCCCAGCACTGTATCCACGCATGCCAACTGGTAAGCACACCCGCTCAAGTCAGCACCGTATCCATGCCTGCCACCTAATAAGCACACCCGTTCACGCGCACCCGCCCAGCACTGTATGCACGCATGCCAGCTGGTAAGCACACCCGCTCAAGTGCATTCGCTCAGCACCGTATCCACGCATGCCAACAAATCCGGGGCAATAGAGCACCGTTACCATCGTGGGCATTTCCTCCTTAGGGATTAAGTGCCCCCTTTTTGGGACTCACCCCCCCAAAATGAGAAGACCCGATGATCAGCATCCACGTTCTACACCAGTTCTACAACAGTTCTACATCGCGAAAACACTTGGCATCCGCTGCGTTGCGATTCTCAGGTCCAAAACGAAGTAGTTTTCCGGGCTCTTTCCATGTGCCCCATTGTCTTCAAACCGGGCCAATTCGTTGTGCTTCATTGCAATCACCCTGTAACTGCGGTTTGCACGTTGACATTGATGCTTCTTGTTGATGGCAAAATCATTAGATTTTGAACGGCCGTCTATGAGCCGTGTACCACCTAGTTAGGGAACTGTGTTGTCTCAAAATTTGGGAACAGCGTGCACAAAGGTGGCTGGAAGACCGATTTCCTCTTGGTTGAACCCTCTGCCACGTCTCATAGCGGGATGGAGGCATCCAACTCCCTTCCGAAAAGCCATCATAGAGCAAGATCTGGGTATGTGCCGGCACTTCCCGAATCGGCCAGCAGGAAAGATCACCTTGTGGTCATGACTCACCCCAAACCGAGCCAAGCCCAACTGGAAGGCCCCATCCAATGTCTCACCCTAAGCCGGAAAACAGAAACCCGACCCACCCCAAACCGGAAAGAAAAAAAGGAAGAAGAAAAAAAACGCGCTCACCGCGCTCCACGCGCTCAACTTGAGCGCGCTTCACCTCGCGCTCAACGCCTTCAGCTCCGACTTTCGGTCTGCGTCTCGCCGCCGGCGCCTTCCGCGGCGAGTCTCGCGGCGGCTTTCGCGGCGGCCGCCAGCGTGGAGATGCCGCCTGCCGTTGGGTTGGAGTCGACATGGCGGCCACGGGAAAAACACCACGGGCCCACAAACAGGGCAAAAAAGAGGGCAAACATAGGGCAACAAGTATGGCAAAAAGGACCTAAAACCTGGGCTTGTTTTACAAGATGTCCAAAACCTGAAACCTGAAATAAAGATGGGACCCCCAAGCAACGGATCTTTACCATAAGCTCGTTTTACCTGCAGGTGAGCTCGCCAGAAGTTTTGCGGAACAATGGGAGAAGAAACAACGAAGGCCGGCCCAAACATGGAAAAAGCTTGTTGCAGGTTCGGGGGGGCGGAGGGAAAATGGATTTCGAGAGCCAAATATGAAAGGCTTAAAAGCCGATCGCAGAGAACCGATCGCAGAGAGCATTGCATTCGGAAAGAATGAAGGGGCCCAATCCAACATTACATCCTGATGTTGTGCTGTTGTGTGAAGCGAGAACTCCAGTAAATCCAGCCTTTCCGGAAAACAGACACTGAATTGGGGTAGTCACCCAAAGTTTCCTGACCAAGAATTGCGGCTGGGAACCTCCATCGCCTCTTTTCTCAGGCAACCCAAAGGGTTCTCAAGAATAGGGCCCCGCAATTGATGTGCTTCAAGCTTCCTATGAAACAAAACGACCAAAAAACCCACGCTTTTTTAAACCCATGGGCCGAAAACACCCCGGATTTTCTTCGAGAACATGCTTATGCACCTGGCGAGTCTTCGGGCTCCACCACGGCATCCTCCTCGATCGGCTCTTCCTGGCCGGCGCCGGAAGGTCGAAGGCTGGACGAAATCCTCTTAGGCGCCACCGTTCAGAAACCCTGGAATGATGACCCCCCTGTAAATCCCATGGTTTCAAAGTGGTGCAGGATTTTGTACAGTATTAATCAACCACAGTTTATTACTAGGGGGGTATAAAAGTGATGATTCCCCACTAAACCCAGAAATGGACACCCCCCCTATTCACAATCTGGGGTTGATGATTCCCTGCAACCAATTGATAGAACACGCCAATAACTACCCAAAATAATCAATGCAATGGGCGCGAACTACCCTCCCTTGGAATCGCTCGTTTCACCGGAGTGCTGATGCTTGTTATGGCCTGCCAAAGTCCTTTCCTGGTGACATGCGCGTGAGGTTGGGTTTGGCTACCAACATAAAAGCTGATTGGAGAACCCTGGAAGACATGCTTTTCCACAGGGACCTTCTGGTAGGCTTTCTGTTCGTGGAAGAGATAGGACTTGTCCCAAACACAAAGCATAAATGAGCAGAAGTGGTTTCCTTGCACTCCACCCTTGTGCTTTTTCAAACGCTGAGGCAAACAATGTCCCCCCCAAGCCAGCCGAAAACCGAAGAAGCACTTCGGCACAGAATCCGACTCGGCGCTTGAATGTATAAAGCAGTGTGCCGAGCTGACCAGATTCGACGCTTTCTCGTTTGGTGCGTTGCCCTGAGCATTAATTCCTATGGTAGAGGAAGACGCTGCTAGTGTCGAGTTGTAAAAAATAAGTGGCGGCTTTTCTATGGCCGCTTTCCTGCTTATCCTTTCCCCACCTCTTAAACAAAGGAGCAAAACAGAGGCTCCCAGACCCCTGCGTCGCAAATTCACGCGCGGCATCGGGGAAGCCAGCTGTCCGGAATGCTAGGACCTCCTCCAGGAGCACATGATCCACCGGAATTCGTTCCATTTGGCGGGGTAACTCAAGTAGTCTTGGAAAGGTGAACCTTGCATGAGAAAACAATCGATGGGTTCAGCGAAGCCATTTTTCGTCGTGAAACCCCCCGTTCGTGTGGGCTGGAAACTGGCGGAACGCGGACCAAGACCATGACAAGCTGCGCCGCTGGCACAAAGATCTGCATGTCCCAGCATGCATGGCAGCAGTCCGGCTTTCGCCCACAAGCGCCCAGGAGAAGGGGTCGTGCACATGATTTGCCCAGCAGGGTGAGAGTCGCCCGGCTCACCGGCTCAAGCTTGCCTCGTCTTCGGTGAGAACCTGCCGCTCAACGTAAGCAGCCGCTCGTCGCAAGGTGTTGTGCCCTGACACAACTCGCGTCCTCTGGACCAAGCAGCTGCTGCAGGACTTCGCCACCAGCTCGAGCCGCCAAACATAGTGACTGTTTGGCAGGCACGCTTGATGGGCTGCCTTACATGGCATACTCAATGAGCGTAAAGCAGGTAAGTGAAATAAGCTCAGGCGATATCCCCAACAGCACCCTCCCAGAACCCTCCCAGAACCCTCCCAGAACCCTGGTGGAACCCTGGTGAACCCTGATAGAACCCTGATAGAACCCTCGTGGAACCTTACCTCAGGGCCGCCCCGGACTACCCCGAGCCTATCTGGGCTGAGACCCCAAAGCTTTCAGCTGTTGGGGAATAATGCAACTTAATGTATGTGTCTATCACATCTTGGAGGGCACCCCCCGCTTTCGGGTTTCAAAAGACCTGCTCTTGCCGGTGGGATTTGACCAGACCCGGTAGAAGTCATGTGTAACAATAGAGACCCTTGTGGAGGGACCCTTGTGGGACACTTGTGGATGCAGTTTCAAAGGGAATCCAAAAGACAACCAAAAGGAGTTTCAGCTTGTTTGACACTTGGAGAAATCTGTGAGTTGCGCTCTGGCAGGAGCCACGCTCAGTTGGCACTTGGCACTTCCGCCGATGCCCAAATTAGCGGAATGAAGGTGGAGACCCAACATCGAGGAGCTGGAGCGGGCTGTGAGTTAGAGGCTGACCGCGCCACGTTTGCAACTGAAAACTGCGGATCTTGGGCTCTCTGCCCTGGGTTCCAACTCTCACCCGCGAGCTGAAGCTGCAGACTTTTTTTCAAAGGCCTCGGACAGGTTGAGCATGTCGAAACCAAGCGGCGTTTGCTTTGTCTTGGCTTGAAGGGAAACAGAGGGAAAACGACAATTTCTTGGGGGGGGGGGGGGGGGGGGGCGATCCCCTTATTTTGACAATTCCGGATGGTTCGGTCAAACTCGGCTGGACTCGCCAGGAAATTATCGAAACATTGATTTTCCTTCAAAAATATGAGGCCCTGGCCTCCTTAGCTCATCCCCACCAGGAACAACTCGATCCAACCGCGACTCGAGACTCGCGTCCTCAGCATCCTCCTCCTGCAGCTCCGCCTTGACGCTAAGAAATGGGCCCCTGGTGATACTGTGGATGGACGAAATCCGCTTCGCTTACAGGGGAATCAACATTCCAGGCTTTCTTAGGTGGTGCAGGATTTCGATCTGGGTGTCATTTCTATTCAGAAGGGACCCTGTGGTGGACACCATTTAGGCGGGGATAATTTATGCCCAGCAACCACTTGGGCCTTGCGATATCAAAGTCTCTGACCACTTTGTGATGAAATCCCAAGTTCCACAACCATGGCTGTCAGCTTGAGGAACACAGAGCTTGAATGGAACCGTACGTTGGATGCATGGCTTGAGCCAGCAACGAGCCAACGAGCTCGCAAGCCAACGAACTAACCAGCCCACCAGCCCACCGGCCCACCAGCCAAACCAGGTGAATTGAACGTACCCCACGCCCATCCCAGACCTCCAAACCTCAAGCTGCCCGCCCCCCCCCCCCCACCACCCACCCCCCGCATGCACCCTCCCCCCAGACTTCAAGGCGCTTCGCGCCTCGCCCGGCTCCGGGTCTGGCTCTCGGTCGAAGAACTTCCGGTCCACAAACCGCGCCAACCTGAGTTGCAAACCCCCCGGATGCCCGGTGGTTTTTGCTTCTCTGTTCGCAGCGGTTGTCTTTTTGTGTGTGTGTGTGTGCATTGTTGTTGTGTGGTTTCTGTTGCTGTTTTTGTTGTTTCTGTTGTCGGATTTGTTGTTTTCGTTGTTGTTTTTTGTTGTGACCAAACTTCTGTAGAGCATGAATCCGTTCCATTGGGGATTCTGGGTATGCGCTCGATGCATTCACTGGACCATGTATCGGGAGTGGCCAACAAAAAGCTAGAAAAACTCGAACCGTTGGCAGGCGGGGATGGTCCATGAGTTTGATGCCCCCCCCGGACGTCAAGTTCCATGTTAATTCGTGGGAGAGTACTCCTTGGCATTGTTCTGACCAGCGTGAACTTCCCGGAACAATCAATGAAAGCGACCAAAAGGTACAGGTTCATTCAATTCAATAAGCGCTGCACCGGAGCAAGTTGGTCTCTGCATCACAGATTCTGGTCAGCGGGCTAGCAACCTCTGGAAAAAGGCGGCAGCCGGATCTTAACTGCAACAACCCGACCCGTCCAAAAGATGTTGGGGGGAAGGCCTTTCTGGCTTGAAGAGAAACAAAGGCAAACCCACTCTGGACAGGGCACAGTCCCAGTGCATACCCAGACAGGAAGAATCTCCTGCCTTTCGAGCTCCAATTGCAAAAGCGTGGCCGGGTTTGGCCACGTTAGCCAGTCAAACTAGGCTACTCCCGAAGCGCAAGCCACCCAAACAAGTCCAAACTCGGGCGAACACCCTTTTCGGGGGAAAAAACGGGTACGGTGGTTGCATATCCCATGAACCTTTCGGGGGTAGAGTAGTTGAAACCAGCTTGGATTGTCTGCTGTGGCAACTCGCGACCCAAGTGCGAATCACAGGCTCCCTCCAGGGTGGTCCTTTGCCACCTGGGGCAAGCTTGGCGTACTTTCAAGAGGAAGCCTACACTTTTATAATAAGGGGCCCAAGCTGAGTGAATTTATGAGTGTATAT
>CAUJNA010003566.1:0-75000 GCA_963377175.1 Effrenium voratum
ATGACCAAACATTTTCTAGGGGTCATGGAGACTCCAGGTATATGCCTACACGTTGGTTGGATCTGTCTCTCCGAATGCGAGGCGCTGCGAGCTGGACCAGATGGAGCAGCAAGTGCACAGCTGGCTCCGCGAGGCTGGAGCTGGTTCTCCGGAAGGCGAAGCGCGGCGTTGGCTTCCTTTTTTTTTTCGGCCAGGGGGAAAAAGGGTACCAAGAAAAAACACAAAGCCACAAAAAAGCCCAAAACAAGCAAAGTTGAGTGTTCTTGAGGCTGGCATGCCACACTCTACGCATGCGTGTGGCGAGTCTTTGGAGGTTGTGATCCATCTTTTGCCGATTCTTGCATTTGTTTCAGCGGAGGTGGGCGTTTCGAGTGGCTGTGATTTGGTGCCCCAGCTTCTTCTTTTTTTTCCGCCGGACGCGCCCTCCGTTCGCGTAGCACCCCCTCTGCTGCGAAAAAGGTTGGCTTCCCCCAGCTTGGGGCTACATCTTCGAGGCCAACAAGGGGGATGGGTTTCGTCCGGGCTGAAGTGTATTTACACCGGCCCCGCCGGGGAAAAGTGGTCTTCCTTCAGCCGGCCGCAAAAACTACCCAGACACAATTGGGTGGTTGCCAACCACAATACTGGTTGGCGAAGCCCCCATTTTTCTGTTGTAGTTTGAGGGTCCACCCCAATTTACCCTTTTTTTCTTGGGTAGTTTGAGGGTGCACCCCAATTTCCAATTTTTCTGGGAAGTTTGGCCCAGACTTCTCCCAAAGCCTCGGCTTTTTGGGGGAGATTCGAAGCTCAGGGGGCCGCCACCCGCATGGTGGGCAAGACGGTCTTCAACCCCCGGTCCAGCCGCAGCCATGCCGTGGTGATGCCCGGAACCCCAGAGGGGCGCGCTGATGGACAGGCGGGCGGCTCGTGTTTTGTTTCTTTGTTTAGGATGATCCCCGTTTTTTGGGATGGGGGTTGGAAGAGAACCGAAAGGCACACCTTCTCATGTTTTCTTTTTGGTGTGTGTGTGTGTGCCCCAATTTTGATACCATGTGTCTGTGTGTGTCCTTTTTTTGAGGCTCAGCGCCCTTCTTGGTGATTGTTTTTTTGGGAAACCAAGTTGATGGGGAAGAAAAAGGGATTCCACAATCGGGACTTTGAATGGGTGGTTGGCTCTTGGCTCCCACATTACTTCAAACATCGGTCGCTTCTTTCCGTCACACTCAAGGAAGTTGATGAGGAGCTCAGTTGTTCAAAGCCAACCTTTGAACCTTTTAATTTCCCTTTTAGGTGTACTTTTAGCAAGGGTCCCACGAGGTTAACCTGTTATTTCTAGGTCCTTTCTGCAAGTGAGAGAGATTTGCTGTGTTTTGGTGGGCCTCCCCCCAGCGTCGTCCTTGCGTCTCTGGATGTGCGGCGCTCCTTCGCAAACATGAGGCCAGCCTCCCTAGATCGGGTGGTTTTCAGCATCACCCGGTGGAAACGCACATATTTACAGCTAGAGTGAGCTTCCCTTGGAAAGAGGAATGTTCAAGGTTGGACGTATAGGAAGCCGATGATTCAAGCAACTATGGGACAGAACGCGCTTTGGTTGTCGCTGTTGGGAGGTCTAATCACCTTTCTTTCGAACTTGCATAATCGTTTTCCATTCGCTTGAGCTGATAGTTAAACTCCTCGGATTCCTTCTTGGCTGTTCAGGGCATTGGTCATGACTGGCCAAGACTTCGCATTTTAAGATGCACCAAACCCTTCAAATGGAAGACGCAAAGGCATGTTCTCTTAGGTCCTTGCTGGTTTTTCTGGTGCTGTTTCAAGCGAAGAGCAGCTCTCACTCTTTTTTATTTTATTTTTTTAAGGGGCGGGGGGGTGGGGAGTTACCCTCAAGTGTTCAAGAGGTTGTCCCCCCGTCTTTTCAAGATTCATTCCTTTCAACAGGTTTTTTGCTCTAGGATCAGCCGCTTTCAGCCGCTTCCGAGGCTGCACCTTTGTTGGTCCCAGCAGGCGCCGCCGGGGGCTGGGGGCTGGGCTCATATTCCCAAACCCGTTGCGGGGACAGCCTCTGCTTTTGTTTTAATGCTTCAGGGGGATGCCTTCCAGGTTAGCTGTTTGAATCGGAGCTCAAATGGAGAAGCCAACAACGCGGTCCTTGGCTGTGAGTCTGGTCAGAAGATAGTTTGCCAGGTGCAACTGGACCGGGTAACACGTGGTTACCTGCGCTGTGCAAGCATTTGGCATATCTTTCCTTGTCAGATGTGTTTTAGAGCAAGCACGTGAAAATGCAAATGGTTCCTGCTAGGTATTAGCTTTGACGAAAAGGTGAAGGGTTGGCAAGGCATGAGTTGTGAAGCACACTGGGTCCACCTTGTGTTCTTCCATTTGCTGAAGGTCATAGTTGCTTGCTAGTTGGCCTTCTAACTAGGGACGTGGCCATTGCCAATGACACGGATTGTATTCTTTAGCGGTACTGTAAACGCCGCGAAGACCTTTCTAGAGTAAGTATACCCCTGCAAATTGGGCGCTAAACCCTTAAACGAGCGAAATGAGGGTCCCGGTTCAAAAAGGAGATTCCGCCACCAACAATTAGTGGTTCTTGGATTGATCTGCGACAGGCGCTGCACAGAGAGCGGTTTGGTGGCGTCCCCATGTGACATACACCGCCAGGTGAGCCATTGTACGTGGCCAAGGGAAACCATCATGTCAACGGGGAACTTAGTACCGGGAAGTGTGGACCCTCATGCACAACCAACACGTTGTTTCGATTAGATGTGCAAAGGAACCCCCCAATTACGTGGGAGGCAAAAAGCGCCGCTAAGCACGCGTTCCTACTTCACTTTTCACGTAGGTGAACATCCTTCTCCTAGTCCCCCCAACCCCCGCTTAAAAGCGAAGCTTATTCTTTGTTCGGGACAATAGTTCAATCAGGCAACACAAAGTTGATAACAATCCCCCCGTGTCATCTGGGCCCCAAGCCCAAACCCACTCAACCAAACCCAACCAGACCCAATCCACCCCAAACCCACCTCAACCCACCCCAAACCACCCAACAAGAAGCAACCGAACCCCCCACCTCAACCCACCCCAAACCCGACCTCCCCGCCCCCACCCCCACACCTCGCGCTGAGACTTCCGCGGGCAGCCGCCTGAAGCATCTGCCCAGCTCCTCCACCCGGGAGACCCGTGTCTACCTGGTGGACCTAGCAGGACGGCACCCGAGTCCCCGGCGAACCTCGCGAGTCGATGTCGTTGCGATTGCTCGGCGAGACAACGGCGGCGAGCTTTTTTGTTGGCTTTTCGTTTTGAGGCTCGCCATAATGTTAACCCGGATAAATAAACCCCTGGTTGATTAATAGGGGGGTGTCCCCTTTTAGTGGGGATTCAGACCACTGTTGGAGGGGTGTTCACCCCCCTAATAAAGGGACGGTCCTTTGGGTGTTCGAGGATCCAGTCCGCCGACACGGATCCCTTTTTGGGGTGGGGTTGAAGGGGACGTTTGGTCCGAATCCAATCTGAACACACCCCGTGTCAATCCCCGAGGTCGGCTTTCAACTCGCAGGGTGAAGTCGACGATTTGTTGGCGCCATGCTTTGGCCCTCACGAGGGAGCTTCACCATTTCCGAATATCTCACCTGCACGAGTACCATGATCATTTTGTGTTTCTGTGTCCTTGGCGGTGTCTTTTTTTTTTTGGTTTCGGGGCCCTGTGAGGGGAAAGGGTGGTAGCCCTGGAAAGAAAGGGTTGCAGCTGGTTTGCCTTTTGACTCCCTAAGAGGAATTTGGGTAGGGGTCAATATAACACCACCAGGAATTGGACCGCAGAGTTCAGTATTACCAGGAATCCTTTTTGGGTACCTAATTGTGACCCACACTCATTTGGAGGGATACATATCTATTATCAAGACCCCCTCAAAAAGGAGGAGTTGTACGCTTCGTCTGCGGGGTCCAACAACAAAGATGGGTCCGGTTGATCGCTTATCTTGCAGTTTGCTTTTGGGGAGGGAGACAATGAGTCGTGATAAAAACACATTCGCCCCCTCGTCGCCTTACTGCTTGGTGGTTGGTTGTGTGGTTTGGGGTGCTACGGGGTGCCTTCCCCTCTTTGAATTGAAATGGAGGGGTTGAAATGCCCAAACCACTCCAAACCACCAAAGGTGTAGCTGATTTCGGGATCTCCCATGCGGCCTTGGAGAACCTATCAGATATCAGGTTTGTGTGGATGGGTACCCGGAGGGATATCGGAAAACCTGATCGGTCACCCCGGCAGTGGAAACAACCACGCCAGAAGGCGCATTTGCTTTTCTAATTGTCCGGAAATCCAAGACTTTCCTTCCTGAATTTGAGAATGCTTTAAGACAAGCCAGCTTTACAAAGGAGTATCCGTTGTTGTTCCTTTCCTGTCTGGTTGAGGTGTCGTTTGAGACATACCCGACAACCACACAAAGGGTGTGTCCGCTTGTTCATGAAGCATACAGCGAACTCAAAATTGAACCCTTGTGGGTTAGGAAGATGAAGTCCTATCGAAGAGGGAATCCTTCAACTTGTTTTAGGGGGACCACGCCTCTATTTATTTGTATTTCGGGGTCGTCGTATACAAAAGGACATTTGCCTTCATAGTAGATGTCAAGAACTTCCTTTGAACAGGAAGTTATTTGAACACCTCCTGAAAAGGCAACTCTGTAGGGATACCAACAACATCTGGGTTTTAGGGACTAAATATTGACCACAATCTGAGATCATTTTATGTTGTTGCGCGCAACAGGTTGGCAAAGGTCTGCGCCCCAATGAAAAAGCCTGGTGCTACCATTACGCCTTGTCCTCACTTCCTGAGTTGGAAACTTATTGGGAAGATCATTTTAGTCGTAAAGAAAAGGTTCCTGGACTTTTTGTTGCCCCCCCCACTCCATCGGAAGTGAGTCTCCAGAGTTTGAGCTGTCTGCAGGCAGCGAACGCGCGGGCATGCACGCGCTGGCTCCGGAGCAGCTCAAAGAGGGAGAGCACATCAACCTCAGCCCGGGACTTTGTGTTTGCGCTGTTTTTGTTTTTGGAGCCAAGGTGCGTCCGCAAAATCGAAGCCAGGTTGAGATCAAGCCTTGAGGTTTGTGTAAAGTGTAGATGGAGACCAGACGGATACCAAATTCATGGGAGTTGAGCCAGAGTTGCTAGGATATTTTTCTGGGGGAAGGGTGCAGGGAAATCATCTCACTTGGAAACTGGGTTGATCTGAACTTGAAGTAGACCCTTATTGGCGTTGGTTTCAAGACAAGCCCAAATAGGAACCCAAACTTGTTCTTTGGGGGGTGGGGCTGGACGGGTCACCCGTTTGCTTTCTTGGGTGGATTTCACCATTCCGACACGAAGGGGGTCTTACCATGATAAGGAGAACACATAACCACGACAAGAATCAAATATACTGAAGGTTGTGACAAGGTGATTGTTATGAAGAATCAAAATACTGAAGGTTACCATGATAAGGAATCAACATACTGAAGGTTAGAAGGTATGATCGGGGTTTTTTATGAGACGGGCAGGGAACTGCTCCGGTTCCGAGGCCTGTCCGCGCTGGGCCGAGCGCCTTTCTCAGTCGGTCGGTTCGGCGGATTCCAGCGGCGTTTGGTGTGTCCTCGTTTTTTTTTCAGGTGAAGGGGATTTATGGCGTTTTGGGTGGGTCAAAAGGGCAAAGCAAAAAGGAGACCCAGAACTGACCCATGAAGGAAAAGGTCTTTGTGAGGCTACCTCATTGGTGGAGTCCTCAGTTCTTGAATTCCAGGTGCCTCATTGGCCCTTTCCTCTTTGAGGCTAAAGGGTACCCTTTTGGGGTTGTTGTTTTGTTTCTCGTCGGGCAACCCAAAGTTAAGCCAACGCCATTTTTCAGAACTGAGCCACTTTGAAAACTGTAGGGATCATGGGATCTACTGGGGCCTACTATACAGCTAGCTGGGATCTACTGGGGCCCAGCTGGCCTGCATTTCTTCAAACTGTTTGTTTTTGAAAGGTGAAAGCAGTTGAAATCAACACACAACCGCAAATCCATTCTACCCTTGGCCGGGCTGAGATGAAGGCCCGGAATGTTTAAGGGGGACAACAAAGACGCCGTGCAAGTCAAGCACGATTTCAACTTTCAGCAAGCTCCGGGTTGCCCAACTGAAACTTTCAGGCGATCCATGTGTTGCTCCTTATTTGTTTTTGTGGGGCTCCGGTTTGGATAGTTTTTGTTTTGTTGAGGGGAAGCCTTGAAAAGCCAAAAGAGCAACACTGAGAGTTTCATGCATAGTGTATCTACATATGCCAAAATGTATCCGCAATGAGGGTCGGCACGCCCCCTCCGCGAAAAACCAACGTGTGGCACCGGTGCCCACCTGGAAACCGATGGACCGAGAGAGCAGTCTGAGGTGGTGGGAGCCCTCGCCAGCGGCAAGTGCGAGCACGTCCCGTGCGCGTTTTCGCGTTGGAGTCGCTTGTGCCTTGTGAGTCCACTCGATCTCCAAATTGGATGTGGCTGTGGTTGTCAAAACCGTTTTGGGATCCCATGTTGGTTTTTTTAAAGGTGAATTCACCACCCATTTTAGAGCCTATTTTAGTTGGGATTGGTTGATGCTCACTGGGGGTACGGGCTTTGGACCCATGGCCATGTCTTATTTTGTAGCCTAGGCAACAAGCTCCCTAGTTGTAAAACAGAACTGTGTGATGAAATGGGCGACTCACCCGGGTAAATGAAACTGGCCGTGACGTGCGCAGTTTGGGGTTCGGGGTAGACACCAATTCCAAAATCACCCAGTGGACTGAAAGGGTCCGAAAGGGTCAACACCAATGCCCAAATGTTAGCGTTTACGTTCAGGGGAACCTTCGGACTGAAAGGGTGCTCCAAAGAGGGTCTGCATTTCTGGACATCTGAAGCACAATCGAGCTGTGACTGCTGCTGTGAGCTGTTTCAAGACGTGCTTGAAGACTTCGCTGGTCCAAGGCTCTGCAAGAAGGGGCTACGAAGCTCACAAACCTGGGCGGGTAACCACCCGATGCGTACCAGAAGGGCAAGAGGATCAACCTCAAAACGAGATGGACACACATGCCGTGTTACGTGGACCCTCAAGGGTTGGTGTTATTTTGCTTCCGGTGAGTGAGAATCAAAACTGGGTAGATGAAGACCAAAGAGAGACATTCCCAGTCACAGCTAGATGTCTGCCTGGTGGGTTCTTAACCTCGGGTTTTCGAGCAGGTCTCTGTAGCACCAGGTTTGGATTGTGACTCGGTTGGGCCATTGGTGTTGTGACTAGACCGCTTTACTCCCTGCAAATGAGCATGACCCCAAACAAGGGATTTCTTCAAACATGGATTGTACTTGGAATTTTCCTGTCAATCTGCAGAAGCATGGTACCTGCACTTGGGCAGGCGTTGTTTTTTTTTTCAACCAGCTTTGCTTGTCCCTGGAATGGAAACTGAGCACAGTCAGCAAATATTTGGGAATGTGTCAAAGGTGGAGCTTTAAATTTGTGGTTTTCTTCCCCTCCAACTCTCCGGCTCCCGGCTCGGTGAGGTACCGAGACTCGGCTCTCACGTGGCTGCTGAAGGCGGGGGTTCGACATGAACTGAGATGCCATGAACATAAGCCATGCTCGGATTTGTTTGGATCAAAGCCTGCATGGCGTGTCAAAAACAAGCCCAAAAATGGTAGTTCCCTTTCCTTGAAGCCAACCCCTGAACAACTCAACCCCGAAAATAATTATTATTTTTGCTACAAGGGTCACTGGGTACCAGGAATTCCATGGATTTGCCAGTCCTGGTGGAAATACGTGATGATGGTGAACTGGTTAAGGATAGTATCCTTGGCACAGTGATTCCATTTGCCCGCATGGGTGAGGGTAATGGAACGGCAAACGGAGCCACTCTGCGCCACAACAGCGAGCAAACACACAGAAAAATATGGCGCTCTTTTCGGGGTTGACGGCCTTAAGCAAGAAAAAACAACCGAGGAGAGCGAGCGTCTCGACCCGTTGGAACTGAGGCATACCTCTTAAAAACACAACTTTTCTCAACTTTTTGGGTAACATGGGCTATATGTCTGTAAAAGATGAAAACTTCCCCAGGGCTTGGAGTTTTAAGGGGTGAGGAACCCTCCGGGCGTCAGATCCATCCGCGCCGCGAAAGCCGATCACCGGAGGACGCCATCACCGGCAGCAGCGCGCGGGTCTGCATGGTGGCGGCGGTGCATCCCGCGCACCCGGTGGAGACGGCGCGGAGATGTTTGTTTTTTCGAGTCGGTGGACGTCGGAGGAAGCCCAGAAATTCTCTACAAAACACTCATAGGCAGTGGAAATCCAAGACTTTAGGAAGCTAAGACCGTGCTGCACCGAAGCAAAGTTGTCACCCTGTGACCACTTTCCTTGGCAGTTCCCAGCCGTCCCCTTGGGTTTTTTAGGCTTGTACTTGGTTTACAGGGGGCAGTTCCCATTTTCCATTTTACCCACTCCATTTTTCAACTTTTAGCAGGGGATCTGAGGACTGCCCAGTGACATATCGTTTCCGTTGGGCTCAAGGCTTCTCGCCTCACACTCGTTTCTGGCAGTCGAAAATGCCGAGCCCGGATGAAGGGGGGTATTTGGACCTTAAGGGGGGTGTTTCCCCAAGTCATGAAACATTTCTTCTAAACTGGTGTGCCTGGTATCAGTCAACCAGGCCGAGAATCGATGCGCGAAAAGAGTGAGAGACGTCCAGAAGGGGTTTTACTTGAATGAAGCGTCCTGATATGTTGAGTATATATGTTTACACAAAGTTGCATAAACACATGGAATTTGAAACACACAGCTTTGTTTGAACCACGCCCAATTTACTTTGCTTTGCTCATGAGCAGCCCAACCCAGTGGTTTTATCAAACCCAGACCTCACCCAGACCTCACCCAGCCTAAGGGCGATTCGATTTGAAGAGGCCAGCACGCTGCGCTACGCGCGGCAGTACTCGGCGTTGCAGAGTACCACCGGAAGCTTTGGATCTCAGCTGTCCTCCCAGGCATGGGGTTGGGAAGTTGGGGGGGTTGGGTCCGGGATGGGCACTTCGGGGCAGTGAAATGTTGGGGGGTTGGGGAACGGAGAAGGGGGAGGTGCATTTGCTTAGGAATATGAAGGATATTCTCCCCTGGTGATTGGAAAGAGAATTTATCACTGGACATATGCTTGTTTTTTTCGCCAGGGGACTCAAGCAAATGGATGAGAAGGGTTGGGGAAGGGGGGGGAGGGTGGGGGGAGGGTTGGGGGAGGGTTGGGGGAGGGTGGGGGTGGGGTTGGGGGAGGGTTGGGGGAGGGTGGGGGGGGGGGGGGTTGGAGGTGGTTGGGAGGGGGAGATGAGCAAGAGGGCGGTTTTTGTAGCCTTTCGCGCACGAAGGGCAACATTTGGAGAGGACATCAGCCGGAGACCAATACAGTCAACCTTTGGGGTGAACACGTGCGGCTTTCCACCCAGTTGATTCGGGCTTTGGGCTGGACTGCCTTGGACTCGGACACACCTTGGGTGAAATGAGTTACAATCAAAACCGATCGGTCTTAAAATGGCGTACCCAAACCAATGTAAATAATTACCAAGGCGGCCGCACCCATTTCTGGCTGGGATTGTCCCTTAACCTTCATCTACCCGGGGTTTGATTGTAGCTCAAATGAGTTAACAAAACAAACCACGCGAAGCCTGGAGAACGACCATCCACCTGGCCAAGTGGCCAGTTTGCCTTAGAATCTATTGGATGGTGGAAACGTGGAGGGGGTCAACCTCAAGAGAAACGTTTTAAACGATTTGTTGCCGAAAGTCTTTCATCCAGAAAGACACGCCTCACCTACACAAGGAGTTTTGAACCCCTGACCCTTGACTAGGTATCCGTTTGTTTGTCATGTGGTGATTTGACCCTCCCAACAAAAACGCATCCAGTTTGACCGACCAAAGGAACACATCCAAATTGTGACCCACCAAAAAGCTCTTCCTGCGCCTTTGCCAATAAGCTGGGGGACGGACGGCCCGCGCGCAGGTCCGCGACTTGCAAAGGCGCGTGGACTCCTTGCGGCACGCTTTCGAGAAGGCGCGTGGTTGGGTCTGCCTCAAAGAAGGGTACCTGGAGTCTCCATGACCCCTAGAAAAAAGGGGTCATGACCCCCCAATTTTGGGTAATACCCCAATTGTTGAAGGGTCATGGAGATTCTAGGTACTCCCAAAACAGGGATCACTCCAGTTCCTCTTCTTGCACCTTCGAAAGTGTCAGTTTGGGAGGAGCCCACCAGTAAATTGATTAACTTTTTGAGGGGGTGTGGCTCTTGTAAAATGGGTGTTTGTTTTGGTGTCCCTTTAAACAAACCCCAAAAAGGGTACCCTCAACAAAAAGACACGGCCACATGGGTCTGCCTTGGAATTGTGAGCCCCTTTTTGATGCATTCAGAAGGGGAGCCGAAAAGAAAGATTTTCCGCCTGGAGGCATCCGAGATGAATATGTTTCGTTTTGTGAATCTTGATCTCTGATCTCTGATCGTATTTTTGTTACTGGAGCCTCACAGCCTGTTTCTTTCGGCCTGGAGATCAAACAACAGAAAAGGGTGTGTGTAACCCCAACATGTTGCAGGGCCTTTAGCAAGGGCCAGGCAGTCTTGATGTTTCTGATCGGTTGCGTCACGTGGTTTTTGGGGAAGCCAATGTGATTTTGGGTGCGCTTTCCGAGCGACCAAGTCGCTTTCACGCCCCCGGAGTGGGGATGTGGATGTCCCAAATCCGCATGGCACGGGGGTTGCCTTGACTCCCAAGCAGCCGAAATGCGCGACATTTCGGCGAACGTCTACTGGGTCCCAGCAATTGGTGCCCTTCTTAACCCCTGTTTTGGTTGGGAGGGAAAGCCCCTACTAAAATAGACTACAGAGAAAAAGTTGGTACCCTTATTCTAACCTCTCTAACTGGAGGACCTGGTCTAGCAAAGGGGGCCCACAGATTGATTTCTGAAGCGACAGCTTCAAAAGGCAAGCCGTGTTTGGTTGAAATGTCCATGGGGAATAACCTATGGCTCCATTTTGGGGTGGATGAACATCCATTTGCCACCTGATGTTCACCAGGGGTGCAAGGTTTTGACCCACAGCCAAATGGTGACGATCTGTTTTGACCCACAGCCAAATGGTGACGATCTGTCTGTTGACTTGTTGCGTCAACATGATCGACATCAAGTTGGTTGCAAAGAGTGAAGCAACCCGCCCCTGAAAGTGCACAACTTCTCCAAAAAGTGAGAGGAGCCGTCCCTTGATTTGTCCGAACAAGAGAGAATTCGTGTATTCCCAAGCCCTCAATGTATGCAATATTTACCTGCACCAACAACCCCTCCAAATGGGTCCGCATTTACCCTTATGGGTCAGTTATGCATATTACCTGCATGGATTGTGTACAGGATTTGTACTGTTTTTGATTGATCGATTGATGTCCAACATTGAGACAGTCGTAATTACCCGTTTTCAGGTAGCCCTATAATTGGTGTTTTGGATTGGCGCGTTGGATTTGAAACCCCGGTTCTTGTAGAGGATAAATGGGAAACCACCCAACCACCAAGCCACCTGTCTTCAAACAACAAATTAGAGCTTCAAACCAACCAATTAAAGGGAACTAACTGACTTCAATCCACCCAATTAGAGGGACGCTCGGTTGTGGAATCGGTTTTCACCGAAGGGATCACCAGGCTCTGGCTGGCGACGAGCACTCCATCGCGCGAGAGCCCTGGGGGGGGGGGGGGTGCGGTGGCGCCAAACGGAGGGGGCGGCGGGGGGGAAGGGGGGTGTTGGGTCTAAAATTCGGCCGAAAGGGGCGAGGGGGGGGGGAGATGGGCTGAAACGACCTTACTACTGATTTGTTTGGGTCTGCTTACTTGATGGCCAGGGAAGGTTGCTCGGAACTGAACGGTTTGGAACCCCTTGAATGTCATCTGGCATGACTATCGGGTTCGACTGGTCAATGCCACAGAGAACCCAGCGAGTCTACAGATTTGTATTTGTTATGTGACAACGAGCAGCGGTCAATATTTACTGTCATCTTCTGTAGTCAAGTGTAGTCAAGGGGGTGTGATTGAGTACTCTCACCAAAGTTATTGCCAAGTCCCTGCATGCATGCAGCGAACACAGGCAGGGAATTGACGAACCATTTGTGAGTTCAACACCCAAGCAGAGGGTTTGTGTGTTGCCGAACCTTTGCCTCAAGAACAAATTGAATTATGAACTGTAAAGCCGGGGAGGCCCAAGCCGAAATGGGAGCCCTAGTTAATATACCCCCCTTTGGATCCCCCCCTTTGTACCCACTCCATATTAAAGGGCGTGCGCTTTGGCCAGATCCCTGTTCTAAAGGGTTTTGAAACTAACTTCAATGCGATGGCAACATGGAGTCGGTACAAGCATGGCAACGAGGGAGTTGCGGGGCTTAGCCAACGCTTCCATGGTCCAAGCAGCATGTGGCTCGGGCCGGCAACAGAATTTAACAGCATGAGCACAAGCAAGATGCCTTTTTGCGGAATACTCCACCACAAAGCCAACAAACAAGTTGAGCTTCTGAAGGTCCTTTTTGGCTCATGGTGATCACAAAATCCGCTCGCCCTATTTGGAAAGCCCCAAAGTGAAGATCCAATGTCCTCACGCACTAGCCATGGGCTCAGGCGCCCACTTGGCCTTTGGGGCCTATGGATGCTCACGGTCGCCGTGCTATCACTTTGTGCTTCTCGCAGCTTTTCGCTGCGTGTACAGCACCCAAAGCTCCGCCAGACGCGCTTGGCACGGACCGCAGTCGGTGAAGCGCGCCTTTGGACATGTACATCTAGCGGTTCCAGAAATTGGAGCAGTGAAGCCACTTGCTGTCGCTGCGGGCAGGATATCCAACATCACAGATGGAGGAGGAGGATCTTCCAACAAAAGCGCGAGAATCGGTTCTGGCGGTTGACCACCCAAATCGGCTATCCCCAGAGCTTTGGGACTCGATATGCCGAGACTCGCAGCGATTCTTGGGCCAGTTTTGCCCCGCAGAGTACCAGGGAGCTCATGGGAGGCAGTTTTTGACCACAGCTGAAGTACAGACCTGCATTTGTCTCTTCGCTTGGGCCAGGCACCAGGGGCGAAGTCTGGGCTTTGGCACGTGCCCCTGTCTGCCATACTCTACGCCTGCTGGGTTCAACGGTATCAACCGGGCAGGAGGCCCACTGCTTTGCCCTTGCAAGAAGTGATCGATGCGCTCAGGGCGACCTTTTGCGACGTCCCGGCGGAGGAGGTTCAGGTCACTCTCCTGGGGGGATATCAGAAGATGGACCATGACACCGCCTTACAGAAGTACAACCCTGCTTCAAGGGAGCGCCAGTATTTCTCCTGGCATGTTGTGAACGATGTGAAGCAAGTTGGCTTCTCAAAGCTAGATACCTCCATGATGTGTGCCTTTGAGGGCAGTGAGGAAGGCTTTTACGTAGGAACACGGGATTTTGGCTCGCATCTTTGGACTTGGAGTCGGGGGAGGTGTTGACGCACACGGAGGATGCCACTGCAGGACGGCTCCCGAGATCTTGGCCGTTCGAGAAGATGCAGGCAACGTCTGCCTGCATGGGCCTTGGACAGGACATGGAAGAAGCGAAGTACGAATAGGCGCCGGCTGCTTGAATACTGTAAGCATCATTTTGATGTGGGTACCAAGCACTAACCATGGTTGATTCCCCGAAATCCCGAGAAGGAGGAACATGAGACATGCCGGTTCCGCCAACCAGAATGCAACGCCCATTGACGCTGCAGTCGCAGAAGCAGCAGAAACGCAACAGCTTGAGCAGCGAAGAAAGCTTTGCCACATGAAAACTGGAGCTCGAGCAAAGCAGGCCGCCGCTGTCCGACGCGGCTTGGGCGGGCATGCCTAGCCTGGGATGTTGTGTTTGGAAGTTGTGTTTCGGGCCCCTGGTCAGAGTCAACTCCGAGGCTCCTTTGTTTGGGCCAAACAACAACTTGTTCGAGAGTTGTTGGGAATACTTCACTAAAGGTAGCAAGAACCTGAATGCAGGCATGTGCAACCGCAAGGGCATCCCCAAAGACATCCCCAACTAGAAGGACACCCTAGCAGCAATCCACAAGAACATTCCTCAACGCATCCCCAAAAGAATCCAAAGAGATCTTCCAAAGACACCAAAGACATCGCCCCAGACAACCGCAAAAAGACATCCCCATCCCCTTGAAGACATCCCCCGAAGATCCCTTCAAAAGACATCCCCAAAGTTTGTTAGCAGATTCCCAGGTGAGTTCGGGACAGGTTGGTGAATTTGACTGTGGCGCATATGCATATGCGATGTATATGTTACATACGTTGATGTGCATGTAAGTCTACCACTGCTTTATGTCACTTCCTAATCAAACAGACCAAGGTGCAGCTGGCGTATCTGTGGTTGAAAGGGTACCTTGCGCAGGGACACCAACAGGAAAGCCACAAGTTAATGGCGTCCCCCTACTTTTTTCACTAATCCATACGTTTGTGCAGCTGCAGATCGAACTTGGGCGCAGCAGGGCTACCACCTAATGAATGTTATTTCTCACCCATGATGAAGCTTGTTTTCTCGAGGTCTCTTATTTCAGGTTGGTGAATTACTCCCCTGTAAATTAATAAAAGGAAGCTCAAAAAGGGGGGCCCAAAGTAGCTTCCCCTAAGCGTGGAGGTTTTGGGTGTGAGTAATATGTGTATTTGTCAAAATAGAGACCCTCAAATGGTGATTTTCCTGGTGGTTTCCCTTTCAAGCCTTCCCAGACAGGGACCCCCTCCAAAAGCTAAATAAGCATAATTCATCATATGTCCCCCCCCCCCCCCCAAAAAAAAAATGGCTTTTTTGATAGTCCTTTCAAACCGTCCCCAAAAAAACGGGTACCCTAAACAAAAAAACGGGGAAAAGCCAAAAACGGCCCGTCGCTTCCCAGCAATCCCATCCGAGGTGGACGCGGGAGTCCTTGCAAGGCTCCGTGCATTGTCAGCCCAAGGCGAATGCACGGCCGGAGCCTGAGAGGCGTCTCAGCGTTTCGCGCTCTCGTGCGCGCGAAACGGGCGAACTGGACTCGTCCGTTGAGCTCGCTGAGGTTTTTGTCTTGCCTCAGTTGTTCAGTGGCACCACTTGTGCAACGTCCAAAACCTCCGTCTACATGTTTATCAGGGACTATGTCATATCGACCCGTGGCGTAAGAAAAACCTGCACGGGCGTAAGGCGGCGTAAGCAACTGTCGAAAAAAGCATGTCGCGCAAGCATTGCGCGTAAGCTATTGTTCAGTCCTGTTGTTTGGAATATCCTCTGTGTTTCTTCAGTCATGTTGTTTGTCATATCCATGTGCACATTAGTCATGTGCTTGTCATATCTACCCATTGGGCCTTATAAAGCAATATTGTCCTTTGCTACTACACAACGCAAAACTAGGGAATGTTTGGGCGTTTTCCGCGCAAGGCTCGCGTAAGCTTCGCGTAAGCCCCCGCGTAAGCCCTTTCTGAGTAGTAGCCTTGCTGGCTTTGAAAAGCCCTTCCTAGACCTGCCATTGTCCAGCTCTGCCGAGCTCATTGTCCAGCTCTGCCGCACGGCGCTGCCTTGCTCCACAAGGCAGCGCCATCGCGAGAAAGCAGGACCCCGCCAAACAAGAAGGATACTTGCAATTGGAGACGACGCTTCTACGATAAGCCCCGCTCTTGGGAGCTGGAAGGGCCCAAAGCCGGAGACGACAATGCGTTGACTCGCAAGTTCGCTGCAATGAAGCTGTTCTTCCTCCTCTTCATCTTCCTCCACGGCTCGTCATCTGCGTGAAAGGCAAAAGTGCTCGCCGCCTTCCACGGAATTGCATCCGGTCTCTCTGGCGCAAGGGCTGCGTAAGGCCTACTTGAAGCCCATGTGCCGCGTAAGCGAAAGCACGGTGCGCGTAAGGCTGCGTAAGGAAGCGGCGTAAGGAGAGGGATGCGACATAGGGAATCACGACACGTTTTGGACATGGCTCACTTAGTTTTGGTGGCTGCCCCAGTAAAAATGGTCTTCCCCAAAAAGGGTTCCCGCTTTTTTTTTCAGGGTCACTGGACAACTGAGTTGCTGGTGCTGAGCAGGGAAGAACCCCGAGAAAAACCATCCAATGGCTTCGAATAATTTATTCGGGAATCCGCGGGTTTATTTCCAAATTCCCTACCTATCGCACCAGCAAGTTGTTCATAAACCCGGCTTCCGGGTACCACTGCACAAGGGCTAGAACCAGTGACAGTACTGTGGATGGACGAAATCCATCTTGCACCGCCTAAGAAACCCTGGAGTGATGATTCCCCTGCATGGAATTGGACCGCAGGTTTTAGTCCATGTTTCCATTTACCAGGGCAACCATTTTGGAGTTACCCTATTCTTGACCCACAGCCATATCCCCGCGCTTCCGGGTACCAGTACAGCTACAGCAGTATCTCCAAATGACCCGGCGCTATAGTAGGTGACCAGTGATCGGTGATTTGGCAGCGATTATGCAGCATCCAAGTAAATATCACAGTGCTAGGGGCTGGCGACCCTCCCCCCGTGACGAAGGTTGTTGACTTGGGAGTCCCTGTTTGGAGTGACGAATTATCACACCCACACACACACACACACTTACCAAGATCAATCAAGCGTACAAAATCGGACCCCAACCACCCCCAAGGAAGGTGCTAACCCTTCGATCCCCTCGCCTGATCACACGGTCCCTTTGGATCTCCAGACGGCCCACGTAGGTACTATATACCAGCAGAGCTGACCCATTTGGAGGGATGAGGGTCAATATGCTCCATGTCTTCCTTGTGCATCTTCGTTCGCCTGAGGCAATGGTTTGATTCGCATCCCACGCTGACCTGGACGCCAGCGCACCAGAGCAAGGCGCGGGGTGCGCACCGGCGGCAGCTGGTGGCGTGGCTTCCCTGGAGCGGAAAGCAAATGGGAAAGCGCAATAAGCGGCAGATAAAAAGCCACAAAAAGGAAAAAACAACATCTTGTTGAGTGTACCCTGTTCCAATTTGTTTGGAAAACCACGCTGGCTATTTGACAGTTTGGTTTGATGACATGAGAAAGCTCAGTGGCACTGCTACCTCGTGTTGCTTGAGGTGGTCGAACTTTCAGGGCCACTGGGCAAAGGCCCAAATCGACGCAACAGGCGGCCGTGCGGGGTCAGCGCCGCGACCGGAGCGGCATAGGCGGGCCAGCGAATTCGCACTCGATGCGAATTGATGGGGTGCCTTTGGGCAAAGCAAAATGAGGCTCCGTGTAGATAGCATCATTCTGCTTGGATGTTAGGACTGGAACTTTTTGCCAACTAATGGGTTTTCCATTAAACCACCAAAAGTTAAACGTTTAGCAGAGTTGAAACTTCCATACATGGATTGTGTTGGAATGGCGGTTCATCGCCATGTTCGGCTATGGTACATCTGGCCATCAAATGCCGAACACTCCATGTATGATTTATAGTTACCCACATTTACCTGAGCCTGGGTCGGTTCCGTTGGTTCGTGGATGGCGTGGGGATTTTGTGGGGCCACCTTTTGAATAAATAAACAAAATCCGGTGAACTGGCAAAAGATCAGCGATCTGTTGGACTTCCCGTTCAGAAGTCCCCATGTTCGCAGAATCAACGACCTGGTAGCCAAAGGCCAGAAGTCCCTCAGTCCCTTCGCGGATCAGGTTCTCAGCTGGAGCCCCCTGTGCAGGTTGTGATTCCGACTTTGGACTTGCGTGTGACATGGAAAGTTGGACCCCTGAAACTCACCCGAGGTCATAGAATCCAACATCAGTTTCTTCACAAGCCCAACCTGGTAGTCTCCTCCTTGCGTTTTTGCCTCAAAATGATCTTCTCCGCTTTCAGCGGTTTTGCCTCTATGAGGTCCCAAAACCAGACGCAAGTAGATAGATCCTGTTGCACCTGCGTGCGCTTGCTTGCAGGCGGCTTGTTTCGTTTGACATTTAGAGGAGCACCTCCCTTCTGGTAGGTTTGAAGACCATCCGAGAGGAGGCTTGTTTGGCACGGGGGGAGGGGGGGTTGCCCAATAATTGCACCTGGTTTAATGCGAACACGTTCAATCATGTCCAACAGCACTTCTTTGGGAAATTTCGAGTTGTTGTTGTTGTTGTTGTTGTTGTTGTTGTTGTTGTTGTTGTTGTTGTTGTTGTTGTTGTTGTTGTTGTTGTTGTTGTTGTTGTTGTGTGTTGTTGTTGTTGTTGTTGTTGTTGTTGTTGTTGTTGTTGTTGTTGTTGTTGTTGTTGTTGTTGTTGTTGTTGTTGTTGTTGTTGTTGTTGTTGTTGTTGTTGTTGTTGTTGTTGTTGTTGTTGTTGTTGTTGTTGCGGTTAACACTTGTGTTAAAAGTAACAACCGATAGCGGAAGGCATTTGAATCACACTCAGATTCGAACCTTGAGTGCCTGCAGGATGACACTGCTTGATTCATGCTCCGTTCGCCATTTTGGCGAATTAGCCAAATTTTTCTTTTTCTTTCCGACCTACCTGCCCTGCCTGCTCGACCGCCATGACTGCTCCAGCGAATTTCGCATCCATCGTGGAGGAGTACCAGCTCATGGAAATGACCGAGCTCGACCCGGATTATGAACGACTGTACCGGGCCCTTCAGGACCATCTTTCGATCCTGCCCGAGGCGGTCGGTCCGGGCAACATCTTGCAGGGCAATCAGGTCTGCAACCAGTTCATCAACCATTCCGGCTGCAGGGGACGTGCACCTGCCTCTGCCCACCAGTGCGCCTTTTTGCATCCGGAGTTCGTTGATGCGCGTTGGATGCCGCGAGACAACATCTGTTACCGACATCTTCGACAACAGGCCCGGCATCCAGAAGGCTTTTGCGACAGTGGTGCCGAATGCCGCCATGTTCACAGCGACTCAGTCCTGCATGGTGACCTTCTTGCCTGGCTGCGCTTCGTGCACCATGCCAGACCCAACACCGGCGTGGGCATCCACTATGACACAGCCCACCGTGAATGGCGCTTCGTGTCCAGGCGGGAGGCCTTTGAAATCCTCCGCGACCACCTTCACGGCGAGTGGAACACGCCCATTCACCACATGAACGTTCGGTACCCCGATCCGTGCACCTACCAGATGCCATACGCGGTACCACGTGGCCCGCCAAGCACATTGAACCCGTCTCGCCAACGGAACAACACCCCCCGACAGCAGCGAGGCCGCTCCACACAACCGGGATACTCCCGAGCTATGACACCACCGCGGACCGTCAACTTCGCGACACCCACGGCTCGCGACACTCCCAGACAGGCCCGATTCCCGGAGGCGACCACCACATCGACCGGGCCCGTCCCGCACCACATGCCTTCACCACGCCCGCAACCCACCACACCATCCAAGGCGGCACCCCCCACACCATCCAACCAACATCACGACTTAGTCCAGTGGCTCCAGCCGCCAGGCATCGACCGTGACGACAGCACACAAGGCCTGCTGTCAACCCAGCGGGCCGGACACATCCGCGCGCGGGTACACGAAGATGCCACCTTCCTGATCAATCCGGAACTGCTACCGGAATTCCCCTCCGTCCTCGACCACATCGGCTTGCAATGGCACCTGACCAACTACGGCATCTTCTCGCGCACCCCCACCAATGTGTACGGCAATGACTTCGGGGGCCTTTTTCTTGTACCCGTGGAACCAACTACGCAGGTCACACCTCTCAGGAGCCTGCTGCGCTGGATTATCCAGCAACACGTTCACCAACAACTCCAGCTGCTCAACAGCGCCAACCGGCAGCACATGCTACAACAACTGACCTGTTCCTGGCTTACCTTCGGGAGGCAGCTCTGTCGCGCCTCCCGGCGAGACCCTTTTGTGGACAACATGGCAATCACCTTCGGGGAGACCATCATTGAGACAATTTCCAATTTCCTGACCCCCGAACAACGCACCATGGCGACCATCGAGGGCATCCTGCTCGGCCCCGACGGACACCTGCGCTTCAACCGGGAGCTCTAAGACTGAGCAGAGCCAGGACTCCCGCTACTGACCAGGCGGCACCGAGGAGTCTCCAAACCCGCCACCCTAAGTTGACCCACCAAGTCCATGTCCCGTGCGATGGTGGGCCAGCAATAGGGCGATGACCCTCATACCGCACAGGTGACACCCATGCCTAGGCGACCGCCTGAGGCCCCCTTTTCCCGAAGAGAGATCCATCTTCGGACCGCGCAAAAGCGCTGAGAGCCTCGAGCCCGGGTCGACCCTCTTCGTCCCCCCTGTTTGATTCGAGAGGATACCCCTTGACAAACCGACCCACTGCTGAGGCCCATACTGCGGTGACCAATCCCCACTCGCCTGCCCCGAACCCGACCGGTCTTTCACCCCACTTCGGATCCCCTGTGGATTACCCTCGGTTTCTTCGGGTCGGATCCCTGATGACAAACTGGCCGACCCCGGTCACCTTCACACCGCAGGGAGTTGGTCCTACGGGACAGCTCCACCCCTCGGGATGACATTTGTGCCGGTGTGGCGTGTCATCTAACACGACGTTTGTGCCGGTGTGGCGCGTCGTACAGATCCCCCCCATCAACGGGCCATCCTTGGACCCGAGTCACCTAGACACACCCCCCTGGCCCGACCAACCCCCCCCCCCTTTGACTCACACCCGGCACACTACCGACTCCTGCGTGAGTTCGGCAAGCGCCACCTCCAATTCCGAAGGAATTTTCAGGCTGGTTTTTGTGTATCCGATATCGCACCCCCTTCGCACAACATGGCACTTCGCGAGACCGACGCAGTCTGCGAGCTCCTCCTGCGGTCCTACAACACCGGCGTCCTCTCGAGGTTCCAGACCTTCCGCACCGAGAATCCCCGCCTCTCCACCACGGACGCGATCGACCTCTTCATGGAGTCGACCAACACCGAGCCGGACACGCGGACACGCTACCTGCTGCTGGACTGGCACAACCTGAATCCAACACCAGCCACACTGCAGTGCTCGTTCTGCCAGATCCCATACCAATCCCAGTACATCATGCCCCTCTGCTTCTCAGAGGAAACCGACTGGCGAAACAAGTGGGTCGGGGCGTGCTACGGGTGCGCTACCTGCGACACCAGTAGCGTGCCGTGGTTCCAGTTCGAGGAGCTCCTGGCCGACCCGAACTCCCTGATTGCAGAACACGCACCGTACAACACCATCGCAGAGCACCCCGACCTCGCGGCCATGATCAGCGACCATACCATCGCCCCACCGACCTTACAGATTGCGGTGCCAGAGACGGACGACGCTCACGACGCCTACATCACCGTGCACAGGTGGGACCAGGTCAACCGCCGCTGGATCAGGGTACCAGCCCTCGACGTGAAGAACCGCCGGCCATTCACCCTCGAGGTGTTCAGCAAGCTGTGCCGACGAGCATGGCGACGCCGCTTGGACTACATGACCAACAAGGCCGTCGGCACCATCCGCACGAACACCCACATGGACATGATGGACTCCTTGCGCGAGATCCACCCCGGAACCTCCAACAACCACCTGCGCCGCCTCATCAGCGACCACTCCAAGTTCCTCGCCGAAACCATGTGCCTCGACCTCATCAACCTGGCACCCGAGGACCGACGAGACCTATTCCTCATGTTCCACAAATGGGAGAGGCAGCACCTCACCGAGGCATTGCGCGCAAACAGCACCGGGACCCTCCTTGAGTTCTTGGACTCTGACGACTATCCCACACACCTCACCGATTTCATCACCCGCGTCCTCCCGTCCACCGACGAGCACTTTATCTGCCGACGTCAGTCGTGCAAAGCGGTGGTACATTCGTCACATTGGCTGCGCGCCACCGCCAACATCACCGAGCACGGCCAGTTCTTCTGTCCCGAGTGCCTCCAGCAATACCACCCCTGGAAAACCTACAGTGACGCCAAAGCCGCATCCCGAGGGGAGGCCCTGACCGCAGCCGGCCAAGACGACACAGAACGCTTCGTGCCGGCCCAGAAGTGCCTCGTGGTACGCGCCACCGCTGGAGCACACGAGACGGACCAATTGGCAGAGGCCATCACCGGCGACGACGACCGGCGCTACATGCTCTACCTTCTTCGCTGGGAGGAGGACACGACCGGCAAGCTCATCCAACAGATGAAGGTCCACATCAACGAGATCGCATCCGACCTGCGACAAGCCAAGGACCCCCGCGCCTATCTGGCCGACATGATCATGAACAACATGCAGACGGCTCAGAAACTGCCATACATGCACAGGACCTTCTGGACCCAAGAGAAGCTGGAGCAAGTCGCCCAGCGCAACCTGGGACGCATCAAGCCACTCCGAGTCGACCTGCTCCCCAGCCAGAAGCGACAACGCCACCAACCCGCCACGCCCTTCTACGACATGCGGCGCTATCGCTACGACCCCAGTTCCACCCGCATCCTTGAGTCCTCGGACCTCGCCAGAGTGATGGGGCTGTGCTTTTGCCGCCTCAAGCTCTGGACCTGCCAAGACCTCGAGGGGGCGGACCGTCTCAACCACTTGAGCGCCCTGTGACGGACCTCGACCAGCACCGCAACCACTACGACCCGAAGGGCGTCCGTGTCCCGCGCGAGCCCGGAGGGTCCGACCAACGCGGTTGCCTTCGCACGACCCATCTTCCTGAACCTGCCGCCGAAGTGCAACCTCGTTTGGCAGTACGTCAGGACACCCGTGCAAAGAGCAAAAGGCGCACCATGTGTTTGAAGCCAAACACCCCTAAATCCCCCCGAACTTTCGCTCACCTTGATTGTTTGCATTGTGCTTTTGTCTCCACGTGTGGCAAACCTTTGATACATTTTACATAGCCATTTTTGGCCCCTCTCGGCCCTTGATACAGATCACCCCGAGATGACGTTCCGTGACATTCGAGCATGGCTACACCAGCGGTCCTTGCTGGCGATCGCCCCGCTCGTTGCCCTAGCCGGAATAGACGACTTGGCGACATTCCGCAACATGGACCGGGCTGCATTGGTGCGGATCGGCGTGCCACACGACCTGATCAATCGACTCCTGGGCGACGACCAACTGGTCCTTGACTACATGCCCCCGGTCCGGCGCGACATCCAACCATATCACACCACACGACACGGCTCTCTCAACAGAGCCATTGCGGCGGGAGCGCCTACCTCACGCGAGCAGGCCCTACAACTCCTAGAAGACGAGACATACGCACCCTCCAGCCGAGACCCCAGATTAGCACGCTGGAAGACTTGGTGCCAGATTGCGAATTCCTGGGACATGCCACCTGCCCCACTCACCGTGAAACTCGTCAAGGCGGCGGGGGCATCCTTCAAAGCCGGCGGATACCGCTCCTTCCAGAACTACTACACGCAGGCTCGACAGGAACACCGACGACTTACGGGCGAAGACCCCGCAGCCGACATCGAGCAGGCCATCACCGACGTCAGCCGGTCGATCCGACGGGCACAAGGACCCACACCGTTTAAGGACTCCTTCCAACTCGAGCTCCTGTCGGCCGATCAGTTCCCCGTGGACCAGGACGACGGCCTCGACTCCATCGCCTACGCCCGCGACGTCACCATCATCGGCTGCTGGTGGCTACTTCGGGGACTCGAAGTCGCCTCAGCACAGGTACACCATCTGTGGACCCAACAGACAGCGCTGGGTAAGCGCACATACCTCACACTCCCCATCCAGAAGAACGACATAACTGGCATGTGCGTGACCAGATCTCATCCGTGCACCTGTCCAGCACTGTCCCGACTGTGCCCACATCATGCAGCACAACGTCACATGCGACGACTACATCGACACCTGGGACGCACTCCACCGGGCGACTACCCACTGTTCCCCGGACCAGACGGACAAGCCATCCCCAAGGCAGACGTCATCGAGCTCTTCCGCAAGGTCATCGGACTCACCGGAACTATCCTTACCCGGACCGATCCCAGCGGCACCTTGCGACAGCGATTCCATGAACACGTATGCCGAGTGTCGGGCGCCCAGTTCCTGACACGACTGGGCTACAACAAGGAGACCGTACAACTCGTCGGCCGATGGGGATCCGAAGCAGTGGCCCGCTACATCCAGGAGTCCAACCTCGATCGACCACCAGTGGCGCATTCCCAGAAGGAACTCCAACACCAAATCGAGGACGTGGTCAAACGGCACATTGCCGTGTTGCATAACACCTTTTGGGTCGTCAACACCGACTCCAACAAGGCACATCTGCCAGCAACTGACGAGGACTGCATCAACTCAGCTATGTGGACCACGCAATGCGGATGGAGGTATGCCACCGGCCGCTACAAGAAGATCCGCACCAAGCCGACCAACAACCTGTGCGGATCCTGCTTCAAGTTCGCCACACAGGCCGACCTCGATGAGCTCTCAGACCTAGGCGATTGATACCAGGAGCCTGAAAAGCGGGATCGCCGGTCGTTGCTACTTCCTTTTGGGGGGCCCCCCTTCCCTTTCCCCTTTGTTCTCACCCCCCCCTCTAAGGAACGGCCTTGGTAACCCAGCTTGGATGACACTTTGATTCCTGAGTCCACCGCGCTGAATTAGGCTCCATTTTAGGCCCCAACGGCACATCCAATGTGCCCGCGAACACATGGCGGCTCCCCCTTCACTTGATGACATCCTGACCGAAGCGGGATTCGCACATGACGAGGTGTTAAGATCATACCTTCACCACATACGGGTGCGGTCAGTTGACGCTCTCGCCCACATGTTCGCCGATGGCGACGCACTGAGCACGTGGGTAACCCGTTTCACGACAGCAGTCCAATTCGGCGACCCACAACAGACCATGCACCTTGGCACCAACGACTTGGTCCTCGGTACCACGGCATCACTCACGGCAGCCTGGGTACGCTGTCGCAATGCACAGCCCCCTGTACCAGCTCCTCTCCACACCCAACCGTCACAAACGACACCAGGGACACAAACCGCCCCAGCCGCGGATCCCAAAGTTCCCAAGGAACTCCCACAGGGCGTGTACGCGGAACTCCTACGCCAATACAATACACAGACAATCAACGGCAACAACCGCAAGTTCCCAGAGGAGGTCATCCTCGGAGCCGACCGCGCCATCGCTCGCATGTGGCACGAACATCACAAGAGCAAGCATTACACCGCCCCATCGTTGGGAGAGATTCTCACCCAACGGACATTCACAGCCATGGGCACAATCAACAATTCAGCAAAGGACCGTAAGAGCGAACGGACCCTCACGCTCGATTCCAACAACACGCTGGTCGAAACCACGCCCAGAGACTGGGACCCACAGAACCTGATGATGATTCTCGACGGGTTGGAGGCCATTCGATGGGCATGGACCTTCATCCAGATCGGGGACGAAACCGACATCAACGAATTCATTGACAAATTCTGCCGCATCACCCGTCAACACCAGCAGCGCTTGCTCCAAGTCAAAGACTCCTGGGAAACCTTCACATGGCAACTGGCCATGAAGATGCGGTCGGGGGCCACCTTCAGCAAAGCTACCAAGGAACTACTGGCCGACACGACCACGATGAACGACATCCTTTCGCAACCAGCCAAGAAACAACCACGGACAGAGACCCGACGTCCACAGAACAACAGTAACCAGTATCGGCAACCCAAGGGCAGAGGCAAGCACACCTGGGGCAACAAAGGGTACCAGACCACTTCGTACCCATACAACAACCAGCCATACGCGACCTGGGGACCAACCCAATTCGCCAACCCCGCCATCCCCTCGATGCCTACAACCCCAGGACCCTCGTTCAAGGGCGACACACCCAAAGGAAAGAAGGGGTCCGGGAAAGGCAAGAAAGGCACCAAATCCCACGGGAAGAACAAGGCGCGTTAGGGACAGCACGGCCCAGGGGACCAGTCCCCTGGAGCCGACCCGGCGCGTTGCCTCCATCTTACCAGACAACTCATACAACACACGCCCATTATCCTGATCTCAGTTTTCGACGGGATCGGCACAGTGTCACTTGCCCTGCACCAACTGGGCGCCAACGTCTCCCACTGTTTCCGGTGGGAAACCGATCAGTCCTGCAATCAGCTACCTCATTCACTCTTCCCCACGACGCACATGGGCGCCGTAGAAGATTTTGACATCGAACAACTGGCTGCGATCATCCAGGACATACCCAATCACGAGAGACACATTATCCTCTTCACCGGTGGCCCACCGTGCAAGGACTACTCCAACATTAAACAACACCAACCGGGCCGGGCCGGCTCACAGGGCAGCCTCTTCGACACCGCACTCTCCATCCGCGACGACATTCAGAACAGATGGCCACATCAATCGCTCACCCTGCTAGAGAATGTCGTGCCTCACCCCGAGGTACGCGACGACTTCGACCAGCTGTCCCACTCCATGGGCCTACGCCCAGTCCTGATCGACGCGGCCGACGGCCAAATCATCTCTCGTCCCAGAATCTGGTGGGCCTCGGTCGATTGGGAATCCTTGCCTGCCACATTGAGCAGGCATACACCTTGGCAACTCTCCCTCGACACTCAGCTGTTCCCACCGGTGCTCTTCAATCCCATTGCAGCCGAACTACAACCAGACTGTCACATCCGGGACTTCGACCCGCCGAGTGTCCTAACACACGGACAACTCTTCCACTGCCTTACCACCCAGGCCAGTACGGACGAAGGCCGCCCACCACCACGCAGCCAACAACTACCAGACGACACATGGCAACGGTGGCAAGCCGACCACAAACAATTCGCCCCGTGGCAATACCAACAGAAATACCTGGTCCGGAAACACGGACACGACTGGCAAGTCGCAACACCCGAGCACCGCGAAGCAATGATGGGATTCCCGCGCGGCTGGACGGGACCACACAACACCGACCGGACCAGGAACACCATGCTGGGGAACTCCTGGCATGTGCCCACAGCCATGTGGATCCTATTCCTTTTGCTACTACAGCCAGCCTTCGGAATTCCCCCGCCCACGCAGCGGGTACGTCGCGGATCCCTCGGAATGATGGTCGACCTCTGGCTTCACAACCCACGACCATGGGGACCACCTCCGAGAGCATCGGAAACGCTACATATGCCACAGAACGACTGGCAGGACCACTTGACCTGGGCCAAACACCACGCTACCTCGCTGCAACAGCCCCAGCACTGCGACCCGACCATTTTGTGGGCCATCGCAATGCAAAGGACCATACCACAACTGCCACAACTACAGCACAACGTGTTACTCGACATCGCGGACCTTCGCGATGACCTGACTACAGATACACTTGCATGGTTCGAACAGCTGCCCCCACACTGCCAGCGAGCCTATCGACAACCGAAGATGATCACTCAGGTACCACTCATGACACACTTGCTACATTTGCTTAACTACCCACAGGCACAACTCCTGCACGAGGAACTCTCTCTAGGCTTCGACCTCCTGGGGCCTCTGCGACCCGGAGTCAATTGGCACATTCGCCACGACCACAAATACCTGGACCCATGTGACCTTGCAGAACTCAGGTCATTCAACAAAGCCTACATCCAGCGCAAATTACAACAACACAAGATCGACGACCACTGGACTCTTATGGCCACCGAAATCGCGGGGGAAGTGGCCCAAGGACGTATGGCCGGCCCCTTCGAGGCACCGACTCATTGGACCTCTCGCACAGTACCCCTGCACCTTTTCCCCCACACCAGCCGGCTCCTTCCTATCCCACATCGCGATCCCATTGTGGCAGTCGCATTCAGCATACAACAGACCGGATCGGACGGAAAACCCAAAGTCCGGAGAGGAGAAGACTGGCGCCGCAGCGGCCACAACCAGACGTGCTCTATGCACGATCAACCCTACCATCACACACCCGACCACTACATCCAATGTGCGAGACAATATCACGACGACGCACACCCGCTACATGTGTGGGGACACGACCACGACGGCGCCTACCGTCAACTGCCCCTCGCACAACCGGAGGTAGCATACGTGCTACTCATCACACCCGACGGCCCAACTCTCTGGCACCACCACGTGCTCCTGTTCGGCTCCGCTGCCAGCGTCTGGGGCTACAACCGCTTCGGCGATGCACTCACAGCACTCGCCCGCGTACTAACACTCACACCTGCCCTGCACTACGTTGACGACTACGGGGCCATACAACCCAGTCACATCGCGACCAGTTCCTTCTCCTCATTCAGCAAGCTCAACTCACTACTTGGATTTCATATGAAGACATCCAAGGAACAACCACCGGCGCCCTCTCACAAAATACAAGGGGTTTATGTCGACCTGTCGGCAACACACGCAACCCTTCGACCGTGCCCAGACCGAGTCCGTACACTGTCACACACCCTGTCTCAGTGTCTCGAACAGGGAGGTATGTCGAACGACACCGCCCGACGCACTGCCGGCAAGTGCAACTTTGTCACCGGACACCTGTTCGGTCGAGTAGGGCGATCGGCGTTAGCCGCCCTATACCACAAAGCACACAGCACTTCCGACCGGATCGACAAACCAACTCGAGCTGCCATTCTGTGCCTCCTGAATATCCTGCAACATAGCTCACCCCGCAGCGTCCCACTGTCCACCAGGCCCAGAGACCTTTCAATCATATACACCGACGCGTTCTGCCGGCAGGGCGAGACGGTCTGGCGTGTCAAGGACGCAGGGGATCAGGATTGTCTGCCACCCGATTGGTCGCACGACAACGGATGGGCAGCGGTGCTGTTCAGCCCACAGGCACAAAGGACCCGCGTGGTCTCGGGCGCACTACCCCCTAACTTACTCCAACAAGTGAGTACTGGCACCAACGCCATTTATTTCCTCGAGGCATGGGCCGCGTTGATCGCTCCTGTGATCTTTCGACCATGGATCACTGACACATACCTCCAGTTGTGCGACAACGAAGCGGCCAAACACGCCATCAGACGGGGAGTTGGGAAACACCAACCACTAAACTGCCTGCTCGGTGCACATTGGACATGGCACAACCGACAGCAATTGCAGTTGCATATTGCCCGTGTGCCCACACATGCTAATATAGCCGACCCCTTCAGTCGACATGACATGTCCCTTGCCTCGAAGCACCACTGGCAGATTCTGGAACCCCCCATGCACGCTCTACATAAACGGACGTGCAAAATCATTGGCGATATTGAGTTCGCCCATGCCGTCGGATTTGACGACATAAAGGAACTCCAACAGTTCCACAGGAATCATTCCTCCTGAACCCGACTTGACTTCCACGTCCCGTGAGAATCTTGTCCACAGTAAGGAGACTTGATCGATGTAAGGATGCCTTCAACGTGCCTTTTGTCTAGGTCGTTCGCCTTCGGCTTCACCTTCGACGGGAGTTGACCTACGACGGGAGAACGTCCACTCCCTCTTCGAAACTCTGCTGTACAACATTTTGGGTTTGCATGCACTTGCATTTGCTTACCTTTTATTTTGTTGTACTTTACTTTCGAGTCAGTGGTGTCTGAGAGACACGCACACCGACTCCAGAGATTGAAACAGATCGACCAACAGGTACGATCCCACCCACTTGAGGCAGTGCGGTGAAAATAAATCGACCGACGCTGGTTGCCGTCGTACTCTCTGGAGCGGTTTGTTGTTGCGGTTAACACTTGTGTTAAAAGTAACAACCGATAGCGGAAGGCATTTGAATCACACTCAGATTCGAACCTTGAGTGCCTGCAGGATGACACTGCTTGATTCATGCTCCGTTCGCCATTTTGGCGAATTAGCCAAATTTTTCTTTCCCACCCACCCTCACCAGTTTTCACTGCATGCCCTCAGTACCTGTCGGTCTGCATTTATAGCATCGAGTGAGAGGACGGGAGAACGTCCACTCCCTCTTCGAAACTCTGCTGTACAACATTTTGGGTTTGCATGCACTTGCATTTGCTTACCTTTTATTTTGTTGTACTTTACTTTCGAGTCAGTGGTGTCTGAGAGACACGCACACCGACTCCAGAGATTGAAACAGATCGACCAACAGGTACGATCCCACCCACTTGAGGCAGTGCGGTGAAAATAAATCGACCGACGCTGGTTGCCGTCGTACTCTCTGGAGCGGTTTGTTGTTGTTGTTGTTGTTGTTGTTGTTGTTGTTGTTGTTGTTGTTGTTGTTGTTGTTGTTGTTGTTGTTGTTGTTGTTGTTGTTGTTGTTGTTGTTGTTGTTGTTGTTGTTTGTTGTTGTTGTTGTTGTTGTTGTTGTTGTTGTTGTTGTTGTTGTTGTTGTTGTTGTTGTTGTTGTTGTTGTTGTTGTTGTTGTTGTTGTTGTTGTTGTTGTTGTTGTTGTTGTTGTTGTTGTTGTTGTTGTTGTTGTTGTTGTTGTTGTTGTTGTTGTTGTTGTTGTTGTTGTTGTTGTTGTTGTTGTTGTTGTTGTTGTTGTTGTTGTTGTTGTTGTTGTTGTTGTTGTTGTTGTTGTTGTTGTTGTTGTTGTTGTTGTTGTTGTTGTTGTTGTTGTTGTTGTTGTTGTGTTGTTTTGTTGTTGTTGTTGTTGTTGTTGTTGTTGTTGTTGTTGTTGTTGTTGTTGTTGTTGTTGTTGTTGTTGTTGTTGTTGTTGTTGTTGTTGTTGTTGTTGTTGTTGTTTGTTGTTGTTGTTGTTGTTGTTGTTGTTGTTGTTGTTGTTGTTGTTGTTGTTGTTGTTGTTGTTGTTGTTGTTGTTGTTGTTGTTGTTGTTGTTGTTGTTGTTGTTGTTGTTGTTGTTGTTGTTGTTGTTGTTGTTGTTGTTGTTGTTGTTGTTGTTGTTGTTGTTGTTGTTGTTGTTGTTGTTGTTGTTGTTGTTGTTGTTGTTGTTGTTGTTGTTGTTGTTGTTGTTGTTGTTGAAAAGCAAGGGAGACCAACCATCCCCACACAATCCATGCAACCAATATTTTTACCCACATTTGCCCTCAAATGGGTCAATTTATATACAACCTACACGGAGAGGGGTTCCTCTAGATTCGAGACAACGCCATTTGTCCAGGTTACATCACAAAGATGGAGGAGGGTGACGATGCCGGATCTCGCGTGTGCGAGGCGCGGCTAGTTGGGTGCTGCCAAATGCTAGACTGTGGAGGACTTGGAATTGGGGATCCCTTGGCGGACATCAAGAACATGCGCATTTATGTCCACCAATCACATTCTTTGGTATTCGGATGTATTCGGATGGAAAAAGCTGGTGTTTCATAAACCCGGGGCTTCCGCCCTCGGGACAAACCCTCAAAGCGCTTAGACCCAACATGACAAAGCTAGTGAGTATCCAAGCATGGCAACCTCGGACTGAAAGAGGCCCCTTGTCAGAGGAACCCATGACCCTCCTGAGGAACCGTCTTTCCTTTTTCTTTTTTGTCTTTTGTGGTTGCCACTCCGAGTTTGCTGGCGCCGGCAAAGTGAATTTGGGTGAACTGAAATCGAGGAAACCGATCCTTGGGAATGCGCAGTTCACATTGGCCTCATCGTGCATACTGAGCTGTGCTTCCTGCAGTTCAGTTGGGGACGGGGGGCCCGAAACTCGGTTGGGATAAAGGGAAACAAGAAGGAAGTTCTGGCCAGAGGAAACGGATTCCTATTTTGAGAACTCCCCCCCTATTTCCTGGCTGTCCAGCTGCATTTGCACGACTATCTTTCTTTGTTGATATTGCAATGCCAACCTCCAAGCCTTGACAGCTTGTATCAGTTTACCGGAGGCCACAAACCTCAGGAAAATGTGTGGAGGCCTCCTGTGTTCCCTACTTCCAATCTGTTTGTCTAGGTCCCCCAGCTAGGTGCCCGACCTCTCACCCCTCTTTTTTGGTTGGAAGGGTTCCCCTACGAAAATAGACTACAGAAATAAGGGTACCCTTATTCTAACCTCTCTACTGGACCTAGTTGTGTATCACTCGAAGCGTGCCGCTCGTTTTTTTGTTTTTGTTTTACCTGTCCATTCTGCGAGGTTGTGCTGCCCTACAAGCGAACATGGAACTCCAAAGGTAAGGCTCCCCAACGGGATAATTATGGGTATGGGTCAAAATTACAGAGCTGGGGCAAACCGCGGGTTTTAGTCTTTGGTTCCATTTGCCAAGGTGCCATGTTGGTACCACTGTTTTTGATCCACAGCCATATTGCTTTACGAATCGTGGTTTTCGGGGGCTTTGGGGGGGTCCATGTTATTTTGGGGAGTACTCATTTCCAGAAAAGCTTGCAAAGCGGATTCAGATGTTCTTGGGGAGATGCATTCCTGCTTGAAGACTGAAACAAATACGGCGAGCCTCAACGCTCATGAGTGGTTCTCAACATTTGGAACCCCTCCAGGTGCTTAGTTCCGATTCCCTTTTGGTTTCCCTTTACCCTCCAAAAAGGTTCTAACAGAACTATACCAATGTGAGAAGCACGGATCACACCCGGCCAGGTCACATTCGAAGGACGGCACGGCAGGCTGCTGGCCTTTTGTCGACTCAGCTGGCGGGGAACATCCTCTTGTGAGAAACATATTTGTTGTAAGCAAGCCAGTTGAACAACAATATCAACCTTGGGTTCAACTAAAACCTTGCAGATTAAGCCTTTTTTAGGAATTGGACCCCCTAAAGACTGCTGGGTGTTGTATTTGGTACAATTTGAATGCTCATCCAAAGTAGAGTCATCCGATCCTTTTGTGGAACACTGCCACATCAAGTCTTCCCGTGTGTTCCGATTGGAGGACCCAACCTCCCCAAGCCAGGCTGTAACTCTCGCCCATCCCGTTTTGGTCAAACTAGAAAGGGACCCCTGGAAGTGTAGAGACCCTCCTGTCAAGGTCCCTTTTCAGAGCTTCTTTGTCAACTACCTTTGTTTCCCGTGGCTCGTGGGTGTCAACATGTCCGGATCCCCAAAAGTTCCAAACGGAAATTCCGCGCGAGTCCTCTAAAAATGGGGCCTCTGCGGTGGGGTTTCATTCTCAATCTCCGGAGTAACCACCCCCCTCCCACCCCTCCCCACCACCAGCGCGATTTCGTCAGGCCCCCGGTGGTGCTGTGGTATCCCGAGGTGGCGCTGGCGCCGCCCTCGGCCCTCAGGGTTTACAAGACGCCGTTTTCAAAGGCGGCCGGTTGTGTTCCTTTGGTGTTGCTTGTTGACAGCTTTACTTGTGGCAGCTGTTTGATTTGTTTGTTGTTTTGGTGCTTGGTTTGCATTTGTTGTGGGTGTGTGT
The DNA here is from genome assembly GCA_963377175.1 of Effrenium voratum. NCBI lineage: Eukaryota > Dinophyceae > Suessiales > Symbiodiniaceae > Effrenium > Effrenium voratum. The sequence goes on from CAUJNA010003566.1 coordinate 33,046, forward strand.
CTTGATCGCTGCGTGTGTCATTGTTGTGTTTGTCGGTGCTGTTACTGGTGGTCGATGGGAGCAAGGGAATGAAGCACTTGGGATTCCTTCTGCAACATGCTTAGAGATGTTTAAGGGGATACCTGACAAGCTGTTGATGTGCTTGTTGCCGTTCACGTGTTTTGTTGTTCAGCAAAAGTACTGATAAATGTATGGAAGTTCATGGGGTGGGTGATCATCAAGCCTGTTTTGCCAGTTATCCCGTCAGCGGACCTCCAAATCATACGCCGAGCAGCATGGTTTATGTAAGGGGCTTCGCCCCGAATGTTGCACAGATCTTTGGGAAACAGTGGACCCGACGAGTCGAAGGTTGTAACACCTTTTGATGTTGCTGGTCAACCATACGCGATCATCCATCCATGATTGCTGGTCAATTATCCAATGAATCAGGGATGAATATGTGTGGATTGATTCTAAGCCCCTTATGATTAGACACTTTGGAGACAATTGGAGGACACAGTCGGATCCTCCATGGAACCTCAGCAAGCTTTGGTTGCTGCTCAGGGGTTATGAAGGCAACCTACTAAGCGCAACAACATACTCAAAGGGATGACGGACTGCGCTATCGCAGCATCTTCCACTTGTAAATTTGAATTTAGCTTGGAGTTTCCATGCCCTACCCTTGGACTTTTACATTTACAATCAGGGACTTACGGCCTATCGCATTTTCCTCAGACTCAAGCTCAACGTTCTGGTGGGTCTCTTAATCGACTCCCAAAAAATCGTTTCGACGACCATCCGAAACGCCTTCAACGCTCGCTCGGGCCTCGCTAGAACCAGTGGCGTGCGGCTCAGGAGATGGTTAAGCCACCTTCAACGCTGCTGGAGGCCAGAAATTTGGCGCCGGACAACGGACGGGGCAGCTTCTGAATCGACTTGGGCACACCATCGATCCCAAAGGCTCATGGAATAGTTGCCCATGTGTTCCTTCCACATGGCTGAATTGTTGGCGCGCATATTGTATTATATAACTATGTATACATACATATATATATATATTGTACCACAAATATAGAGTTTTGACAGACGTGGAACCTGGAATGCTGGCGTGTTTGGGAGACAAGAGGTTTTGGGGTTCCATGTCAATTTGCGGAGGAAATTCACTCATGGCTAGTCTTCGGTGGATTCCCGTCCACCCCATCCGATCTTTGTCAAGGAATTTGAACAAATCAAAGTTGTGGTTGCTTGCATGGGACTTTCCCTAAATCGCAACCATATAGTTTGGGTCCAGGGGTCCTCTCCTCGCAGGCTGGTGAAGTATAGTCTGCCGCCTGTCCCAGGGTGCTTTTGAAACTTGAATTGGACAGTGCTTGGCAAACAAACACCTTGAGGAAATCCCAGTTGCCCAGTCGCGCCCTTGTTATGCCAAAGCGGGCAACCCACCCGTCCAAGAGCCGCGCCGACCGCACGACGGGAGGCTTCCTTCCTCCTAGGTCCCCCAGCTAGGTGCCCTTTCTCACCGTTTCTTTTTTGGGGGAGGGCTTCCCTACTAAAGTAAACTACAGGAAAAAGTTGGTACCCTTATTCTAGCCTCTCTACTGGAGGACCTAGCTTCCTTCGCTCGCCAGGCCATGCAAAAGTTGGAAGCGGCGGAGGGCGAGCTTGCGAGACTGCGGGGCGAACTGCAGGCGCGGGGTTTCTTTGGTGCGGGCCCTTTTTCAGGCTTGAGAAATGGCTTGTTCGGCCCTCCCCCCTCTCCACCCAGCCCCCTTTTTCTTCGGTGCATTTTGCCAAGGGATGTTAGGCCTTTAACTGTTTGCCAACTAATGGTTTTCCGAATTAAACCACTGAATGTTAAAAGTTTAGCAGGGGAGCAGAAAGCAACCGAGGGATTTTGGTTTCCGAAGTGCCGGACCTTTTGCGCGCGATTTTGGTGATCGAGGAGGGGGGGGGCGGGTGGTGCCATGGGGGGGAGAGTTCTGGAGTTCCGAGTCGGATTGCCTTTTTGGCTGCCGAAGTGAACAAGTGAAGATAGCATAGCGCTTTGGGGAGAGGCCACTCTTGGGGTGACAAGTCAGTTGCCTGGGGGCTGTAAGGCAATTTGACACCTCAAGCAAACGCACAGCCGAGGGTGTCAAGAGGCTCTTATGATTGGTGGGGTGGTTTGAATTGATGTTTGAGAGCTCTGTGGCAGTGGCCAAATTCTTATAGGGTTTTCTTTCATGTTCATCATGTTCATGTGTACGGGAATCCTTCGAGTAACCCGGGAGTAGCAGTTTCTTTTGGATTCCCCTTACCCCAACCGAGCAGCAATCAGGGTCCAAATTTGATATTGCTGAGCTGAATTCATTGACGACTCCGTTCATTATATTTTGGTTTGAAGGCGCGAACCTTTTGTCGAAAACCAAGGTTGCCAGCCACAACTTGTCGCTGGGCGCTAAGTCCATTTCGGCATATCCCAGGGATACTTGGCTGTGGGTCAAAACCCTGCACCCTTGGTGAACAAAATGGGTGGCAAATGCATGTTCATCCACCACAAAATGGAGCCATAGGTTATGCCCCATGGCCATTTCGCCTCAGGTGATCCATGTTTGTTTTCTTCCCACCCCCCGCGAAGCTGTGGGAATGCCACTTTGGTGGAGCATGTACATGGACCGGGAGACCTTGCTGGTGTGAGAGATGCAGGGAATGAGAAATTAAATGGAATGACCCCGAGATGAAAACCATCCAACTGGTTCCTTTTAAGGGGACCAATTCCTGGGTTCATTCTCACATTCCCTACCTATCACACCAAGAGAACTCTGGGCCATGTCTGGAAAACGTGGACCAGCTTGCATTTGTGACTAACATGAACAAAGAAAGGATTCGGGGGGATTAATTACTGGGAAGTGGACCAGCTTTCATTTGTGTGACTAGCATGATGCACAAAGAAACGCTTCGAATCCAAGTGGGGGGAGACCATGACTGCCAAGTCCGTGTCCAGACCCCAAGCGCAGAAGAAACCGCGCGCGAGAGGTGGCTCGCAAGGACGAGGCCCAACGGCAGCAGGACCCCCCGGCGAAGCGCGAAGCGGAAGAACACACGCATCGGGGTCGCGCAAGCTTCGGGGGCTGGAAACCACCTGGACCCTGAAACTACCCGAAGATGGGAGACTTTTTTTGTCCCAACCATATGAGCGGCGGTGTTGTTGGCCGCAAGTTTGTAGGGAATAAACACCAATGCTCGCATGGGTGGTTTTCAGTTAAGGGTCGTTGGGTGGCAGGCGATTGAAACGGTTCCCTTGGTCGGTGGTGATGAGTTGCGCTGGGCTTTTGGGAAAACCCCACGGAGGTTTCTCAGGAAGCACCGCGGTATCCCCAAACTGGAGAGGTTCCTCTTGGGTTCCCTTCAAAGCAAGCTCAGAAATGCAAGGACCTTTGGTCACCTGGTTTTTCCAGCTCCTTTGGTCAAGTGCACTCAACAAGGGTGTATACCTTTGGTCAAGTGACTTGCACTAGGGAATGGTCCCAACCCCAGCCTCCAGAACCGACCGGATCTCACCTTTTGTTTCTATGGTTGGTCCATGTTTAGTACTTTGGTCAGACAAGGTTGATGTTTTATCTTCGCATCCTTTGCACCGCAAGGGCAACACTCAGTGTGGCCCCCCCAACTAACACTGAATTTCATTGCGCAACCCTTCTTTTTTGCGGGTGTTTGACATGAATCCCCCTCGGATTGGTACAGAAAAGGGTTGAGCGTAGTGTAGTTTGCTCATCATGACATCATTGTGGAAAGCCCCCTTTCAATAACACCAACATGGGCGTTGTCACGTGGAATGAGTCCCCCTCTGGCATCGCAGAAAGTGGCAACCCCACACCCATTGCTGCACGACTTTGCACCTCGCTCCCCGTCATTGAACTAAAAAGCTCCCTATCCACAACCTACAGGAAAGCCCAAACTAGGTCCTCCAGTAGAGAGGTTAGAATAAGGGCACCCTTTTCAGGGGAGCCCTCCCCCAAACGAGTTGGTCAAAGGGCACCTTGCTGGGGGACCTAGAAAAGGAAAACCCAAGAGAAACAGGGTTGTTGTTGGGAAACATGTTACATTGTTGCTTATTGATTGTGGTTTAGTGCTTGAAATCCAACCACTTAACTGCTAAAATTCAAATGTTGGCTCCCCTTCCAAAGTCAACCAAGGAAACCCAATGTACCCTTTTTGGGGGGAGGGCTACTATAATAGACTACAGAAAAATGGGTACCCTTATTCTAACCTCTCTACTGGAGGACCTAGCCAATGGCCCACCCAAATGGCCGTCCATCCGTTTCAGTGCCCCGCCAGGACTGGATGGCGACCGCGCAGAACGGGAAACTCCCGAAGCCGCCGAAGGAGCGTGACGCTGCGAGCGCCGATGCGCCTGATCGGGCCGGCAAAAAAAAGACGGGAACGCAGCCAGTGACGTGTATGGTGAGTTCAGCGGTTGTGTTGTCTGCTGTGGTTGTGTTTCTTTGTTTAGTTGTTTGGTGGTGGACTGGTTGGTTTGAATGGTTTGTTTGTTTATTTGTTTGTTTGTTTGTTGGTTGGTTGGTGTGTTGCTTGGGCTATTTGTTTGTTATTTGCCGGTTGGTTGATAGGTTGGTTTGTTGGTTTTGGTTGTTGGCTTGTTTGTTTGTTGGTTTTGGCTGTTTGTTTGGTTGTTGGTTGGTTGCTTGCTTGCTTGGTTGGTTGGTTGGTTGGTTGGTTGGTTGATTGGTTGGTGTGAGGCTTTGATTGTTTTGTTTTGTTTTATTTTTTTGTTGGTTGGTTTGTTGGTTTGTTTGTTTGTTGCTTGCTTGCTTGCTGCTTGCTTGGTTGCTTGCTTGCTTGCTTGCTTGCTTGGTTGGTTGGTTGGGTGGCTTGTTGGGTGGCTTGTTGGGTGGTTTGTTGGGTGGTTGGCTGGCTGGCTGGCTGGCTGGTTGGTTGGTTGGTTGGTTGGTTGGTTAGTATGTTTGTTTGTGTGTGTATGTTTGTTGCTTGCTTGGTTCGTCGGTTGGTTTGTTGGTTAGTATGTTTGTTGGCTTGTTTGTCGTCGTTGTATGTGTGTTTGTTGCACGCGCATGTGTGTGTGTGTGCGCGCGCTACTTATTTGTTGTGTTGCCATTACGTGCCTGCTTGTTGTTTATCTTTTTGGTCGTGTGTTGTTTGCTCCTTTGTGCTGGTGTTGATTTATCGTTCGTGTTGTTTGCGTGTTGTTTGCTCCTTTGTTTCTTGTTTGATTCTTTTGTACGCAGGCTGTTAATTGATGTGAGCAAGAGACAGCCTCGACAAGGTGTGTTGGTTCAGGCTTGGGGGGCCATGTTGGGGCATATTGGCAGATACAGTGGGATGATAGTAGACGGCACAATTCACACTTTTGCTTCATCATCCCCTTACGTACTCAGGCACTACTCCCAACCTGGTGTGTATCTCTAGTATATAGAAAAATATGTATGCATATATATACATAGTTACGGTACCCCCCCCATGGACCCTGATGTGGTGCTTGAACTGTGTTTTTCCAATGTTGTTTGCCTTTTTTGCCTCCTTGATTTTGTGGCACTTCTTTTTTTTGGGGGGGGGGGGTGCCGTATGTATAGATACATTCATGCATATTTCATGTAAGCAACGATATCAACAGCTTCCATTTGACAGAGTGTGCAAGCATCTCAGTATTGGGACAACTCTGGATTTGTTTTTAACATTCTGGGATTGAAGATTCAAGTTTCAAGAATTTGAGAAAATGCTTTTTGGGAATCTTGGCTCTTGAATCTTGAATCCCATGATATATATATATACAAATTAGATTTGAGAGTTGTCCGGTGTTCCATACATTCTTCTGCAACCAAGTCTGCGCACCCATCTGCGGTCATTAATCTGCAACCCTCCAAGTTCCCTCAATGGGAGGATTCAAAGTGAGAGGACACCATTCTCGGAGAAACCTTTCTGTGAAAGATTTCAATCTTGAATCCAGTGGTAAACTACTTTCGATGTTTTAGAACAACTTGAATGTTTGTTGGGCTGGCTCAGAAAGTAATTTCTGTGCAATCTTCAATGCTGAGTCCTCAATCCAGTGGTAAAGCACTTTCAAGTACTAGAAGAACTGGACAGTTGTTTGGCTTTGGCCAGGATGGACCAATCTCAGGAACGTGTTCTGTGTAATCTTCAATCCAGTGGTAAAGTACTTTCAAGTGCTTAGCGATCCAGTGGAAACACTTTCAAGTTCTTAGACAAACTTTCAGGTGTTTTGTGAGTGTTTTGCTTCATGCAAGCTATGCTCATGTTGACCCTTTTCCAGGAGGTAAAGCTAGGTGTAATTCTGAAACCGCGGTATTTTACAGCATTCTATGAAGTACTAGATGTTTGTATGTGTATATATATATACACATACAGAACATGTATATGCATATGTTCACACACCGTCAACCCCCCCCCACTGAAATCCCTGTCCACCTTTGCTCATCTACTACCTCCACTTTTTGAGATAGAATGAATAATGATGTCCTGTCCCAATAAGACTTTAAATTCGAATGAGTTAGCTAGAATCCCTGCTTCGAGATAGTTTTAGAATTTGAACCTCTCATCCCTTGAAAAATCCATTTATTGGAACACCGTCTAACAAGTTTAGCTTCGGATCTTTCTTATGCTACAAAAGCGCCAGAATGTAGATAGCCCAAATCATTTTTGAATTTCATTGTAGAAGTCCCTTAGCTGTTTGGCCAATGATATTTGAGAATTAGTTTCTATTTGTTTGGTATCAAAAGCTAATTGAATTATGTGCGTATTAGGCTGTATTAAAAAATTAAGTTATAGTTGGCAATAGACCCATTTTTTTGTTAGATATTGGTTGGATTTGTCCGAAACTACACTTACATTTTGATGTAAGCTCCTATGTAGAAAGTAACTGTTTATCTAAGTTATATGTGAACATGCAAAACATTGCTGAACACTATTTAAACATGGTTCTATTCAAAACCTCCGTTTCTAGTTGAAGTGACATCCTATTTGGAAAGGATCTCATATTGGGACATTTCTGAGGAGTTGTGGTTGCTGTGGTTGTTGAGGTTGTTGGTTGTTGTGGTTGTTGTGGTTGTTGGTTGTTGGTTGTTGGTTGCTGCGGGCTCCAGCTTCAAGACTCCCTGAAAACATGTTGGCCTGGATTCTTGAATCTTGAATCCATGCCCGATTTAAACTTAAATCGGTTTAGATCGAGACCCAAATTCAACATTGCACTTTGCGCGGCTGTACTTTGGCACAGTGTTGTGCAAGCATCCAAGTCCTGATTATTCATTCAATCTGTTTCAATCTAGGCCCACATTCAAGATTGTAGGCCAAAGTTTTCTAGGGAATCTTGAAGCCAGGCTCAACTGAAGTTTCTGTTGGTTTCAATGGGTTTCACTCGGGCCTGGACTCGCGTTTGCAAAGAAGACTTGTCTGGAGAATATTGACTATTGCATGTTGAATACAAGCTTGGGTTCTTTCCTTTTCAAATCCTGTTAAAGCTCTAATTGAATTGTAAGTACATATTGGGAAAGGAACTCTATTTAAACTCAACATTTCAGATTTGATTACCATTAGGATTCTGACCAAATATTTCCGTATTGAGTCCCAATTAAATCGTGTTCAAATTCAATCGAGCATTTAGCGAGTGTTCGTTGGTGGAGATGTGAATTGAGTATGAAAAGCACTAAACAACACTGTGTCTTACGGTGTTTCCTAACCATGGCTAGTGAAAAGACACAAGTTTTGCCTTTAGATTCGATCTTAAGTATTGATTGTTCTATGTCAAGTTAAATGGTACAAACGATTTCCTGTTTAATAGAACATTGTACTTGAAATTCAATCACTTTCAGAACTAGAGTTAGATTCTTAGATGGTCTAGTCTTAGTTTGGTCCTAGTCCTAGTTGGGAGATCCTTGGTTCTAGGCCTACTATCGTCCTAGCTTACTGAAATAAATAGAACGTACAAAGGACAATACAAAGGAAGTTCCGTTAATACCCTAGAAACCCTGTGTCGAAGTTTAACTTGCCCCGACGATGTTTTACTGGTCAACCATGTGCACTCCGTAGTTACGATGTTAAACCACACATTTTCACCTTCTCACTTCGCACTGCAACATCAGCTTTGGGATCAGCCAACGCATTGTGGCCAGCCGAACCCGCGAAAACCTCATAATCCCATTTTCACGGCCAGTTTTGGCTCGGGATTTCTTGCTGTCACTCCGTCTCGCCCAGCCTGGCCGGCGGCACACACATGCACACCATTTTGCTCAATCACCGGATCGCGCCTTTCAAAACTGACATTTGGTCCTCATCAGCAAAGGTGTGCGTGTATCTCGGATTTTGCCCTCAGATGATGCAACAACGAAACGGTGATTCAATCATTGGACTCGCACGCGTCACACGATTTGGCCAAGCAACGTCGTGCAAGAACTGTCTGCTGGAGCACATGCGAAAAGGCCTTGCTGGCCACAAATCAACATTGTCGGGCTTGCACGGTCAATGTAATAACGCCACCCAGCCACATGCCACTTTGGGGTAATCACCCAGCACAGATCTCCTCGCCTGATATGGCAAACCCTTCACAACTCTGACATTTGGCTTCCAGGGCTCTACATGACTCAATGCCAAGTGCTTGTTTAGCCTGATGCTCAACGCATTGAGCTCCAAGTAGGCCAAGAGGTAAGCTTTGCCAGCCCGTTCCATTTCTGAAGCCTGGTGCGCGCTCCTCAGAAATGCGTAGCACTAAATGCCATGCACGCACATGAAGCCGGATCATACCATCAAGCAACGTCACCGCAGAGAGACAATGAAACTGTTTGATTCAGATATGCAATATGCATGATGCATGTGTCAGGCCCTGAGCCTTGAAACTTCCATCAAAACTTGGATGCAGATGTGGCCCCAAAAAATTCACTGGTTGCATTAATCCCGCTTTGTTTGATGGTGAAGTTTAAAGAAAGCGGAGGAGCTGAAGAAAGCGGAGGAGCTGAAGAAAGCTGAGGAGCTGAAGAAAACGGAGGAGGTGAAGAAGGCTGAGGAGCTGAAACAAGTGGAGGCCTGGGGAAGAAGGCTGAGGAGCTGAAGAAGGCTGAGGAGCTGAAGAAGGCTGAGGAGCTGCAGAAAGCTGAGGAGCTGAAGAAAGCTGAGGAGTTGGAGAAGCGGCAGAAGAATGAGGAGCTGAAGAAGGCCGGTATTATATACCTTGGTGAGTCCGAAAACCATTAATTGCTGGTAACCCTTGATACGGCAGCTATGTTAATTTCATGTGCAATGAAATGGCATGGGATTTCTAGGACAAATCTATCTGAGACAAGTGCAGCATGATTATTGATTTGCATCGTTCTGCTCACACGCAGGTTTTTTCCCACTGCCTCACTTGGAGGCTGAGGAGCCGACGGCCTTGGTGAAGGCTGGGGAGGCGAAGGAGCTGACGAAAGAAGAGGTCGCCGTGAAGGCAGAGCAGATTAGAAAGGCGCATGGCTTGGTGCGGGCGGAGAAGGATAAGGAAGCTGGTGAAGCCGTCAAGAAGGCGGAGGAGGCGCTGCAGAAAGCAATTGTGGCGAAGAATGCTGCCTTGGAGGGGCGCAAAGCCGATGATGCTGAGAAGCTGGATGATGTCGACAAGCGCCAGCTGGAGATGGAGCGGAAGAAGCGCGGTTCCCACGCCCGCTACATGCGCTACTACAGGTCCATCAGAAGCCGACGCCCTAAACGCATGCATGTGTGACATACACAAACATGCATCACATGCACTTGTGCAGGCATGTGCGCATGCATACATGCCATGCGCATCGCTGATGCCAGCAACAAGATTGCCTGGGCGATGTCCTTGCGGCCGAACATGGCCAACTTGTGAGACACTCAGATCAGACAATTGCATCATTCACACATGTGTGACGTGACACATGCTGCAGGGCGGACAACTACGCGGGCTCGGTTGGCAAGGACATTGACCAGAAGCAGTCGGATTTGGAGGCCGGGCTTTAGATTAGAGGTTGTCCAGTTCAGCACTGCTCCAGCATGTGCATGTGTGCAATGTTGCTGCCTGATTGACTGCTCCATCATGTGCATGTGTGCAATTGGGCTGCCTGATGATTGGCTCAAAAGAGCACACTGCATCGATCATTGGTAGATGTGCCGCATGGCTGACATGGATCCCATGGACATGCATCAGGAAGCAGCGCCTAAGCAGGTTTATGATTCAGTCGATTGATGCTTGAAGATTTCGGTCATGCATGCATGGTTTTAATTTTTGACCATGTTGATTGACAAAGGGATCTACATGCATGCAAGGATGATGGTGCTTCCTCCATGCACTATGCAGCATCCCTTCGCTCGTGGTCAGACTTTTCGTTCCACGGCTCAATTGTGTACATGATGCACGCACACGCCTGCAAACGCTAGTATTTGTATCGGTCTTGAACCCTGCAGGGTCAGCGGGCATGAGCATTCCGACGAGCCTGGTGATGATCCGGCAGTGGAGCCTCATGATGAGCCGGCGGTGGAAACGCATGATGAACCGGTGCTGGTGCCGAAGCCGCCTCCTTTCCCGCCGAGGGACATGTACAACATGCTCAGGCTGAGGCGCGCCTTGCAACAGCAAGGCTACACGTTTGACTCGCCGCCGCAAGTGGACCTCGCGGCGCTCATCACGCCGGAGGAGATCGTGTGGTACAAAGTCATGCTGGCCGACCATGCCGGGCATGACCATGAGATGCAGGATGCCAGGGTGGCGTGATGGTGGAAAAAATGTGTTTGCGTGCACGTGCATGTGAGTTGTCTGCAGCATGATGATCATGTGGTATTCCATGTCACCTCCCCTGCCACGGTCGGCTGCGAATGCTGGCCAAGCGGCAGAATCCGCGAGGCGCGCTCAGAAGCCCGAAGTACCGGTTGACGCCAGTCCTTTGGTCACGTCCGTGCCAGGTGGATCGATTCGCTAGGGGGCACACGATTTTATCGCTGAGCATGATAATACTTGGTGACATGTTTCAAAGCAACTCTGCAAAGATCAAGCCGATCATCAAAGTGCGTGGTGGTGCTGTTGGCATTCAACAAGCGAGGTTCGCCCGGCCAGTCGCGTTGCACAACCCTTGTCACCGCATCCAACAACCACTCCCTGTGCCAGGCGCTACGCGGCAAGTTGCAGGCTGCCCTTGACAAGGCAGAGGCGGATTCGATCGTCGCTCTGTTAATCGTGATTCGATTGTATCCATGCATGCATGCTATGCGACTCGGATTTTGCAGCTTGCGGGGTAAGGTGTCAAAAAATGCACTCAAATCGATCCTCGGTGACCTCGCCTTGTCAATTGCCATGCAAGTGCCGCAGTCATCCGCTTGCGCATGCATGCACGTGCGTGTGACCCTGCTTGATTCCATGCAGTCGACCTTTCGATATATCAATCAATCGATGATTAATCATTAATGAATGTAATCAATCACTCAATCAACCAACCAACAAACCAATTATGTCAGTCAGTCAATCAAACAACATTTGACAGCCGTTTTGCACTAGCTTGTTTGAAGACAGCTTTGCGTGTGTTGATGCAACACCTCCCCAGGAAGCAGACACTGGACCAATCGATTTAGTCCACGTTGACCAATTCAACCAGCCAACAAATTAATTGATCAATCGATCGACCAATCAATCAATTTACAACCAACTCCGTCAATGCATCGACCAATCAATCAGTCAGTATCAGTACTGTCAACCAACCCATCCATCGACCACCCACCCAACTAATCGCATGCTGTGTGCGCACGATAATGTGGCAGGTGTCTCCCGAGCTGGTGCAACGCTGTGAGTGCGCGAGGCAGATGTTGGATCAGGCATGCGCCCCGATAAAGTCCAACAAGAAACCCAAAAAGTAGGTTTCTCATCACGCATGTGCCTGTGCGTGTGGGTGCCCAGTTGCTCGATCAATACGCCCATCATCGACCAGAAAGTGTTAATTCTCAATTAATTATTTAAGTTGTTTTCCTTTCATCTCGGATCAGAGCTAGAAACCAAATTAATTCAATTGACATGCATGCTTGGGCACGTACTAGGTTTCCCTAGAACATGTTTGCACCCGCATCTACTTGAACAACTTGATGTAGGTCAGACCTGTTTCAAAGGTGTGGGTCACAGGCATGTGCAGTTTAAATGCGGTGGCTTTGCTGCATGTGCACGCCATGGCTCGGCACATCCTAGGCAGGCTTGCAGGGTGCAACTCGGTCTACATCCATTTGCTCAAGCGCCCAGGAACAAAATACAACCCGACACAGGTGACATGTTTTGCATAAACAAGAAAAGCATTGAGCAAATGGAAGTTTAGTACTAGTACTAGCAAGCGGGAAGCAATCCTGCGTTACGTTGTACGTAGTGCCTTGCAGTGGCTGCATCCTTCATGTCACCGTGCTCCAATCGAGCAAATGGTAGCCCATCGTGTGTTGTGCCAAGAGGGCCATTGGACCTCCATGCATGCATGCATGTTGCAGCAGTGGATGTGTTTTTTTTAATGCATGTGTTTTTCCTGGAGGTGCTGATGTGGGGCCTGTGCAACGCGACATCGTTGAGAAGATCGCTAAAGGAGCAACATGTCCAGCATGCATACATGCTGCATGCGTCAGGTTGCAATATTGTATAATGCATGCATGGCATGCATGCACAAATAAGGCGAGCAGTGCAGAATCTGCAATGAGCTCTGCTAGAGCGTGCTACGAAGAGTCTTGTACAAATTGATGTTGGGTAGCTTGTGGTTGCTTGCAAGTCGCATAAGGAGTCTGGTGGAATTGTCGCTGCATGGACGTCATCGCTGGCCTCATACCGTGCCGGGAACAACAGCTCTCGGAATTTCTATCGAGCCTTGGATCTACCCTTGCCTTCTCGGCTTGCTACTCTGCGCCATGCTTCGCGTGGCACATGTTGCGGGGCTAAGTGAGCATCATGTCACGATCATTATCCTCATATCGCGCACATCATTGATTCACACTGCATGCATGCATGCATGCATGCACATGCAATTTTGATTTGAGGAACCAATCAAAGTGAAAGTCCCTGTCAAGGGCGCCGGTCCCAACGATGATGTGGGCTATGCAGAGGTGCCTGTGCAGTTGCCACATCGCATTCTGGAATTTCTGATTGCTGAATGTGGTTTGCAGATCCCTGACGAGCTTGTGAAGTGCTATTGGCAACACTTGGATGACATGTCGGATGAGGTTGCTGTAAACTCTCGCCAATTTCGGGCTGCTTGCAGTGAACAAGTTTGGCCACTGGGGATTCACGGGGACGAAGCATCGATGCAGCTGAACAATGCCCCGTACGATGCGATGTATGGCATTTGGCTAAACTTGCCCGAAGAGCACACGTTTGTCGAGGTTCCTGTTGTGCTCAGTGGAGAGCACCAAGATGCTGACCGCGGAGGCCACGATGTTCCCCACACCGGAGGCGCCCTCAACCTTGCGACGGAATCTGGGGCAGCAGGAAAACGGTTTATTTGCACTGAGCTGCGAGGTCGACACAAATCCTGGTGGATTGCACGGAATATTTGCTTTAGATGCCAGGCTTGCACAAGCAAGACGCCACTCAACTATTTGCATTACAACGGGGACTGGCTCAACACACTTCGGACCACACGCGATGTGATTATTGATGATTTCCCTTTTCCGTTGTGCCTTTCGGACTGAGTCAGTGGTTGCGTTCAGTGCAAACCAAGGTATACAAAAATCAAATATCTTACCCACCTATCCGAGGCCCTTTGGTTGATCTCTACTTTTTTTGTTGATCTCTACTTTTTGAGTGTGGAGAACATCAAACACTGCACACTGCATATTGTCAACCTGACGCTCCTGGGTGTCTCAAATGGATCAATTTTGTGCCCTGGCATGTGAATTATATTAGACATGTTGATCAATGCTTTTTGCAACATTGCAGGCACCTGATTATGTAATAATGTTGCAATGCCTCAGGAGCATGCTGGTGCAAATGCATGCATTCGGGGCCATTGACTAGGGAGCTGGGCCATCTGGGTACCAGACTGCTTTGGCCCGTGCTTTTGCTGATTTTTCATCTGGAGGAGATCGATGCGGATTCAGTGTTCTCAAAAGAAGTTCAACTACTATGTTCTCTCTAGGGAGGAGTTTGGTGCATTTTTGAATTGCAAAGGCTCCTCAGCCTTCTTCAGCTCCTCCGCCTTCTTCAGCTCCTCAGCCTTCTTCAATTCTTCAGCCTGCTTTATGAGCTCCTCTGCCTCCTCAGTGTTCTTAAGCTCTTCAGCCTTCTTCAGCTCCTCCGCAAGCTCCTCAGCTTTCTTCAGCTCCTCAGCCTTCCTCAGCTCCTCAGCCTTCTTCACCAAGGCCTCCGCTTTCTTCAGCTCCTCAGCGTTCTTCAGCTCTTCAGCCTTCTTCAGCTCCTCAGCCTTCTTCAGCTCCTCAGCCTTCTTCAGCTCCTCAGCCTTCTTCACCAAGGCCTCCGCTTTCTTCAGCTCCTCGGCCTTCTTCAGCTCTTCAGCATTCTTCAGCTCCTCTGCAAGCTGCGCTGCCTTCTTCAGCTCCTCGGCCTTCTTCAATTCTTCAGCCTGCTTCATGAGCTGCTCCGCCTTCGCTAGCTCTTCCGCCTTTTTCTGCTGGTCAGCTGCGATTACCGCCCTGGCCCATCGAAGCTTCTCAGCCGTCTTCAGCTCCTCCGCCGTCTTCAGCTGCTCGCTGAGCAGCTTCTCCGCTGCGGTTAGCTTGCCATCCTCGGCCAACTCCTCTTGGCTCTTCAATCGGTGGGCCTTCTGTAGCTTCACGGCCGTGTTCAGCGCGACCGCTTTCTTCAGCCCCTCATGCTCCTCAGCCTTCTGCGCTTCTTCCTCCTTATTTCTTCGGTTTCAGCCTCCTCTTCTTCGCTTTCCTCACTTTGCGCCTCGACCACGAGATCTCGAGCTTCAGGGTCCTCCGTGATGACGTGCGTGCGAAGTGACGTGTGCTCAACATGCATGCGTGCATGCAAGATCATGCAAGGCAAACTGCAAATTCCAACACTGTGGAGCCTTGACAAGGTTTGCGGATAGATTTGGCGCGCTTCAAAATGCCGTGCTCCTGGTGACATGCCGCATGTATGCATGCACACAAGTGAAACATGTCATATTGCACAACCCCGCACATGCATGCATCCATGCATGCATGATCTAGGCATGCTGTCCTCAAAGGTCATTCTGATCAGCGTCTTCAGCTTGTGCATGTTGCTCTCTTTGGACCTGGCCGCTTGCTTCAATGTGTTCCCGGTGTGCGTGTTGTACGTACACGCTGCATATGCATATCATGCATGCACGTGGGCCTCGCTGATTTTCGCCTGGCGTAGTTCGCAAAGATCTTGCTCGCAAGGGCGCGGTGCAGGTTGCCTTCTGTCTGTGCCCACTCCTGTCCACGCAGCATTAGGTGACAGCCACAGTACGTGCGCGTTGCATGTGTGAACATTTCAATCATCTGATTCTACTTCAACATGCATGCATGCATGCATGTGATGTGTTTCTTTTTGATTGCAATGTTGCTTGGGGCAAATCGTTGATCAAATAAGCAAGCCCACATCTCTCCAGCACATCAGAGGTAACCTTCTTGCTGCTTACCAGCCGCATTTCGACGGCCACTTCCGCCAGAGCTTCCTGCATGCTAGGCCATGCATACATCGACCAACAAAAAACATCAGACATGGAGGCAATTCGATCGATGAGGCCTTTGTTTCCTTCTCCGTTGGCACATCCAGCGCAAAGCTTGGCAGGCACTGCATGAGGAAGCGCGTGTTCACGTTTTTCGCCCCACACGCATGCCGTCACATATCAAGTACCACGCATGCCCGTGCTATCATTTGCATGCAGATTGACTCCCTGCATACTGAATCCAACGTGTGTGGACTGTGAATGTTGGGCATGGGGGAGGGAGGGGGGCACAGAATGCGGGGTGAGCGGCAATGGACTGGTGTGCCATGTCCTCATTGATGCCCCTCTCTGCGTGAACATCCACGAAGGAGAACTCCACCGGCACCTGGCAACATAACATGCGTGTGCGTGCATATAAGCGTGTGACTGCAAACAAATTTATCTGTCACATTGATCGCAGTAAGGGCAAACGCAACCCCGCTGCGCGGATGCAAGTTTGGTCTTAGTCCCAGTCGAGAGATCCTGGGTTCTAGTCTCATTTGGTGCTGGTCCTAGTTGAGAGATCGTTCCTCCCAGTCCTAGATGGGCAAATCATGCACTGGAGAGGCAACCAAAAGGTAGGTCCCTGGGCGCCTCCGAGCCCATAGATTGCCCATGCCCTGCAGGTTGAGGCTGTGGCCAGTCTTGGAAGGCCTGAGGCCTTGAACAAGGCGAATTACTAGGCCCAGCAATTGGTGCCCTTCCTCACCCCTTGTTTGGGGGAGGGCTGAGCTACTAAAATAGACTACAGGAAAAAATCGGATCGGCCCTTATTCTAACCTCTCTGCAGGATCTAGATGAAGCTTCAACCCGTGGCATGCAACTTGGTCTTCGCGTGAGCTTTGGCTCGCAGGGGTTGGGAGACCTGACCCATGGATTGGACTACGCACAGAAACGGCCCGCGGCTGGGTCTTTTTGGGGCCGGCCAATGGATTTGCACGCAGTGAGGGGCGAGTTGGGGCAAAGAGAGCCAATTGTACGGCAGGTTTGGGATGAAGATTTGAAGGAAAGCTGTTGCACCGTAACTACACAGCAGAATCTCGGTCATCCACACAGCTGCGTTCGCTCACACTGCCAAAAGCGCAAGACTCCTCTTCCCGTGTGCGGAGGGCAAAGGAGTTAGCAGTTTGTGAGATTCGCCCTGAAATTCCAGCATGTCAACTTGGAACGACCATCCCTTTTGCCCCACTCAACCTTCAGGTTTTTTTTCTCCCACCTTTCAAAGCTCTTTTTTTGCTTGGCTCTCCCCCCTCCCCTCCCCTCCCCTCCCCTCCCCTCCGCTCCCTTGCCGCCCCCCCCCGGGCACTCGAAGCGATGGCGCCACAGCGGCTCCCGGTGGCCCTGCCCTCCACGGTGGAGCAAGCGCTGCGCGCGGAGCTCGAGGGCAGGCGCCCGAGCGACCGACGACGCCGACCCATCCGCTGCGTTGTCGCTGAGCTGGTTGGGTGGTCGGGTGTTTTTCCCGTGGTGGGTGCCGGCCTGGATCCTCAACTACACAAGCGGAACTTTGGAGTGGTGAAGAACCCCGTGTTTAAGGGGCAGTTTAATTTTGCGGCTGGCTGGATGTGCAAACCAAAGGGTGGAGCTGGGAGTTATTTCTAGGTCTCAAGGACGCCCGGAAGGGACCAGCACGACACTGGTGTGAGGGAATGATTGTGTTTTGGAGAGCGACATCGTATAGGGATTTCTCGCCTTAGGTTGGTCCGTCTATTCTGACACAGAACTGGGAGTGGGGGGAGCCTCCAAGGGATTTGCGCGGGAAGTGGCGGAGCCAGGCGGCTTTTTGGACAGCAATGATGCTGCCTCATTTTGTGTGGGATGTTGGCGTAGCAGGGAAGGTTTCCGTTGGTTGCCCTTTTCAGAGGAGCAAATGTTCTTGCGCCGATCGAACTTTTCGGAGCGAAGCGAATTGAAACGGCGCATCCCGTCAGCACAGTTGATGTCGCCGGTCTCATGCCATCTCATGGAGCCACACAATCCATGTAGGTCATGGTATACTTCCATGTCACCCATTTGGAGGGTGATCTCATGCCCACAGACACAGAATTCATGTATGGCATGTATGTATACTGGAGGGCGTGATGGACATGGGGTCCCTGCCAGGTCAGACTCGCGCGCGGAGTTGCGGCAAGTGCCCGCATGGGCGAGGCGTTTCGGGGTTCGCGCGGGGGGGGGGACCACATCCCGAGGGGACCAAAACAAACCCCAGTAAACCTCGGCGATGTGCCATCGGAAGACCCCGAGTTGGCAGAGATGGTTTGAGATGGTCCACCATCAACCGCGGCCTGAATCTTGTTGGGGAGGGAGCTGAAGCGGGAAACCCAGGCAACCTTTCACATTCCTCCTGAACAAAACGGCCGTCCACACAAGGAGTCGTTGCGGGCAAAAGCCAGATTTGGGTGTGTGGCAAAATAAGGAACCCTCCCCCCCAAATCCCCAAATGGTGCTGTTCAAATGTCCCCTTTGGTGTCCCTTGAAAGACAACTCCAACTTCGAGGACCGATGCTGAATCACATCCACATATATATATATATATAATATGGTTGGTGAGTGGCCATATCCTGCTCGTAACTAGGTCCCCCAGTAGTGCCCTATTTACCCTTTTTTGGTTGGGAGGGTTCCCCTACTAAAATAGACTACAGAAAAGAGAGTACCCTTGTTCTAACCTCTCCACTGGAGGACCTAGGTAAACACACTCACACAAATGATTTGTTGGGGCCGGGGGTGTTGTGGGGATGTCGTCGAGCGGGGAGCGCAGGCTGCAACGCATCATGGTGAGCTGGATGACCGACTCAGTGCTGGGCCTGCTGGTAGTGCCCTGCCGAATAGCCGAAGGGTGGTGGGGCCACTTTGTGCGTTCATCATATGGATTCAGTTGGGGGTGGCCTCTCGTCACGTTTTCTGTGTGCGCCTGGTTCGGTGTCACGTGTTTTGCTGTGTGCTGTTTGTTTGTTGTTTCTGCTTGGGTTGTGTGTGTGTGTTCTTTGTTTGTTGGTTGGGAGATGGTTTGTTCAAAAAGCCAGTATGCTTCCGATCACGAGCAAACAAGGAAAGGAGCGTGTTTCTCTTTGGCCTTCACCTGAGTGGTTCTTCTGCCAGAACCAATGACAAGAATGCATTCAATACTGACAGACGTTTAGGCCAATGTGGGGGATCTAGAGGTGGCTGGAACAAAACTGATGGTGTGCCCGGTGCCCGTTCTTCAGAAAATAGCCTTTGGGCCGGTTTCCCAAACAAAAAACCTCCACAAAGAGCGGGTGACCTTCTTGAGTCAAAGTCAGATTGAATAGAGTTTCATTTGTGTTGGTTTGGTGTGGCCGCTTGTTTTCTGCCTGGAGTTTCTCAACGAAAGCCGTGTCGGAAAGGCGCTTCCAAAGTAAGCAAACTCGTATCATCAAATGTCACCCAGTCACTTTCCGAAAGCCTTGGGCCAAGCATGGATCGCTTCGAGCTGCGAAGTGTTGCTTTGCCCTGGCTATCCAAGCCATCAGCAATGCTAGAAGCTTAACGGAGTCCGCATATGCACAATGCTTGTTGCAGATGTTTTGTTGTTGCTTTCTATAAAAGGGCGCGCGCGCACACACACACACAAAAAAAAAGTCGAACTGTTTTTTTCTTCCAACAACGGGAGGGCGCAACCCGATTCAACCGTCACATCTCCTTCCGGGCCCCTTGGTTTCCCTTTCAGCACCAACGTCCGCATTGGTCCAATCATCACAAGGCACATGCACTCGCCAAGTAGCAACCTTACAAGGGTTGCTCCGAGCCGTTGCCCAAAGATGGTCAAGTCGGTCTTGTCGAGTTGGCACCCCGTGTTTTTTGGTTTTAAAGGGAACCCGGAAGGGGAAACTGTGGTCCCCTCAAAAAAGAAGCGCCAAAATTGGCCATCGGCTTCCTTTCTCCGGGGGAAATGACCTGGATTCTTGTGGGTTGCCCTTACCCAGAAGCACTGTTCGCTGACTTTGACGTTCAAACAAAGTGCAAGCAAGGTGCAAGTGGGTGGTTGACTGCATGTTTTTGTTCCCCCTGAAGTAGGTTTACCACCCCGGCCGCAAAAAAACCACAGGCTCCCCCTCGCGCAAAAAACTCCTGGGCCCGGAGGCGCGGCTGGGGGTGGCGACGATGAAGGCGGTGCCTTTCGTGTCGCTGCTGGTGGTGCTGCGCCGCATGTGGCGCCTCAATCGGATCATGATGCGCAGCAGGAGGCCGGGAGGTCGGTGACTATGGCTTGGCCAGGGAAAAGTCTGGGCTCAGCAGGAGGCGGCTTTTGGGGCCAGGGGAAAGTCTGGGCTCAGCATGGGAGGGTCCGGATTGTTGGTGATTGGTTTGATGTGTGATCTGTTTGATTGCTTTACCTGGGAAGTCCGGGAAAAGTCTGGATTTAGCATTGGAGGGTCCGGATGGTTGTGATTGGTTTGATGTGTCTGGCCTGGTTGAGGTTGCTTTAACTGGGGGTCTCCTGCAATTGGGGTAGACAAAGCACATGGAACCGAGTCAGAAAATAACATTTTCTATGTGCCCTTTTTGGTGGGCCACGGGGGGCAGCAAACCCTGGCAAACCTGAGAGGGGATCGGCGACTTGTTGCTTTCTGACCTCGTTAGGCCAAGTCCTCTTCCGCCGGAAGTCGCTCCGGGTAAGTGCGTGAACCTCCTGGCTTTCGCACCAGCTTGAAACATAGGCAAGCGGGTGAGGGTCGTCAATATAGAGGTCAGAACTATGCACACCATTATTTGATTTCGCGCATGACTGACTTTGCTCTTGAAGTCCCCACAATCCCAAGTTTCAACTACTAACGGGAGCCCCGCATGAATCAACCCCTGGTTGATCAATAGGAGGGTGCCCCCTTTTAGTGGACTTCCTTCCCTTTTTCGGGCGACACCGCCATAATACGGGAATGAATTGGCCGGGTTTCTTGATTTTGGGCTTCCCATGATCTTCTTCCAAGCTGGGTATGGCACAAAAATAGGGGTCCAAAATGGAATCCTGGCAAATGGACAGGTAGACTAAAACCTGCGTAGCCCCATCTGTTTAATTGTGAGCCACACCCAGATGGCTTTCAACTTGGCCCAGATCCCACTTAGCTCCCAACGCAAAGCAGAAAAACCGCGGGACCGGTCTCCCGTGGATCGCCAAAACCGCGGGACTCCGCTCGTCGGCTCTCGGCGCGCCTCTCGGCGCGGGACCTCGGGAGGTCGAAGACGTGGATCCTGATGCGCTCGGCCTTTGAGATGTGGACCTTGGTGGAGCTGATCTTTTACATCTACTTCAGGCGAGGTCTGCCAGCAATTGGTGCCCGAGAGGTCACCCAATTGGCAAGGCCCCACCTCTCACCCGTTTCTTTTTTTGGTTGGGAGATTGGGAAAGCCCCCACTAAAATAGACTAGAGGAAAAAGTGGGTACCAACTTATTCTAACCTCTTTTCTGGAGGACGTAGCAGGCGCATCCGATGAATGATCCTCCAGGGATTTGGTTTGGAGGGTGATTTGCTTGAAAGGAAGTTCAAGAGGAAACCTCCGTATACGCAACCGATGACTGATCGTCCACTGTTGATTTGCAGGGATTTGGTTGGGTTTGATCGCCACCGATCATGAATCGTGCACTTTTGATTGATTGAGTGGGGGGGATTTCGGGGGATTTCGGGCTGATTTGTATTTGGGGCTGCGGGTGCCCATTTGACAGGTTGCAAGGGAAATCAAAGGACAACCACCATGTGTTTGCCCCCCCCCTTTTTTGACAAGGAGCGCCACATCAAATTTTGACCCGTATACAGTTGGTGAAAGTAGATTGCGAATTCGATCCCCAGTTTGGTTTGGCGGTCCCCTTTTCTCGACCACATAGCGGGAATAGTGCCATCTACTTTCACCCCTGTAAATATTGATACAAACAACTCTTCATGGATCCATCATTCACGTGTCACAATGCCTAGGTCCCCCAGTAGTGCCCTTTTACCCTTTTTTGGGGGAGGGCTCCCCTACTAAAATAGACTACAGGAAAAAGTTGGTACCCTTATTCTAACCTCTCTACTGGAGGACCCGGTTGCTCATGCTGATCCTTGGATTTCTTTGTTGGTAGGTGCACCTTCAGCAAGTAGAGGTGATCATTGGCTAGGAGTATGACAACAAAAGCTCGATGTAAACGAGAATGGGGGGACAGACGATTGGCCGAACTTGTGGCGAGCCTCAGCGATTCGATGATTCGGTTTCACCCATGAGAAGACCCCAAGTAACCGAGTGATCCAAATATTATTTCAGGTTTTGCAGATGAGCAACAAACCAATGGCCCGGTGAGGTCCGCCATTTTTTTCTGTCTGTTTCGGAACAGCTTCCTGTCAATCAGCCAACGGACAGTGACCCCCTGTTGGTTCTGATGGTTGCCTGGCAATGTTCCGGAATGCCGGAATGTCCAGTCTGTGACAGTTTATGGTCCGTGTGGATGGGACGTGAAGCGCACTAAATCTCCCGCGCTAACCAGGAGCTTCACCAAATGTCCCATGTCCTCTTGGGAACAAGTAATCTTGGCTGTGCCTGTGGGGGTGTCATTGTTTTCGAGTCGCCGTTTGGGTTTGATTCAGCGCCAAATCGCATGACATTCCCAGAAGCTTCTGGGCCACAGTCATTTGACTCCCCTTTGCTCAACCTAGTGCTGGTCCTTTTAGGGACTTCACATCATGGCAAGGATTCTTTGACTCCCCTCTGGTTGGCAGGTCTGGTGGATCCTGCCTTGAAGCAGAACATGACCCACATTTTTGGGCAACCTTCGGGCGGCCACTCAGAAGGAATGCTTTGAAGGGAATCCAAACAAGACACCATTCGCAGGTCCCTTGCCAAGTGAACATCATGTTGAAACCAACCAACTTTTAAAAGCCGCTGAGTTCCCCGTATGTTTGGGGCGACGTGCACATGCGTGGAGCTTCCCGCCCCCATTTTACGACTGGAACGCTGCCAAACAAACAAAACTGCAAACAAACAAACAAACAAACAAACAAACAAGCAAGCAAGCAAGCAAGCAAGCAAGCAAGCAGCCATAAGAGAAACCAAACAACCAACCCTTGTGTCCATTTTGGTGCTTCCTCCCTAAAACCCCCCTTCAAAACACCCCGGAAAAAAGAAAAAAAGGCAAAACAAGAACAGCAACTCATCGTGCCCTGCCGTGCCAAGCTCGCCGGGGCCGTCGGAGCTTCAGCCGAGGTGCAAGAAGTGGAGCCTCGAGAAGCGGCGCGCCTACGAGCCACGGGTCCTGTGGAAGGCCCCCAACGAGAGGCGGCGCGCGAGTCGTCGCGAGCCGTCGCCTCTCGTCGTACGCGGAGAGAGTCGGGTCGAAAGGTGGGTCCGGTGGGTTTGGGTTCCGTTGAAACAGGTCAGGTGGGACTTCCAGGGTGTTTCAAGTTTCCCAGTTTGTTTCCGGAATTTTTCTGTTGGTGTCTGTTTTGAGTTGACGTTGACCGGCAGGTTTGCCGGACCGATAAAATACAACTTTTCAAACGGGAAATCCAACCCCGGGAAAGTAGCTGCCACAAGCTATATGGGCTCTAGAAAATCAGCCAATAGGCAACTAGCAGCTAACAACAGCTATGAATTAGTGTCAGATGCTAGAGATCGGGGGAGGGCGTCCAAGGGAGGCGTTGTAGCCTTTTAGTGTTTAGTGGTAGTTTCCATTTAACCCAACAAGAGTTAAACTTCTCAGTCGCTGGTTTCTGAGACCGGTGAAACGCGTACTGGGCAAACGGGCGCTGCCCGCAAAACGGGAAACCGCCTCGCGCCTCATGCGAATCGTGGAGGCAGCGGCTGCTCACGAACTTTCTCACCACCATCGCCGGCGCCTCAGGATCCCGACGCGGGGATCTTTTGTGCCTGAGAGGTCGGCCAGTTGGGTGCGCATTTTGTTTTTTGGGGAACCCCTGTTTTCTAGACAGTCGATCTCGGGTGACGAGCCGAACCCATAGAATTTGAGGGGTTCTCAATACTCTTGGTATCTGGTAATTTCCCTTTGAACTATTCAGAGGTTAAGTCAGTAGGTTTCAGGATATTCTCAGTTGTTCAGTGGCCCCCTGTTTACCTTCTTTTTTGGTGGCTGCCCCACTAAAATGGTCTTCCCAATCAAGGGTTCCCTGTTTTCCAGGGTCACTGGACAACTGAGTATTACTTCAATGGTCCAGTCTCCGGATCTGGGCCAAGGGAGCCCTCGGGAGTGACACGCGCCCATGGGAGACGCCTTTCTTCGGGGGAATTTCCTTGAGCTTGGTGTGAGAATTATGCAGGGCTCTTTAAAATATATCCATTTTGCAACCAGTTGAAACATGGCTTTTTCAACACCAAAATAAAGGGAAACCGTACCATTTACAAGTTGCAATGTTCAGGTGTATACTGCAAGGATCCCTGTTATCGTCATTGGCCCAGACTCACCAGAAGATTTTACGTACCTCACCATTTGTACATATTGATAATATGTATACACATACTTCACCCACCTCACCCAAACCGCTTCGCCCCATGTAGATACCGCACCCAACCCGAACCTGGGGGGCACACTCTGATTCATGAGCATGTGTATCCACTTAGGAGCATCCATTTGGTCTCAAAGCAAACTCAGCTCGCGCTTCCGGGGAAGGAACGAGCGATTTCACTCGTGCAGCTTCCTTAAAGCAGTTGTGGCTTGGATTTGGGAGATCAAGAATGCAATCAGATTGAAAGTTGAAAGTTAGGTGCTGTTGGTTGGTGAGTTGTGGCATTTGTCACAGAATGAAAAGTACGCGCTGGAACTGCGTCATTGTTAGCTATAACGGTCTTGAGTGACCCACTGTATATGACCTCACCCGCCGGAGATTTGCGAGCTTCCTAGGGGTGAAGCGCACCTGAGCAGTTTTCTTGCAAAGCTTGGTGAGTGCTCATTGGAGAACATTGGACTTACCAACTCCAGTCCCAGTGATTCCAAGTCCACTTGGCACTGGTTTCATCATGTCACAGATGAAGGTCCAACCTTGCCTTCGGAAGGAAGAACCTTCTGTTGTGTTTTTGGGTTTAGTGGAGTAGATGATGAACTTGAGAAGTACTTCTCAAGACAACTGATTTTGACCAACTCCCTGTCAGACTAGTTGCTCGCTGCGAGAAGATGTTCAAGTAGACCATCAACACATCTGAGAGTGATCTTTTGATGCGTTGGTGCTTCAACAGCTGGATGTTGCTGAGATTAAGCTTGAAGTTGAGAAGACGATCTCAAGCTGTTGCCAAGAACTTTTCAGCAGCATTAGGACTGCCCTTAATGTTCTTGTGGTAGGCTCCGTGGAAGTCTCTTCAGAAGCAAAACGTCAAAAGCAGCCAACAAGACCCAGAAGAAGATTGAGAGTTGAAGTAGACTCTGCTTTGTTGCCTTTTGCTTGGATGTTAGGACTTTAACTTTTTGCCAACTCATGGGTTTTCCATTACACCACCAAAAGTTTAACGGGGAGCAGAAAGCAACCGAATCTGAGTACCCCTCCTTTTCGGGGTCGACGCTCTCCGGCGAGACCAAGACCCCAAGATCTCAGGAGAGGATCCACGCGGGCCAGGGGTCCCTGCCGTTCCGGGTCGGGACCTTGGAGTGCGAAACGGGGTTGGGGGACTCATGTGTTGTCTTTTTCTACAATATATATATATATATATTGTTTTGTATCGAGGGGAAGCCCCCGGAAAAGGGAAAAGCAAAACATGTATTTAGACATATTTGATTTATTTCATTTGATACACTATTTATTTATTTACTTAGTGGTAGTTTTTTACAGTTTTACAAATGCTTATTTCTTTATATTTTGTTTTATTAATGAGGGGCACCCCGAAAAAGAAACCTGGGCCATATATACCCCGGCACAAGAATAGAAAACAATCAAACACCAGGGCCATTCATTTCACGTTGGTTACCAAAACTTGGAGTTGTCCAAACTAGGAAAACAGATTTGGTTTCCAAGTGTGGGCTCCATTTGAAGCAACCCCTACCAAAGGGTATCCAAGAAAGGATATATAAATCAACAGGGCCTTTCCTGGTTAGTGTCCCCTTGTTCGTTTTGCATGTGGAAGCAACCGAGGAGATTCCGGTGGAAGAAGGACACATGGCGTGTTTGATCACTCTTTGGGTGAGAGATGTCGGAAAGCTCGATGAGGCGAGGTACAGGTTTCTATGACCTGGCATCGTTTGGAAGACATATTGGTTAGGCTCAGGGTTGCGGGATCAAGGGGAGAAACTCCCCACTTCTGTGATACAAGGGAATCCCTCTGTTGTATCAGAAGTGTTTTTTTCCCCACAGCCCTGGTTAGGCTGAACTGTTCGAAGGCATCCCATCCAGCCCGATGGGGGTAGTGGCGGAGCGGCAAGGAGTCCTTTTGAGTCTCTACCATGTGTGTTGCGCAGACTTCTTGATGTGCCGGTCAGAGTGTTTGATGGTTTCACACAGGGAGCGGCTTGGGTTGCAGTGGATCCCAGTTACCAGTGCAGTAGGCAACCTGCCACTTTCCTGTCAGGTTTTACAGAGTGACTGCTTTATTACTAGGTGACCCAGCTGTTCTTCAGCTACATGGAATCACTCGGAAATCTTTCGATTACTCAGCATCCCGGGCTCACTTGAAGCGAATCGAGCTTTCAAGCTTTGAGTTGGACTGTTGGGGCCTCTGTTTTGACCACAATGCAAAATCACCAGGTTTGAATGATCCCATTTATTAGCAACTCTGACCATCATCTTTGAAGATGCGGAATGCCGCTGGCACATGGTTTATTAATTTGGGTCCTGCGGGGGGTCGGTCTGGCAGATTTCCTAGTTTTGTCAATTAACTGCAATTTAGAATGGGGCCCTTCTTAATGGCCCAGAATTTATTGTTCCAGACCCCATTATAAAACTTGAGTAACATTAGTCAGGACGGGACGCCCTGGTCCTAAGGTTCCAAGAGGGGATTAACATGGAGCCCAGATGAAATTATTTTTTGGGAAATGGACCTTTAGGGTTCCTTCTGTTCATTTCAAGGGGAGTATTCAACATGCTTTGTTCGGGAAATGGGTGCTCAACCCCTCCTGAGCCTTCAGGAGAAGGCCAAACGGCGAGAGGCCAAGGCCCTCGGGCGATCTCGGAGTGCGGAGATCGGAGTTGGCTGTCTCCGAATGAACAAACTAGGTCCCCCAGCTAGGTGCCCTTTCTCACCCCTTTTTTGGTTGGGAGGGAGACCCCCTACTAAAACAGAAAATAGACTACAGAAAAAGTTAGAATCCTTATTCTAACCTCTCTACTGGAGGACCTGGCCTTGATTCCAGCAATAAGAGAGGTACCCTATGGATCAGCCGAATAAGAGAGGTATCCATTGAATAACCAATGAGAGGTACCCTATGGACCTTTGAATCAGACAAAAAGTATGAGAGGTCCGTACCCTATGGATCAACCGCTCAACATGAGTGGTACCCTATGCATCAACATGCATCTTGAGGCATATTCAGCGGAGATATGGGGGAGACCAATGTGGCTTTTGTCGGGTACCCTATGAATCAACCAGGAGAATATCAGTACCAATCCGACTCTCCAAGTTTGTCGCACGGGAGGCTGGCCGAAGATACCCTTTGGGTTGGTACAGCCACCCGTGTTGGGGTCCAAGTCCGCATTTTGACACAAAACTCAGTCCACATTAATCAAATTGAGTGAAAACAGGTCATCAACCACTTCAACTGAGATACGGCTTGCCACAATGAGACATATCCCCCTGAGCCAATAATCCACCAGAAAAGGGGACATGCCCCCGATTGTCCTTGGGCGGTTTCCGTTTTGAATTCTCCTTTTGAACAAACGCAGAGAGGCTCCGCCTCAACCAAAAACACACGGGCAGAGCGCTTTTGGTAGGCCAGGAGACCGTCTCCTGGGGGAACCCCGAAACCAACGAGTTGTTTTATCATGTTTTCCTGTCAAGCAACGGCAAAAAGTGCACCTGCAAAAAGTCAGGGCGATATTTCTTTGGCTTGTCTTGATGGCAAAGTATGGTTGGTTGTTTCAATCGGAAGCCAGAACAAAGTATTGCGTCTTGGGCAAACCACATCTAGGTCCCCCAGTAGTGCCCTTTGACCCTTTTTTGGTCGAGGGCTCCCCTAGTAAAATCGACTGAAAAACGTTGGTACCGACTTCTAGCCTCTCTACTGGAGGACCCGGTTGCTCATGCTGATCCTTGGATCTCTTTGTTGGTAGGTGCACCTGCAAGTCGAGGTGATCATTGGCTAGGAGTATGACAACTGATCATTGCCCCCCGCGGTTCTTCGGCAGCCGAATCGGTTGCCCCCCGGCGCGTGCCTGGGCGCCAGGGCGCCGGCATCTTCCAGGCCTTGCGGCCGCCACCCCGGCAGGAGCCTTCGGTGTCGATGGAGATGCGAAATGAAGCCAAAGCTTCCAAAGGCCCGGGTGTTGCCATGCAGAAAAAGCCTACGTTCCCCCTTTTGTTGGTTAAGATGGGGTTGTCGATGGAGATGCGAAATGGACATGTCGGTCAATGCCAAACGATAAAAAAAAAAACGGGTTTTGCCAGGGTTGGTGGAACACAAAAGCCTGCTTTACCTCTTTTAGGCGTCGAGTCCATGCAAAATGGACATGTCGGCCAAACCTTCCAAAGACCCAGTTTGGCCATGGGGAAAACCCTACTTTACCCCATTTAGGTGTCCTTTTGTGGGTGAAATGGGGTTGTGGACTTGGCAATCCAGAACTCAGTTGCCCGAAGCGGATTGAGCTTTTGGCCTTTTGATAGGGTTTTCCCTTTTTGGTCCTGTTTTTTGTGGCCTGAAAAGGTCATATTTCCACATCACATCAAATCAAACAACACCCCGTGCCGTATCCCAAGGTAAGGGATCAAGGGTTGCCTTTGAACAGCCCAGATTTGAGTTGGCAAGCTTTGCAACCACCAAAAACAGGCAAACCCACCCAGTGTTTAGGGTAGCTGGAGGAGCCATTGGGTTGTGGAATCTATGTCTAGAAAAAAATGCTAGCAAGTGCAATGAGTGGATCACAGGCCGTGGTGCTCTGGGCCCAGCGATGTTTCAGTAATGACCTCGGAATCCGGAGGACCCTTTTGCCAGGGAACCAGCTCTGATTAGTATGGTCCTTCGGATTAATCCGCAGTTCTGCTAACATGACCGGAATGCGCAAGGCCCGAATTCTGTTGATGGCTGGGGAGGGGGGGGGGGCGATCCAAGAATTCCTGAGACACGTGGCTCCATGAATTTTCATGAAAAACACCCCCTAAGTGGTTGGTGGACATAAATCCCCACCTAAAGGGTCCGTAGGTCAAATTCATAGCCATGTGGTTCCCTCTGTTCGCTATCCTGTTAGCTTATGTCTTCCTGGAAAACCCCGAAAGGCCACTTGGTTCTATTTGTGTTTTCCGGTCGAAAGGCGGATTTGGCCTTTTTTTTTTACCCGCAAGGTTGTTTGTTTCGGTCATTTGCCTCATTTGCCCCGTGTTTGGCCTGTAAGGTTTTCCTTTTTCCCGGTGGCTCTCCGCCGCGCAAACTGTGCCAGGAGGCCCGGGAAAAGCTGATCAGCGCCCCCTCAGCACCTTGGAGCTTCGGGACATGGAGTCGAGTCGCTGCGAAGGGAGAGACAAACTCGGGGAGCGAAGACCATGCAGGTTCTCTCCCGTTTTTTTTTTTTGTTTTGATTGGTTTGCGAGTTATGGCAATTTATGCAGATCCTTACCCTCTTTCCAAGAACCGTGGAAGAGGACAGCAGCCGAGTAGTCTGTTTACACCGGGTTCCACAGGGAGAGTAGGCTCGCTGAATGGGAGGGTTGCAGGGGTTTTCAACAAGTAGTTGCTTTTTGCACCCCCGCTCGGGAGGGTGGAGGGAGCGTCTTAGTTTCCCGAGGGAGTCAAGCTTGAGCCAACGGTGCCCTTTCCGGATGTCACAAAAGGGTCCTAAGGGAGGTGCAATGCTTTGTCTGTGCAATCTGTTCAGCGTGTGTGTGTGTAAATGGGGAACCCCCAAACTGAAGTGATTCCCTTTGAATTTGCCAAAAGAGAGTAAGTACCCTCACAAAACCCCAAGCACCCAAATCTCCCACGTACTTTGTGACAAAAATGAAGCTCTTCTCAAGAAAACAGCTTGCCATTTCTCCAAATCTTCTAGTGGAGTTGCTTACAGCTTTACGTCTGTAGCTTTGTAGTCGCTCCTGTCCGTTTTTGCTGAGTGTTTGCTCCCTGTTTGCGGTAAGTAGGAACCCACCAGTCCAACTGATCCCAATTGCCATGCTCCTTGCAGCTTCTCCAGAATGCAACTTCAGGTAGTGAGAAACAGAAGCCAACCCGAAAGTGGACATGTCCAGCTTCCCTTTAGTTGGTTTGGGGGCTTTCCGGGGTGGTTTCCCATTTGCCCTCAAGTCCCATTTCAAATCCCGATCCAAACCACCAATTGCGGACTTGATTGCATGGCCAGACCCTAGGTCTCCCAGTAGCGCCCTTTCTCGCCCCTTTTTTGGTTGGGAGGGTTCCCCTACTAAAATAGACCACAGAAAAAGTTGGCACCCTTATTCTAGGCTCTCTCCAGTTCCAGTGAGGTGGAAAACTTCCTGCGGCTCTCGGACGACCACGAACCCGGCTTCTGGTATGAGCCCAAAGCGTGCTCAAAGGCGCCGTTTGCGACGTGCGCGGGGGCGTTTCCACAGGTCTGTAAAGACATTGGGATCCCCGGTTGATTTTGATCGGGGGTGTCCAAATCACTGTTTTTAAAGATCATGGGAAAAGCCGGATCTAAGTAGAACCCCTGGCTGATGAATTCATAGGTGTCCAATGCCGTTTAGTGGTTGGATTCAGACAACTTTTGGAGCTGCCTACTCCTGTACGGGTGCTTCTTAGATCCGGGGCCGCGCGGGGGAAAGCGAACCAAACTACCGGGGCAAACTATACTCAGTTGTTCAGTGGCCCCCTTTTCCCATTTTTTTTTGGGTGGCTGCCCCACTAAAATGGTCTTCCCAAAAAAGGGCTCCCTTTTTTTCCAGGGTCACTGGACAACTGAGTATAAGAGCTCGCCGATCGGGGTGAAAATGAGCTCACCTGCGATGGATGGTGCTTGCTAGGGCTTCTCATGTTGTCCACTTTGGGATGGTAGTAGTTTGCCCAGAATTACCTGATGAGATTGGGCAAATGTAGAATGCTACTAATCAGTTGGTTCTTTTCTATTCCGGCTCCGGCCGTCGGCTTCCGGTGTTGCAGAGCTTTTTTCGTGCATGCGAGAAGTGTTTGGGGCCTCAAGTGTATCTCATCGGCAGAACTGGTTGGAAGGAAGGACGCTTGTAGCAGCAAGAAGGGAAGACTTTTGTCGTCCAAAACGCTGTTATGTTTCAGGGCAGGCTACATATGAAACAGAGTCCGAAAATCTGGTTTGTGTTTTTCCCAGGCCCGTGACGACCTAACAGCGAGTCACCAGCAGGGGATGAGCTTGCAATCTGGCTTCGATTTTAGTGATTGAGGCCCCGACTGGGTCTATCTCTCTTTGAGGATACCCTTTTTGAATGGTTTAAACCAAAAGGAAACGAAGGCCGTTTTGGGAGAATCCGATTCCTGAAAACGAGCAACCCAACAACTGTTTCTGATTCATATCACCAGGACATTGAAGAAACCGGTGAGGAAACATGGGTGACATTTACACGTTTGATTTGAACTTCCTATCCATGACTGTAACTCATGACTCGCTGGTTCATCCCTTGTTCTTGTACGCAAAGTTGGAGAGCCCATGGTCACCCGCTGTGCCCATCTACAGGGCACAGCATGTGGCTGCCTGACCCAAGGCAAACGCTGGTCAGTAGAACTGGGGTCATGTTGACTGTAGTGGTTTGCGCCCTGTTTGTGGGTCGTTGATTTGGCACGCCCCGTTTCTTTTTACGGAGTTGGTCCCTTGAGGTTCTGCTGTTGCTGGTGTTTCCAAAGCAGTCTGCACCTTTTAGAGACTAGTTGTGGAGCAGAGTCGGCAAAAGCTTATTGTTTGTGACCCCTTTTTTGGTGCCAAAGGGGCAACCTTGCAGGCCAAAGTCATGTTTTGCTCGTGGGCCAAAGAGGAAGCCTTTGGGATACCAATGGAATATTTCTTGGGAAAACCCACTGAGTTTCCGAAACGCGCGCTCGGTTCGCTCGTGCGCAGGGCATGGCAAAGCCCATGCGCCCCGCCCCCTCCGTGGAGAATTTGCTGCGGAGTTGGGAGGCGGATTGGGGAACGGAAAGCGGAGACGAAAACGGATGTTTTTTTTTTGTGTGTGTGTGCTCTGTCAAGTCGTTTCGTTGTTGTCGATTTGGGGTTTTGTTTGGTGCTTGCTTTCTGTTGTTTTGCTGTGTTGGCCTTTTTTGTTTGTTGATAGTTGCCTGTTTGGTTGTTTGTTTCGGGTGGGCGTTAGAAGGGGTGTTTTCTTTGGCCTCGAGCTTCTACAAGAAGGGGCACCCCGTCGCGTCGAAGTAGTCAAGTAGTCGAACTTCTTGTTCTGTTGGTTTTGTTTTTTTTCCACGTCGCATTTTCGTAGTTAACAGCCTATAAGACTTCTAACGGCGAGCGACCGGGAGCAACACAAATGTAGAAGATGTTGTAAATTCCTTAGCTCCTTTCTTCGCCAGGCTGAGTGGTTTAGCCGCACCGTCCATCCAACATCGCTGAGGCCTCGTGGTTTAGCCGACCAGCTCAGCTGCCGTGGCGAAGCCTGTAGGACTTGCGGAAGCCAACTGTAAGAATCCTTGGACATCATTTGATCGCTCCAGTTGTGGTTTCTACTTGGCAATGGGCGGATGTGGTTTCTATGGACATGGATCTCTTTTGTGAGAGTGCCACCCTGATTGCTCCAGTGGATTTGGGTTTCTATGGGACATGGATCCCTTTTGGGCATTGCCTTAAATCCAATTTGTGTGTGTGTGTGCGCGCGTCTTTGTGTGTGTGTCTTTCGAGTTGTTTAAAACGGAGAGATTGACGAGGATATGTCCCAGTCAGTTCCATGCCACGAGCGGCTTCTGCCAGGTCTCGGAAGAGGTTAGTCCCAGGACGCCCGCAGACGTCGACGCTCGGATGAGACTGAAGGTTGAGTCAGTTATCAGAAGGGTGCTCTGCCTTTCTTGGACCTCAAAGTGACAGCACCAGCAAATGGTACCTTTGGAGGGCAAATCCAATGACCCCCATCCTTTGGTGTTTGTGTTTTGCTCCCATTTTGACCCCTGCATCGCTACAAAACCTCTACTTGACCTTGTTGACCTTAGAGTGCATCGTTGGATCCTCTGAGCCACATGCCAAAGGAAATCGACCAGATCCGGTGTGGTCAATGTTTCCAGGTCCTTCGGGCAAGCGTTGGCCTGGAGGCTATAGGTGCTTGCTGCCATTCTTCTTGGCTGAGCTTCTTCCATGTGTGTTTTCGTTTCTTATTATTTTTTCTCGGATTTCGCACATGGTGCATTTGACGTAGTCTAATGCCGATGGTTTGTTGCTTTTCAGCACATTAGACTATATCGCGTTAACTAACTTCTTATAGGTGATCTTGTGCTATGTTCAATCTACTTGGACCGTCAAACTACCCATAACAATTGCGTATTGCCAACCAAAATTATATGGGCTGATTTACATTTCCATTTGCGTTGGGTACTTTGAGGATTTGGTTGGGTAGTAAGGTTGTACCCATTTGGTCGGATCATCTCATCGCTTCCGAGGATTTGCAGTGTTTGAAGCACCTCGAGCTTTGCTCCTGGACGCTCGGCCTGCAAAAAGTCAGGTCGGCAGATTTTTCGGAGTTCGGAGTTTGATGGGGCCGCAAGGTGTCGCCCAGGTGTGGTTTCAGCTGGCAAGCACCTTTTTTTGTTGTTGTTTCCAATCGGACAGCCAGCAAGCCCTTGGAGATGAATGATTTGTTTGTTTTTTTGTCCGTGTTTTTTGTTCAATCGGAAGGCCAGCAAGCCCTTGGAGATGAATGATGGGTGAAAATTGGAGGAGGTCCTGCAACGTGGGTGGGTTTCTGTGGGCGTCCCTTGCGCAAAGTCCCAAAAAAAGGGTGGCCTCAACAAAAGACGCGCTCAAATCGCAGAACCCCTGGGACCCCGCAAGAGGAGCACCGCTGATACATGGATTCACGAGCCAGACAGGGCCTTTAGCCGCCTCGAGGCTTCCCAACTTGAAGCACTATTCTTTACCACACAGGTTCCTCACCTGTGCAGGAGCTAAAATCTCATTGGCCATTTACGTAAGTGATAACTGATTTAATTATGATTATGGAAGGGCGTGAGGCTTGTAATTAGAAAACACACATGACCATATTACTGTAGCAGACCTCCGCTGGTCACATGCACCGACTTTGCGTCCAAACTCCAGCGCTTCCAGGCAAGTCAACACAGGTCGTTTAGGGAAACCGCCATTGAACAACACAGGGAAACGCATAATTGTGTACATATGAGCTAATTTTCCTGGCACCTCCAAACCCAGAGAGACAAGTTAAGTTCCAAGTCAAGCTGTTTAATTGGAAGTGGAGGTCAATCAGGTCCCAGTGGATGAATCCATCAGTGGAAGCCCCAATTTAAACCATCAGTGGCAACCCCAATTCAATCAGGTCCCAGTGGAAGCTGGCCGATCGTTGATCCACTTGAACCAGCACCCCGAT
This sequence comes from Effrenium voratum, assembly GCA_963377175.1. NCBI lineage: Eukaryota > Dinophyceae > Suessiales > Symbiodiniaceae > Effrenium > Effrenium voratum. The sequence continues at coordinate 67,278 of CAUJNA010003566.1, forward strand.
GCCCCATGGGTCCAGACACGGACTCTTGCCCTCCAGCGAGCGAACCGAGCGAGCGACCGCAGGTTCTCCACGTTGACGCCGAAGGGGACGCGGGACATCTGCAGAGACGTCCAGCAAATCCGACGCCGCTCGGCCGGAAGTTCTGGAAGACGCCAGGGCGACGGTGGTTGAAACAGCCGCGCATTTGATTTGTTGGCAAAATGATGCTGGTTGGCTTGTTGGTTTTGTGTTGCAAGTGGCAAAAGCCGTTTTTTGTGTGACATGGCAGCTCCCCTTCAGTACTTGAGAACATCATGGGCAACAGCTTGACTGGGAAAGTGACGGCAGCTGGCTGACTGCCTGAACATTAGAGTTTCCACTTGTGGACGGTCCTTTGCATGAAACCATGGCCTGAGTCGAAAAAGGTTCCGTAACTATTACAATCAACAAGGCAACAATAACACACACCTGTGGCAGCAAGAGCTCGCTTGCGGGGTTTTTCCCTGCCGGCAGGACTCACCATTCCACAGGGGGAGAGCGGGGATTTGGGAGGGGTTTGGGGGGGGGGGGGTTCGGGGGCTGGACCACATATGCATGTACCCACATTTTACCTTTCGTCCCCTTCTGCCGGCGGACTCATTCCTGTTAGGCGGGAAAAAGGAAATGAACCCAGGCTTTGGTCCTCTTAAAGGAAACCACCAGAAAGGGATGGTTTTCTTAGGGGTCATTCCATGTCTCATTCCCTACCTATCGCACCGATCGCAAGCACAAATACAACTTGATGGCAGCAACTGTCAATCATTGACTACCTTTGTACAGCAAACTGACCTTTCAGCCGTATATATATATATACATGTATATTCATACATACATATATATATATATATACATAGAATTGTATATACATATATTCCATATCCCCACATGTTTTTCACCTTTTCTTCCCCCTGCCGGGACACTCGCAGAAGCTGAGGCGGCAACATCGAGCAGTGGCTGCTGTCCTACTTCTTCGACGGCGCCGAGTCCACCCAGGAGCTCTCCGACCGCGAGGCCCAGGAGCTCCAGGCGCGCGATCGGAACGCGAGCGGAGCGCGAGCGGATGGGTCGGGTCGGGTCTGAGGCCGCGGGGAGTCAAAGGACTTGGTTTTATTGTGTTTTTTTGGGGGTGGATTTGTGTTTGTGTGCAGAGGGTGGTGGCTTGGTGGCTTTTTTGGTTTGGTTGTTTGCTTGCTTGCTTGTTGGTTTGTTGGTTTGTTTGCTTGTGGTGAAAGTTGGGATTGGTTTGGTTTGCTTTGTCTCGGAATGCTTGAGTTTAACTGTCGTTGTTTTCATGATTTGTGTACTGCCTGGTGCAGCTTTGGTTGACCACTTTGCCAAAGTTTGGTGCCGTCGTTCGCTTAGCAGTTCAAGGCACCCTTAAATTCAGCGCCATGCACAGGCGCAGACTAACGGACGCGCTGGCCATGACAGTGCATGGGCTCACTGTCTCGTGCCACCAAGTGGTTTTTGGAGGCCACCCTTTTTGGCGTCGGTTTGCTTTGAAGCCAAGGGGAATCTACTCATTTTGGGGGTTCAGCTTTGTGCTAGAGGTCCGTCTCCCTATCATTGCTTCAACAAAGGAGAGCAAGTCCTTTCCCCGTGCCGATAGAGACCAACCAGCGCAAAGAGGCCCGTCCTCTTCGGCCTTCTGAAGAGGAAAAAACAGTTACATCAGGCAACCACTGGAAGCCAACATGAAAAAAGCCCAGCGCTCAAAGATACCGTGGAGTTGCTTATGGCAAGTGCAAGAGAAACCCACCGTGGAAGCCCAGCTACTATGAGTTACCATCAAGAGAAGCCATCATATGTGGTAGGTGTTTCCTTTTTCTTTGGAGGGTGAGTGTTTGGGTTGTTTGCAAGGGGAACCAAGGGGAATCCACTGTGTTTGGGAGAGCTTCGAGCTTCCCTCAAAAAGGACGAATCCGCGTGTAACTGGAAGAGCACGCGAGGAGAGATTGTTGACCCAACTCCGCAGGAGTTGGTGGATGCAGTGGCACGCTGGGCTGGCTTGCCATTGGATGGCGAGTGGGCCGGCAACAACGAAGGCCTGCCCGGCGGGGGGGGGGGGGGCGTCCTTGCCGTGTTTCCCGTTGTGTTTTTCTTTAAGGGAATCGTGTCAGGCATTTCTGTTAGGGATCCTTTGTAGGGGTGTATTATATAGTGCGCGTGCGTGTGTGCGTGTGTGTGTGTGTGTGGCTCGCTTTAAGATAGCGGAAACCATTCTGCTGTGTGTGGTTCCTTTGAAGTGAAGGACACCCTTTCTGACACGTGTGTAGTCTTCGTTTTGGTTTCAAGGGAAACCATTCTGGGGTGAGTGGTTCCTTGTTTGGTGTAAGAGGAATCCAGAAGTTGTGTTTCTGGGGTTCCTTTAAAGGAAAACTTGGAAACTCATGGGGAACCGGGCCTCATGGACTCATGTTCTGGGGTGTCCAGGCAACCCAAATGGTCTCACACCCTGCCCAGTGAACTCCACCCGTTGTTTCTTGGGCGGTTTTTTGAGCCAACACCAGGGTGTCTTTTTGCTTCCCACGGAAGTGCCCCAAGCTTCAGAGAATGCCAAGAATCTCTCTCGAAGTCCCTTTCTTTTCCATGGCCGGAAAACTCAGTTTTTCAGTGGCACCGATTCTTTTTCCTTTTTTTTGGTGGCTGCCCCACTAAAATGGTCTTCCCAAAAAAGGGTTCCCTTTTTTTTTCCAGGGTCACTGGACAACTGAGAAAAGGTGTTGTGCCCCCTTGGCTTCACTATACAACCTTGTAGGTGCCCCATGCAGGCGGGAAACCGCTTGCAGGGAACCAAACTAAGCCTGGCCTGAAGCATAGGTTCCTTTTATATAGGTGTCCACTTGGGACGGTTTGGCCTCGACCTGTTGCTTTCCTCTAGCCTAGATACACATGTTAAAACATGCTTTTCTCAAGCCCAAGAAGGTAACTCGTGTGCAAAATAAACAACATCCCAGCCTTTAATCAAATCTTGTTTCTGGCCCTCCTCGGAACAAGGCGTTACATCCAATCAAATTCCGTTCCTGGCTCTTTTCGGAACGCGTCAGCGTTGCCAACCTGCTTTCCGCTGTCCGAGTTTTCACTTTCTCCTTTCGGTGACTCCAACTTTGACCCCCGGACATGCTGCAAGGGAAAAACGTGGTCAGGGATTCCCTGTCGTTCCCCTTTTCGTGTAGACTACAAATACAAATCAGAACCTGTACATGTTTTTTCCAAGGTACCCTGGGTTGGGACCAAGTTTGGGTGGGTTCAAAGTTTAAACATGCATTTTCAGCAACGTTTATGGATTTGTGTATGGTCCTTTCGAGTCGGGTCATGAACTCACCAAAAACACCGTTCAAGTGCTCATTACGATGGTCCCACGTCAGCTAGGGAAGCACGTCAGTGGCGTTTTGACCAGACAACGTGCATCCTCCTGTGGCAAGGGCAAGTTTACTTGAGCTTCCTTTTTGGTGATGTCAAAAGACTGAGCAATGGGTGTGGGTCAAAAAAAGCTACCCAGAATGGATCCCTGGTAAATGGAAACATGGACTAAACCTGCGGTCCCCTGGTGGTTTAATTTTGACCCATACCCAAATGCGAAGCCCTGCAAGTATGACATGAATGTGTCTTCCACAGAATGCCTGGCTTCAGGCCTGAAGTGCTTTCGCATGCGCAACGACCCGCACCTTGGAGCGAACTCGGGCGTTGCGGGGCTCATATGTGCCTGCTCTCTTGTTGCTGTGTTTGGTGCGGGCAAGCATCTACTCAAAGGCACGGAAGGGGCGAGCCTACTTTTTTCCAAAGGGAAGCAGCAGGGTAGCACCATGTAGTCAGAGGATTCACGCTACTGAGCGCACGAGCCTGTGCCCTCTCGAAGAGTTAGAGATGTTGGCCCCAACGCATGTCTTCCAACATATATTTCTGCATCAGCGTTTTGTGCAAAATTTCGACGCGGACGAAAACCAGAGTTTGGGAGATGGCTGTGGCTCAAAAAACCGGTACCAAAATGGGTTGCCCTGGTAAGCGGAAACATGGGCCAAAACCTGCGGTTTGCCCCTCCTGTTTAATTTTGAGCCACACCCAGATGTGTTGACTCGGCCGGTGAAGAACTTTTGGGCTTGAAGCCAATGTGTACAAGCGCCATTGTTCCGCAGAAGCAGGAAGTTCGAAGCCGGGACTTGATCTAGGAAGCGTATGCGGTTTTTCAAGAATGAGATGGGTTTGCTATGTTTGCTTAATCTAAGAATAAATGTTGTTTTGTTTTTTTGTCTATGTTATTTTGTTTCTTAGATCTTAGGTTTGCCATCTTTTGCTTGTTTGGCAGCTGCTGTAGATCGAGTTTTATTTGGAAGCTTGATTTGAGACTGTTCAAGAGAGAGCCTGGGAGGTAGGGAGGGACTGGCAATGACTTTTGCACTTCCAACATCCCCCTGTGAGGCTGCGTCATTTTTTCGGCCACCCCCCCTCCAAAAAACAAACAATGGCCCCCCTTGGTGTAGGTGCCATAGGTGCCATGTTTGTTGAAGAGAGATGCCATGTCGGTTTGAGCTGAAGCCGGGAGCCGAAGCCAAAAGTCGTCGATCTTAGGTTCCCGGCGGTGCACCGACCCCTCCTCTCCTACGTGAACACCGCCTTCGTGGCCCCGACCATCGGGCACCAGGTGCACGGGTTTGAAACGGCGACGGCGTCGACGGGGCGCCTGACTGCTTGGGGGTGGGGAGCAAAGAGTTGGGCACCGGGGCTGTCCTTTAAATTTTGGTCTGTGTTTAATATGTTTCTTCCCTTGTGGGCTGGGGAAACCGGTTTTGTTGTCGTTCCATCGACTTTTTGGATCGTTCCATCGACTTTTTGGAGGGGGTTGCACTTTGACTATGTGTCTTTCGGGTTCGTCGGAAGCGTCCAGCTTCGTGGCTTTGCCCGTTTTACTCTAGGGCTTTGGGTCAAAACCCGGAATATCTAGACAGAAGCACCTTGCAATCTGCTTGATGCCTTTTGACCTGCTGTGCGGTGAATGGTTTTCCCCAACAACTCGCAACACGTGGACCACTAATTGCAGAGGTCAGTGGACTGAAGGGCCCCGCTGCCTGTATCGAGACTGGAAGCGGAACCGATTGAGCGCCCCGTGCAAGACATAGGGACATAGGCGAGCGGTTCACCGACAAATGAATTGGGTAGGCGTTTGGGGTCTCAGAAAAAAAATATATGAGGTTTTCACGTGGACTAAATGGGGCCGGGGGGGGGGGGGGGTGTTTGGGGGCACCATTTGGGGGTGGTGTGAAATCAATCCGAAAGGAACCAATTTTTGGGGGTCCCTGTATCTTGCCGCACCCAACTAAGGACCAGGGTGCCATTGTTCTTGGCATCGTGGGAGGGACGAAGGCTACCGTAGCACTCGCCGAAAATAACGTAGCATCGCTTTGCACTCAAAGGAACCAGTAAGTCCGCAAGTGATTGTCACTCCACCTTTGTTCACCAAAATCTCAGTTGGACAATGATATATAAACCGAGTGTCTTCAATGTCATTAGCCTATGTGTTTCGTGTGTGTGTGTGTTTGCGTATGGCCTGTTTCTTGTTGTTGGGGTGTTTTTTTACGGTCTCAGAGTCTCAGCTTTCTTTGCAATTTACGGACCCACCCTCCACACTGCCGTTGACCCCTATACGTGCTGACAGTTTTGCAAGGTTTCCTTTTTGTCCCTTACGCAGGAGGAAGGTTCCTTTAGGTTGCTTTATGTTTAATCTAGGGTCCTCAGTTTCATTTTCTGCCAACAAGTTGATCACTGGACAAGGGTCCTGGACCCCTCGTTTGACTTCGCTTCGTTTAGTTTCGGATGGATTTTGGTATTCAAAATGGGGGGCCCCTAAAACTTGCGGGTTTTCATTTTGATCTTCCTCCCGTCAGGGAACTAAGGCCCCCCCCCCTTGAAAAAACAGCCGCCTAAGGGTGCCCTCAAATGGGTATGGGTCAAATTATACCAGGGGACCGCAGGTTTTGGTCCTTTTTTCCTTTTCCGGGGTTCCGTTTTGGGTACCTATTTTTGACCCACACCCAAATAAACATGCCCATATCCAGGCGCTGACGATGCTGGGGTTCCGGCCTTATCGCTCCGGCAGCACGGAGCCCCTCGGCGAAACCGCTGAAGCCTTCCCTCGGCCGGGTGCTGTCGACTAAATCTACTGAAGTAGACTTAGGATACATTTGACATTTTACCAGTGACTCAAAGTGAAGCAACCAATAAAATATACATTCTACAACTGGGTCTAACTCTAATCATGTCTAAGGGGTACTTCTCATCCTAGGCGGTTTTGTATTTGTTTCTCATCCTGAGAGATTCTGATGTCATGCTTAGGGAACCTTCTCGCATGAAACCAACGTCCCGGTGCAGTGATTGAGCCCTTTGAGTCGAGTTGCCTACTTGATGTCTGTTTTGAGCCCAGCCCCCCTAGCAACAAAAAATGTCCTTCTGATTTGTTCGGACTGTGGGAAAGAGAGGCATCCCGAAGCAGGGGACTCACAAGGAAAGCTCAGTCAAACTCGAGGACCCCTGCCTTGGTCCAATGGTCAAGGCCGCTACTGGACCATGCCCCTAGAAACACTCGACCAGGGGCCTCCCCTGAACTCCTCTCTGACCTGGGTTGACTCGAAACTTTGACTCTTGCACTCTGGGCTCTCGACGTACCCCACCAGCGAACATGGAAGTGCACAGACCCCTGCAGAAAGGCTACCTTCCTCTTGGTGAGTTGGCCTTGTTGCACAGACCCATGTTAGTTAGTGGGAGGGTCAAGGAAGAAGCCTGGCAACAAAGAGTTTACCCGCCTGGCCACTGACATGGATCCCACAGCAGGGTCCCTTCTCAAAGGAAAATCGGTCGCATGCTTCTTCCGTTCTGCCTCAACAGGGGCACCCCGAACTGGTTGAGTTGCTTTAGGTTGGAAACAACCCCCCAAGCCGGTCGACCTCGAAAGCCACACCCTTTTGGGACTGCTTCGCTTCCTTGTGCTCCGTTAGGTACTGGTTCCGGCCCCCGAACCCCGCAGAGCACTGGCAGCACGGACTGCGGCCCCGCCTGGTGCCGCCCAGCTTAGTGTTTTGGGCGATTGGTGGGTTTTCAGTACGCAGGGAAACCGGCAGAAGACAGACCCTTCAAGTTGTTGTTTGTTTCTTCTTGATGTGTTTTATGTCGGAGCAGGAAAATTAAGATTGTTGGTTCTTGTCTTTCTGTCGGAGTTGGAGACGCTTGTTGCCGCGCAACTGTGTGTGTGTGTGTGTCTGTGGTTTGGTGCTCTGTGTTTGTCTAGGTACTTGTGAATTGAATCGAAATCATTTAAGAGGGTATCCGTTTGAAAGCAGCTGGCACCTCATTCTGAAAGAGCGTGTCCTCATGGCCGCCGGGGCAAGCAAGATTCAAAGCACCTTGCCGAGCTCCATGCTTCATGTCTACATGCTGGTTCATGGAGACGGTGTGTCGCCTTTCGAGGCTACCCTTTTCGGGGCTATCCTTTTCGAGGGAGACTCAAGGGGAAACGGAAGCTTACAACCATATGGAAACCACCCGCGGTTAATTGTCTAAAACACATGCGGACCTCACAAGGGTTTGTTACACGACCTCCGGCATGAAGGTTTCTTGCTCAGGGTTTCCTTGCATCAGGTGTGTGACTTATAGTACTTGGCACTGATCGTCTAGTTTTAGCGCAGATGATGTGATATGGGATATGATGCTTGTG
>CAUJNA010003566.1:80000-122500 GCA_963377175.1 Effrenium voratum
AAGCGGGGGGGAGTGGATGGTTTTTTGAATGGGTTTGAAAGGGAAACCAAGAGGAAACCAAAGATTTGCTGGGGTTCCTCCAACAGTATATTATGTTTGTGGCTGGACTAGATATGGAAGAGTGGTTTTCTGTGTCGGATGTGGATGGGGTCCAACCAGATTTTGTCAAAGTCTTTATCTCAAGTTATTTTGCAGGGCTCCTTAAAAGATACATTTTGCAATCATTTGAAACATGTTGCTTTTTCAACACCAAAATACAGGGAAACCGTAGCATTTACAAGTTGCAATGGTCAGGTGTATATAAGGATCCCTGTTTTGGCGTGACGTTTAAAGGGGACCATGCGGACGGGACAGGAGTCCCGAGGAAGGCCAGCGGCTCAAGCGCGCCATGGGTCCATGTCTTGAGTCCAGGCGCGAAGCGATCGAGGGCTGCAGAAACGCAGCAAGACCTCAAATCCTGAGGTCTCGTGAGCTCTAAGGAGGGGGAAGCCAGTTTGTTTCTTTGTTCCGAGTGCACGTTGGATGTAAGTAAGTCAGTTGGTTGGTTCCGAGTGCTCGTCGGATGCATGTGGATACGTTTGATCGCGCAGGACGACGCTCATTGACCCCGTGTGCTTCCTTGTGCTGAAGATCCTTGTGCAAGGCGACGGGCTTGGCGCGTTTGCAATTCCGAGAGTTGGGAGCTGCGGGGGTCAGTGTAAGCGCAAGTCGACCCAATGGCAGACTCGTCATGGTTCATAGTGGGGAATTCATTCGTGTTCCGGTGATTCCAAATAGTATGGGTCCTCCAGATTGATCCGACATTCATGGGAACCCAGTTGACCTCTCTATAGCTTGTGTTACCCAGTGCTTCCGATCACCATAGAAGGCAAGAAGCTATGTTGCGTCTCTACTTGCAGGTTTTAATTCCATGGTGTCCTGCCGGCTTACTGTAGTGGAGCGCCTAGTGTTTGTGTTTACCCCGATCGAGTATCCTTTGCTCGGGGCGGGAAAAAAACGTCATGGAACGGCTGACCAAGGTGACCTTCGAAAGATGCACTGACATCACCGTCACATGGGTCAAGAGAAACCACCCCAAGCGATTTCCTCCATGGCTAAGTAGCGCTGCTTAAAAGATCTCCACTTTGCAACCAGTTGAAACATGTGGCTTTTTCAACACCAAATTACCAGGGAAACCCGTACCATTTACAAGTTGCAATGTTCAGGTGTATAATGTAAGGATCCCTGTTATAACCAGGGTTGTAGGCCATCCAATCCTTCTCCCTCTCATGACCACTGGGCAAGGTGATCTGCAAACGCCAGAAGGTCGATCGGCCCTCGGCCCTCGCGGATGTGAGGCCACGAGCTCCAGCAGGTGAGGCACGACACGGGCATGGACCCGCCTCTCGGATTTACAGCACCGGGAGGAAGCGGTGGCAGGGGTTTCCGGTTCGGTTGGAAGAAGTTCGGTTCGGGAGCTAAGTAGATATGGGGGTGCGGTGGGCTGTTGTTTTTCTTGGTGTCTTTTGTCTTGTTTTTTCCCCAGCAGCTGAAAGCTTTGGGGTCTCAGCCCAGATAGGCTCCGGGGTGGTCCGGGGCGGCCCTGAGGTAAGGCTCCACGAGGGTTCCACCAGGGTTCCACCACAGTTCCACCAGGTTCTGCGAGGGCTGCGGGGTGGTCAGTGGTTTGAGGTGAGGTAAGGTTCCACGAGGGTTCCACCAGGGTTCCACCACAGTTCCACCAGGTTCTGCAAGGGCTGCGGGGTGGTCCGGGTTGGTTTGGGGTAAGGTTCCATGATGGAGCCACCAGGGTTCCACCAGGGTTCCACCAGGGTTCCACCAGGTTCTGCGAGGTAAGGTTCCATCAGGGTTGTACCAGGCTTCCACCACAGTTCCACCAGGGTTCCACGAGGTTCTGCGAGGGCTGCGGGGTGGTCTGGTTTGAGGTAAGGTTCCATCAGGGTTCCATGAGGGTTCGACCAGGGTTCCACCAGGGTTCCACAAGGTTCTGCGAGCGGGATGGTCCGGGAATTCCACAAGAATTCCACAAGGCTCCACAAGGTTTCACAAGGGTTCCACAAATGTTCTTTGCGTCGTGCGCCAGCCGTCTGAAAAGCCATCGGAGCAGCAAATTGAGGGCTCAGAAAATCGCTCTGCTCACGGGCGGAACGCTAACCAAAACCGAAATCAATGGCTTTCAGCACACTTTCACTGCTTTGACTTGCTCACTTGCTCAGACAACGCGGCCAAAATGTTGGCTTTGTGGCAAACCAGATCACGTTGCTGCGGGACTCACTGTGCAGCAGAGTAAACGCTTGGCATTGCTGAGTATTACTTGGTGGGCTTTGGGTTCCAAGGCAAGGCTGCGAGGGCTATGGGGTAAGGTTCCAAAAACGCTGCACGAGGTTTCCCCAGGTTCTGCAAAAGCTATGAGGAAAGGTTCCAGCAAAGTTTCGCGCTGAGTTCCACAGGTGTTCCATGTTGGAGCCCGATTGCACCGTCGGCGCCCGACCCGGCAAGGTCGGGACCTGATCAGACCCCCGTCAACTGTACCAAGCTGGTGTCACCTAGTTTTGCTAGATACGATTGCAAGGCTTGCCCCGTCGGGCCCCGATCGGGCCCTGATTGCGCCGTCGGGCCCCGATCAGGGCGCGATTGCGCTGTCACTCTTAGCTTTGTGTTATAAAGTTACAAGGCGGCATCCTCAGCAAAACCGGCGGCGAGGTGGGTTGCGGGGCGGGTTCCGCGAGGATTCTGGGAGGGTGTGGTGCCGTTGGGGATATCGCCTGAGCTTATTGTTACTTGTTGCAGGGTTGCTTTCAATGAGAGTCAAAGGGAAAGCGCAGATTTTGGACAACAGATTCTGGAGGATCCACCAGCTTGAGACACAGCCTTTTTTCTTGAAAGGTGACTTGACACATCACACGGATGTACCCTCCTTGTTTGGAGGGCTGGAACACGCAAAGGAAACCAACGGTTTGGAACTCGCCCTTTGTTTGGTGGCCAGCTTAGACGGATTATCGGATCTTCCTCAGAACATTGAAGGAACCCTGATAGTTTTTCCAGTCGCAAGCTGAATCTTGTCCAAGTGCCGGGAGGGGTACTACCTACTAGCTTAGACCGTGATTACTTATGATATTCCTCTACCATGCACGAATAATGAGCTGCAAGCCGATTGCCGCTTCTTGTTCTGGAAAGCTGTGCGTTGGTTGCCCGTTGGGTTGACCGAGCTAGCTTGCTTGACAGTTTCGCATCGGTGGCACTGCTCTGAGACTCTTGCTTAGTTTGTACGTGTAGGTTGTACATATTGGTTTGCTTTGGTTACCACAAGGGCAACTGGAAGCACTGCTAGCACGCAAGTGGTTCTTATATTCTCTGCAGCGTTGCAGAGAGCCTGAAACCTTGGCAAAGGGATTCGTCTAACATTGCGGCAAAGGGAGGCCATGGAAAATACCTCTACCTCCTTTTTTCTCCTGTTTAGTGCTTCAGCGGAAAACATGGAAGGGAATGCGGTCTCAATTGTCAATGTGCTGGATATTTTGCACCGCGCTCTTGAGCCAAATCTCATGTCATGATTGGGAGGTGTTTTCCATCTGACAACAGACTTCAGATGGAGTAGCTGTGACCTTTACCACCCTCCCAAAATGACGATTTCCAACCAGCATGCAGTGCACCCCAGTAACCCATTTAGGGAAGGGCCCAGGGAGGCCATGGCATAATATGAGGTCGTTTAAGGTCGGGAGGGGGGGGCGGGAAGGGGCGTTTGGAACGGTCCATCTCCTTCCAGTCTTTCCTTTTCCTTTTCCTCTATCACCTGTGTTCACGAGAGAAGCGAGTACACAGGAAGGAAAAGGAATTTGACACCTTCTATCACCCTAGGATCCACGACTTCCAGGTGATAGGTGTCTCTTGTCTCATTCTATCCTTTCCTTCTTTATCCGTTTCCCAATCTAGATAATTAATAGGAAACAGATAGGAAAGGAAGGAATGAAGAAGTAGACAGATGCATCCCAACATGAGATAGCCCCTTCCGGACCTCTAGGATGGAAATCGCCATCAAGTACTTTGTGATGACGGAGCTCTTCGTCTGCAACTTTGTCTGCCGCTGCTTCTTCTGGGAGGAGTCCAATCTTGAACCTTGGCCTTTGAGAAGTTTATTCCGTGCCTTTGGGAAGACGAATTGGGACGTTGACGTCAGTTGGTCGCCCTATGGAAAGGAAAAGAAGTACAAGACAGGCAATCTGCGAAGGACTGTGGTTGCCCTCAAGTTGTATTTGTGCCTGCTGGTGCTCAGCAGGGAATGAGAAATGGAATGACTCCTATTAACCTGGTTGTGTCCTTGAAGGGAATGCCCAGGTTCATTCCCTCATTCCCTACCTATCGCACCAGCAAGTGTGTTGATGTGTTGGTTTGAAAGCTTGACTTTCATTTTCAGAGGTGCTCAGAGCGACTTCCCAGCCCCATGCATCCAGTTGCCAAGGCAGGTATCCTGCAGATTTACTTCTAGAGGTGACATGATCCCCAGCTTGCCCGGATGCAAGATACCTCAGTCCAGCGGATTCCAGGCCTTTCTCCGACCGTTTCTGGGGAAGGGATTCCCTTTTTCCGCAACCAGCGTTTGGGAAGTAATGTCAATCTGGGATTAAGCAAGAGCGTTCGGGATGGGATTCGTTTCTGCTTGGAAACACATTTAGTGTTCCGTGATATAGGGGTTGATTCTCCATTCTTTTCAACTATCGTTCTTTCCAAAAACCGGCCGTTCTCCCTGGGTTTCCGGAGATTTGCTAGAAACACTCGGATACGTGGAAATAATGTAGAACCATGCACCATCCCAACTCACTCTCGGAATCTGAGAACCAGCAAGCTCCTTTCCAAAGCGACCCAAAACGATCGATCCATCCCAGCTCGAAGCACATTTATTGTCCCGTGTAATGTCAAGCTTTGCGCGTTCCATCGCCGAAGAGTCGAGTTGGGTCGAGTTGAGTCGCCGAGGACATGCAGGATCTGGAAGGCGACGCGGCATGGCGAGTGCTTGGAGTGACCTCTGCGCATTTGGAACACATATTTGTTGATCCCCATGAGTGCAAAGTTGTTTTGGCCAGTTGGTGTCCCTTTAACAAGTTGTTGACAAGGCCATCCAAAAAGGATTTCCTCAAACAAGACAGAAATGAGACCCTGTGTGTAAAGATGTCCGCCAAAGTGTCCATAATTGAAAGTCACACCGAGTTGTTCAGTGGATGCCACATGATGCCACCACATGTTCAATCCTTTTTTGTTGGTGGGTTCCGGACTAAAACGATTTCGAGCCCGTTTTTAGGGTTCCACTTCTTCTCCTGCTCCGAGTTGCTGCGCAAAGGATAATTGGGTGCAAAGTCCGGGGGCATTTCCAAAGATATGGGAATCCTTGCAATTGGTGTTCTACTCGGGCTTTCCTTCGAAAACCACCCAAAAGCGGTCCAACTTGAGATCGCCGTTCTTATCAGAAGGCGAAATTGATTGCGAGCGCTGCTCAAGTGGTGGGCTGGGAATGAGAGGATGAGCTGGGTCGATGCGCACTGACGCATCCAGCCGGCAGGGCCGTGGCCAAAACCCATGGGAGCCGAAGGGGCGCTCTTGCCCCGGTTTTTTCTCGGGCGCAACCCGTTTGAGAGGAGCTCAAGTGGATTTTTTTTCAATGGGGACCTCCCCCTCTGTGTGAACCCGGCAAGAATGAGACTCTCCGTCAAGGCAAGGTTGCTCCAAGCCTCAAGACAAGATTTGCGGGGTGGGTCCATCGCGTGTCTCCTTTTCCAGGGGCCAAGGTCCTACTCTGAGTGTTTCTTGTGACGCCGGCCTCGAATGGGCGGCCTGTTTGCCTCATGGGGTCGTCCCGGAGTGAAAACGGCAGGGTCGGGTTAGTTGGTTGAACTCCCCATGCTTGACACCCATTTGTTTGCATTTTCGTAGTTGTACCCGGCCAACCGTTTCGCATTTGGGAGTTTGGGCGTTCTTGAGGCGTCGACGACAACGGTACCCAGTGCTTCGAGGCAACCCACTATAGTGGGTAACCTTTGGTTAGCTTTACCTTAGGGTTTGCATGGCTCTTGGGTACTGTTGCTATACCAGCCGAAAATACTCCTTCAAAACCCCGGAAGGTTTCTTGCTGTGACGAAGTTGGGAAGCCCCAAGAAGCCCCAAAGAAGCCTCCAAGAACCCCAATGAGCTTTGCCCCGCAGGCACCAAAGCTTTGATCGTCTTGGAGTCGGAGGACCTCATCGTCCCCACCTACTCCGTGAGGAGTCTCGTCTTCGCCGAGCAGAGCCGCAGGCGGAAAGTCGCTGTCAGCGGATTGCGGGCCAAGACTGAATCTGGGTGCTTTCAATAAACATCAAGCCCCTTGAGTCCAGGCTTTGAATCCTTTCATAAAACCAGGAGTCCAATGGTTTAAGCTTGAATAAACATAAGCCCATTAAATCCTTTCACGTATTTGTTTAAGCTTATGTTTGGCTCCAAAACCCTTTGAATCCTTGTCTCATGTTTAGTTCTTGGAAGATTCCGAAACAGCTCGTTTGAGCCCATGAGCAGCTACGATGGCGAGCGTACCTGTCCACTTGCTGAAGGAATTGTGGGTGAAGGTGACTGGGTGGGAAAAAAGAACCTGTTTGTGGGATTTAGAGGAACATGAAAAGGCAAACCAGCATTTGGGGAGTCCCTACAAAAGGACACAAACCCAACATAGTATAGCATGCCACATATTAATGAGTGCAGATGGGACCCCACTCCAGGTGGTGCTTGAAAGGACCAGCATGAAGCCAAGTACACCCAGTTGCAAGCCGAGGAATTGGCCAGCCAAAACAACCCAGGGTTCCCCCCCAACAACAAAGAAACCATGATCCATGTCGCCATTGGTTCCTTTCTGTTGGGGTTGATCAATATTCCCGTCCCCCAAATTGGGTAGCTCTTCCGATGTAATGATTGACATATCATCTTTCTGCGTGGTTTTCTCGAATGGTCATCCCATGGCCGGACCTTTTGATCCCCATGTGCTGGATGAGTCTGGCCACCTCCGTCCGGACTCGCTTGGCTCGCCAGGGCCAAGGCTGGCAAAGCTCCCTCGGACGCTTGGATGCGGCGGGCGTCCGGGCGGCCGTTGCAAAGAGGGTACTGGATTTACCGCGAGCTAGATATTGTGAGGGAACACAGGCCGCATTGAATTTCTTGGTTGGGTTGTCAAAGTCAGAAACAGGTTTCTTTGGTTGGCTGGCTGGCTGGCTGGCGGGCTGCCTATTGTTCTTGGGCTGGGAGAAGCTTGTGGATAGGAAGGGCTTGCGGGAGGCTGCTTTGTTGGGATAGATTGCCCGGCTTGGCTTGCTGGCGGAGATACCTGGTCTAGAATCGGGCTTACTAGTATTCGAGTTTGTCGTGCGTGTTTGAAAGTACTTTACTTTGTACGTGTTTTATTTTTGCGCATAATCTGTTGGGAACTTACGCTTGTACAATGTATTTGTTTTGGCGCACAGAGTTAATATGAACACCAAAGGATTCTATTCAGATGCGGGCCGAACAGCAACCCTTGCATTTCTGGCCCTGCACCTCAAGAGAGGTGCCCACTGTGTTGGGCAGAGTCGCACGATGGAGGTAGGTGTTTTTGGCATACTCCGTTTTGGCCTTTGCTCTTTTGGGGTAGACTTAGGATACATTTTACATTTTGCCAGTGACTCAAAGTGAAGCAACCAATACATATATATTCTATAACTGGGCCTAACTCTACAGTTTGACGCACAGCCAGGATACAAAGAGGAGCATAGACAATGATATCAATTCGATCGGAAGAAATAATTTGGCTGGCTTGGTATGTCTTAGCGAATCTAGCATGCTTGTTGTGGGGAAACATTTTACATTTCTGCTTATTGTGGTTAAGTGGTTGAAACCCAACCACTTAACTGCTATAATGTGATTTTTTGCTCCCCTTCCAACGTGAACCAAGCATGGTGCACGGCGATCCGCTGCGCACGGCCCCTTGGAAACTATCGCCGAAATCTGGAGGCAGCTCAACTGGAGCAACCGTTTGGCCTTGTCTTCCGGTCAACCGACGTCTCATGGATTCCACGGCGACGGCCAGTTTCATACTTCAGCCTTTTCTTTGGGAAGGCCAATTTTGTAGACGAATTCCGAAAACGCTCCGTTCTATGGCCCTTGCGGTGCAAACACATTTTGGATGGTAGACCACACAAAAATCCCATGGGGCCGTGCTTGGCCAAAAAGTTCGTGGTCGACGAGTCCCCTCGACGAATTCGCGCGGCGAGTTCGCGGGTGCCTCAGGAAACTGGCCTGGAGCTCTTGTGGGTGGAAGATCAGCCCCACGCAGGCGCGGTGGGCTTCTGGCTTGGGATTTTTTTTTTTTTTTTTTTTTTTTTTTTTTTTTATGTTGTTTTATTAGTTGTTTTTTGCGAGGGAAGCTTAAAAACAACAGAAAAAACGCAACCCGGTTGCCCAGTGGATTCCGCCCGTTTTCGGTCTTTTTCGGGAAGGGTTCCACTTTAAAGTCAACCAGCCAGAAAAAATGATCCCCATTTTTCTCATTGCCACTGGCCATCTGAGTCCAAAAGTGGAACTCGTCTCTAGATGGGGGTGGAGCTTTTTCAAGGTTGGCCCCTCCCTTTAAAACCACCAAAAGAGGGGTACCCTCAAAAAGGAAGACCCATATTATGCGATGGTACCCTGTTTGGGTTGGAAGGGCAACTGGATTGACACGACACCATTCATTTGCTTTAGTGGGGGGTTCCCCAATTTAGAGGCACACCCTTTGCTTTTTGTGTTTGAGTTGTTCCTGAGATCCCGAGTTCCCGTTCCCTCTGCGACGGGTCGCAGAAGCAACCTCTTCACCCTATGAAGCTTCTGGTCGGAACGTTCACGATCAAGGGGCCTGGGGGCGTTTGGTCTCACAAATGAAGAGGGACTTGCATTCTAGGTCCCCCAGTGGCCTTGTACCCTTGTTTTGGGGAGGGTTCCGGGGAAACTTACTGGAGAACCTAGCATTTCTTCACGTGCTTGACAGTTGCTGCGAATAAACGTGGGTTTCGCACCGATTCGGGGTGATTGAACAAATCCCACGCCAAACCCTCAAGAAACCAACCAAAACGGCCTCCACCTGGCCTGGTGGGGGGGTTGAATGGATCTCAGTGTCCGGACACCTCGGTGCGCGGATACCAGGTGTATGACTATGGTGAAACCTACCTGGAGTCTCCATGACCCCTAGAAAATGTTTGGTCATGACCATATTTTTGGGTAATGACCCCCTTTCTCCAGTGTCACGGAGACTCCAGGTAGGCATTTGGGCGTGGCTCAAAATTAATACAGGAGGGGCAAACCGCAGCTTTGGGTCCATGTTTCCTTTTCCACTTGCCAGGGCAACTCATTTTGGAATTCCGGGTGTTTGGAGCCACAGCCATTTGTGCCCCACCCAAGTCTTGGACGAACTCCGCCAGCTGTTTGCAGCCATCCCCCCGCGTCCCGCGCCCCTCGAAGTGCACCATGTGGTGCCGCCTCGGCCTCGTACTGCTGGGTGTTGGGCTCGCTGCAGAGTCGTCGCAGCGCCTTTGGCCGCAGGCGATGGGGTGGTGTTTGTTGGTTTTGTTGTTTTTTTCTGCTTTTGTTTCCCCCGATTTGTTGTTCTCGCCGCCTGGGAAAAAGAGCGTTTTAGGTGCTGTTCAAGCAAGCCCACACGCAACCAACCATTCGGTTGGTGTGCACTTGATACTAATGGGAGCCAAGAATGCGAGTTGTTTGTTCAGGAACTTGGTTTCGGAAGGAAGCAAGGTTTGTAGGTCTGTCTATTTGCCAGTTTGATTTGTTTGTTGTGTTGTGTTGTGTTGGAGTTGGCTTGGTTTGGTTTGGCTTGGTTCGGTTGGTTGGTTGTGTGTTTGTTTCGTTGTTTAGCTCTGTTTTTGTTTGTTTTCTTTGGTGTGTGTGTGTGTGTGTGTTTGTGTGCTTGTGCGTTGTGTTGTGTTGTTTTCTTTTCTGTTCTGTCGTGTTGGTTTGCTTGCCTGCTTGATTGATTGCTTGTGTTTGTTTTTTTTGTTTGTTTGTTTGTTTGTTGTTTGGTTGTTTGTGTTTTTTGTGTTTGCTTGCTTGCTTGATTTGACTTGTGCTTTTGTTTGTTTAATTGTTTTGTTGTGTTGTTTTATGTATGGTGTGTTGTTTGTGGCTGTTTTGTCTGTTTCCTTTTTTCCCGAAAGCATGGCGAAGGGTTCTTCCGCTGGGTTCACTTGAGTTGTTCTCATGAGAGTCATTACAAGGTGTCATTGCAAGGAATCATCATCATGAAGGTCAATGCAATGAGTCATTGCAAGGAGTCATTGCAAGGAGTCATTGCAAGGAGTCATTGCAAGGAGTCATTGCAAGGAGTTATTGCAAGGAGTCAGTGCTAGGAGTCATTGCAAGGAGTCATTGCAAGGAGTCATTGCAAGGAGTCATTGCAAGGAGTCATGCAAGGAGTCATTGCAAGGAGTCATTGCAAGGAGTCATTGCAAGGAGTCATTGCAAGGAGTCATTGCAAGGAGTCATTGCAAGGAGTTGCAAGGAGTCATTGCAAGGAGTCATTGCAAGGAGTCATTGCAAGGAGTCATTGCAAGGAGTCATTGCAAGGAGTCATTGCAAGGAGTCATGAGAGTCATTGCGAGCTGCGCATGGAGTCAAGTGCAAGTTGCAAATGTAAGGAGTCAGTGCAAGTTGCAAGTGCAAAGTCAAGTGCAATTGACTTGCGAGGAGTTAAAATCTCTTCTTAGGGCGGCGCGGGTAGTGCCGACGACACTACACTAAATCGACCCTCTGCGGGGATCGGCGTGGTCGAGGTGCGATTTCTAAAGTTCCCGCGCGACCCTCTGCGGGGATCGGCGTGGTCGAGGTGCAAAAACCCATGGTTTTTTGCGATTTCTGCGCTGCTCGCGCGACCCTCTGCGGGGATCGGCGTGGTCGAGGTGCAAAAACCCATGGTTTTTTGCGATTTCTGCGGTGCTCGACCCTCTGCGGGGATCGGCGTGGTCGAGGTGCAAAAACCGATGGTTTTTTGCGATTTCTAAAGTTCCCGCGCGACCCTCTGCGGGGATCGGCGTGGTCGAGGTGCAAAAACTCGAGGTTTTTTTTCGATTTCTGCGGTGCTCGCGCGACCCCGTGGTCGAGGCGCAAAAACTCGAGGTTTTTTGCGACTTTGGTTGTTCGAACTGGTCCTCGGGAGTTGTCTCGTGGTTCGCGCGCCTGCTCCCGGGCGGGCCGGTCGCGGGTTCGATTCCTCCCTGGTCCGCGGGCGGGCGTCGCAAGACGTAACTTGCATTTTAAAGCAACTTGCGCAGACCAACTTGCACCGACCAGTTTGCGCAGAGCGCCTTGCCTAGAGCAACTTGCGCAGAGCAACTTACGCGAGCAACTTGCACAGAGCAACTTGCACAGAGCAGCTTGCACAGAGCAACTTGCAGGGAGCGCAATTTGCACAACTTGCGCAGAGCAACTTACGCAGAGCAACTTGCACAGAGCAACTTGCACAGAGCAGCTTGCACAGAGCAACTTGCAGGGAGCGCAATTTGCACAGAGCAACTTGCAGGGAGCCACTTGCAGGGACCAACTTGCCGGAGGCGGAGCAACTTGCGCAGAGCAACTTGCACAGTGCAACTTGCGTAGAGCAACTTGCGCAGACCAACTTGCACCGACCAGTTTGCGCAGAGCACCTTGCCTGGTGCTGTCTCGCGCCAACTTGCACATATTGCAACTCGCACAGAGCAACGTGCAGGGAGCCACTTGCAGGGACCAACTTGCCGGAGCAACTTGCGCGGAGCAACTTGCGCAGAGCAACTTAGTGCAACTTGCGTAGAGCAACTTGCGCAGACCAACTTGCACCGACCAGTTTGCGCAGAGCACCTTGCCTGGTGCTGTCTCGCGCCAACTTGCACACACGGCAACTCGCACAGAGCAACTTGCGCAAAGCAACTTGCGCAGAGCAACTTGCGCATGTGCCAGGCCGGGGTTAAACAAGTTTGCCGCACATCGTGGGGAGTTATGCTTTCAGGCCACTCACCCTGTAGGAGTTTGACGCAAGGAGTTCTCATCATGAAAGAAGTTGCGGGGAGCATGGCGCACACGGCTTATTTACGGGCATGGCGCACACGGCTGGTTGTTATGTGGCACCTTGCGGATGATCATCGAGATTTGGCTCAAACAGAAGTCATGGAGCTCGAAGTAGCTAGGCTTCAGGCTGGCGCGGCCCAGCATGGCAAAGCGTGGCTGCAGCAAGAGATGGCGGCCAAAGCCCAACCCCAACTTCGCGCACTCGCCCGACGGCTGGATGTGCGCCAATGGGTCGCAGGCAGCAACGTGACCAAGGCAGACCTAGCTGCCGCTATCGTGGAGAAGCTGTGCCCACAGGCCAGGCCACAGGCCAGGAGTTTTGCTGGTGTTTGTTTTGCTGTGCTGATTGTTGCCAGGAGAGCAGCTCGCGCAGAGCAGCTTGCGCAGAGCAACTTGCAGAGCAACTTCCGCAGCGTAACTCGCGCAGAGCAACTTGCACGGAGCACTTTGCGCAACTTGCGCAGAGCAAGTTGCACAAAGCACTTGTGCAGAGCAACTTGCGCGCAGGGCACGTGCCCAAGCAGCTGTTGCGTGCATATGTGCGTGCATGCGTGCGCGCGGTTGCATTTTTCTGTTGGTTTGTGTGTGTGTGTGTGCGTGTGTATGTGTGTGCGTTTGTGTTTGCGCTTCCTGCGGGTCTGTGCGTGCGTGCGTGAATGAGGAGCGAACTGTAATACTTGTTTTTTTTGTCTGGCAAATCATGTTCTTTTTTCTGGCAAATGGGTGTGGGTGCGAGGACAGGTGCTGATGGCCAACATGGTCCAGCTGGTGGCACGAGCTCTGGTTCCTCGCAGTTTCCTCAACCTCCACGCGGAAGCCAAGGGCAGTCTGCGACTGCGCGCAGCACAGACGGATTGCGATCTCCTTGTGATCGGCAGCCACCTCTTTCTCTACGCAGCGGAAGCCCGAAGTCTGACTTGCATGCGGCACTACGTAGAAGTAGCACACGTAGTCCTCGGGAGTTGTCTCCTTTTTTTGTGTGTTTTTTGCTTGCGAATTTGTCTTTGGCAATTGTCTCGTGGTTTGCGCGGCTGCTCTCCGATGTCGCGCGGTCGCGGGTGCGATCCCCGCCTGGTCCGCGGCAGCTCTGGCTGCACGCAGTTCCAGCTGAAAGTCGCAAATTTTAAGTGCAAAAGTAGTACGCGGAGTACATTCCCGCACCTCCAGCTCCAAAATCACAAGAGTAGTACGCGGAGTACATTCCCGCAGCTCCAGCTGCGCCGAGCAACTTGCGCCGAGCAACTTGCGCAGAGCAACTTGCAGAGCAACTTCCGCAGCGTAACTCGCGCAGAGCAACTTGCACAGAGCACTTTGCGCAGCGCAACTTGCACAGAGCAAGTTGCACAAAGCACTTGTGCAGAGCAACTTGCGCGCAGGGCACGTGCCCAAGCAGCTGTTGCGTGCATATGTGCGTGCATGCGTGCGCGCGGTTGCATTTTTCTGTTGGTTTGTGTGTGTGTGTGTGCGTGTGTATGTGTGTGCGTTTGTGTTTGCGCTTCCTGCGGGTCTGTGCGTGCGTGCGTGAATGAGGAGCGAACTGTAATACTTGTTTTTTTGTCTGGCAAATCATGTTCTTTTTTCTGGCAAATGGGTGTGGGTGCGAGGACAGGTGCTGATGGCCAACATGGTCCAGCTGGTGGCACGAGCTCTGGTTCCTCGCAGTTTCCTCAACCTCCACGCGGAAGCCAAGGGCAGTCTGCGACTGCGCGCAGCACAGACGGATTGCGATCTCCTTGTGATCGGCAGCCACACTGCGCGAACTGGCGCCGTCACGAGAATGATTCGAAGCTCGGCTTGGAGAAGAAGCTGCAGTACCTCTTTCTCTACGCAGCGGAAGCCCGAAGTCTGACTTGCATGCGGCACTACGTAGAAGTAGCACACGTAGACCCCGGATGTAGGTCGTGCCAAAAAACGGCACGTGACTGGGCTGCGAAGACTAACAAGGTTTTGCCGCCCGACGTGGAGGGTTTCTTCCAGAGCCACGGGCTGTAGAGTTTTTGCTGCAGGAGGCAGTTGGATTTGACGCGGACTGTGCGGACAACCTCGCTTGCGATGTTCTGCTTTCGGGCCAACCGTGGTCTAGTTTTTTGACGGGGGGGCGTTGCCCCAACACATAGCATGTGGTTGGCCTCAGCTAAGTTCCGCTGGCTCAGCCATGTGCTAGTCAATCCCTTGCTTTCTTTCAGCCAGGGCACGCCGAGTGAGGAAGGGCTTCCGAAGACAATAGGCGCGGAGATCCGCCCGGTTTCATTCTTTGAGGTGTTTGGATGGACTCGCTTCGTACTAGGTCCCTGAAATGGGGGGAAGCTACAAATGGCTAGACGCATCCCTATTATATAATTGGGACCCCACCTCCCCAACCTTGACTCAGAAGGCATTGTGTTGCATTTGATTTAGCGTTGGGATATTACTAGCGCATGGGAGTTTTGCCGGCGCTCGAACAATCGTTCTAGAGGCGATGTGACCAGCCGGCGGTTTCGATAAAGGGAACGGCCTTCCACTTGGAGCTGCCAGCGCCACTCTAACTAACCGCGGCAAACTAGCAAGAAATTTGCCAAAGACCCACGAGATATCAGGGTTCGGACGAATTTACTGTAGAACTGTACGTGTGGCTAGCTTCTTGTTGTCAACATGCTTGCCAAACATCAGGCCATGTCTACAAGAATCAATCAGCGAACCTTGATGAAGCAGCAGCGAAGCAGGGCGATGCTTAGTCACTGGCATCTGGCCGAACTGCAACCCTTTGCAAATGGAACCAAAGACTGAAACCTGCATAACCCTAGCTGCTTGATTTTGAGCCACACCCATCCGCTGTTGCGTTGCTTTACTTGGTGGTGCCTGGTTTGTCCTCCCATCCAACAGAAGGTTCAGCCTAAAGATCTTCCCTGAGCTCGTTTGCCGTGCTTCCAGGCACAGATTACCCAGAGGATGCACCATCTCATAAAGCCTAGGGGTAATCTGCATGGTTAGATCCCTTGTAGCCTTTTTGGTTCTTGCAGTACCAAAAGTTGAAGTCTCCGTAGTTAGCGACATGTATGCAGGGTTCTCTGCAGGGAATTGGGCGTTTTGATCCACCGAAGCGCACAGATGTCCCGCAGATTTTCCCGGTGTTTTGGTTTCTTCGGCCTGTGGACCTAAGTTGTGTGAGGAACGTGAGCCACGGGAACGCCACTGGCACATTCCACGCCCTGCGGGGCGAGCCGAACAACGCCGAGACGTTGCCGGGCACTGGGGTTCGGCGGGCGGTTTGGCGGTGTGGGGGCGGGGGGAAGAGGGGGGGACGTGTTTTCTTCTTCTTCTTTTCTAAAAAACAATGGCTGTTAACAGGGGTATCAATAGTTTTTCATGGTTTTGAGGGGTTTAAATGGCTTTATATCTTGACTGCTATTGAGTTGGATCTTTAGACTTTAACTTTTTTGGAATCACGGGGTTTTGCACTAAACCCACAAGTTAAACTTTTGTGGAGGGGTCACCAGCAACCAAGATATGGTTTGTACTGGCAAACCGCAGGTTTTACAACCAGACGTCCAAAAGGCCAACAAAACTGGTCAGATTTTGTTTGGACCCACGGGCCACTGGCAACCAGCGGTCCATGCGGTTTGTCGGGCCCGAGTTCAATTTGAGCAGCACAAAACGGGGAGGAATTTCCCGTATCATCTCTCATTGTGTCCTGGTATCATGGCAGACTGGTTCCGATTTTTTTTTGCAGAGCCCTCTTTGGACCGCGTTGAAAGTGAGTGAAAGCGAGCAGGTGAGTGTGTTTCTCGGAAATGGTACCCTCTTCCAAACAATGGAAGTGGAGGTTCCAAAGAAAAGTAGTTGTCCAAAAGCCAAGCCTGGCAGCTTGAATTTGAAGGAGGGGGTACTTTTTTAAAGATTGGGTGGAAAGGGAGGCCAAAAGGAGACCGAATACCCAAAAAAAAACCTTTTCACATTGAACCTGACATTTGGGGGGTCCTGGTTTGGACCATTTTCCTTTTAAAGGGACCCCCGAACGTCAGGTTCCGTGTGAACAGGGTGGGAGGGTGGTTGGGCGGTGCTCCAATCAGGTTTTGACCGATCGAAGTGTTCGATTATTTTGAAGGCTCAGCGAGTCTGAGAGCGAGTCCGCTCTCTCTGGCGAGCGCTGGCCGGGCTGGATTTGGGAAGGCAGGAGGGATGTCCTTGTTGCGTTTCTCGAAATGGCCTTGTCTTCTTTCAGGGAACTCCTTTTTGGTTGGTTTGGGAAAACCATTCGAGGAAAACCAATTGAATTTTCCAGAACTATGGTTTTCCTCCAAAGGCGTTCCTTCACAACCAAGGGTTCCCTAAACTGGGCTGTCCTCAGATCCCCTGCTACAATTTAATGACTCGAGTGGGTTAAATGGAAACCCACCCACTCAACCACCTACAAACCTATTAAACAAACCTAGGGGAGAGGGGTTCGAATCCGATATCCGGCTGGGTCAGTTACAGGATGGATCCGAAGTCAGAGGAAACCTCTCCCATTCTGAGCACTCTGGGCAAATGACGTTTTTTTGAGTGGGCAATTGGTAGGGATCCTCATCTAATCGAGTCTTTAGACAGCCAATGTACGCGGTACCGTGGCTCCCTCAAAGAAGAGATGCTTCCAATTTGCGGTTGTTCATGGGATGCTTGGTGGAACCTGTGGTCCATTCCAATGTTTGCTTCCAAGGCTTTGGGGCTGTGTGTTTTCCAGCAGGTAAGCAGGTGCAAGCAGGTAGGCTAAAGGGGCCCAAGCGGAAAGGGAACCCAAGCGAGAGTTTGTCCAACATTTGCCCCGCATGTTGCCTCATCATTTTCGGGAGTCTTTTCTTGAAATGCTCCAGTTGAAGGTGCACCAAATATGGACCATGAAAAATCGTGTTCCTTCTTCTTTATTTGTTTGCGGGTGGGGGGGCGAGCCGAGGTTCTCAAATCCAAATTCTGGCAGGGGAGAGGAGTGATTGCCTGGAATCGCCCTGCAGGCCACGCCCCACACGATGAGCGGGCGTTCCGCAACGAGAGCGCGCGCCACGTTCATCCGCAGCATCACAGCGGACGGCGCCGAGATCCGGATTGGGCCGGCGGCGGCATTGTGCCTTGGGTTTTTTTCTGTGTATATATATATCATTATATGTCTTCTTCTTTTTTTCCGCAGATTCTTTTCGCAGATGTGGTAGAGCCCCGGGACAATTATTGAGGCGCCATAGACACGGCTTGGCTTTTGCCAGTGGATTCATGCGGTGCATTGGCAGACTTGGCTTACCTTTTTCCGGGCTTGTTTTGTTGTCATGTTCCTTTTTAACTGGCAAAGGGGATCTTGGGTCTAAATCCTCCATGGCCCAGACGAGTCCAACCAATTGCTTCAACCCTGTGGGGGCGTTTTTTGTGAGGAGCAGGCTCTGGTGCCTTGGTTAGGGGTTCTTGTGTGTCCCCTTGCAGAATTGTAAACGCTTTGCGTTTCCCGCCTTGGCCAGTCCGCTTTTGGTTGGCTTTGAGTTTTTCTTTTCTGTGTTCCAGTTTGCCTTGAAGTGTTGTGTTAGAGTGAGTCGGCGCCGAAATGCGTGAGCTGGTTTCGAAGGCATGGCTTCAAGGGCCAGAAATTTGACCGGTTTCAAGGGGGGTTTCCGGAGTTGGGACCGGTTTTTAGAGGGCATTGTAAATGGGAAGTTGGCCAGTTTCTGGGAGAGATTTGCTCAGCTTCTAGAGGGGGATTTGCCCGGTTTTCTAGTTCGACTGGGTTTTAGGGGGATAAGGCCGGAGCGGGAGTTGTACGAAGGGATCTGACCGCTTCCCGGCCCTGGGAGCTGACCGCTTCCAGGCTTGCCTCAGGCGGACTGGAGGCAGCTGGAGCAGGGATTTTGGACTTACTTTCCAGGGTTGCTTCAAACCGTTTGTAAAAATACCCTTCAACTCCTGTTCGTGGACTTCTTGGACCTTTAGTTAGACAGCGAAATGCCGTGGGCCCACTTTTTGGGGAATACCGTTTTGGAGCCAAGGAATCAAAAACGCCCAGAGGAATCCCAGACCATCGTCTAACGCAACCAAGCAAAGGTAGCCTCGATCCGCGAAAGTGCAAGCTTGGGGACTTAGTGGCCTGAATTCCCGAAGTCCAGCTGGGGATCTATTGGCATTTGCCTGAGGCGCTGTTGGTTTTTTTGGCAGCTTTTCAGGTTGGATGAAAGGGAAGCCGAGACGCAACCACTCACTTTCAGGGGTTCCCGGTTTTAATTTAACGCATACCTGGGCAGCAGCAACACTAGATACCGTCCTTTGCAATGCTTTCAACCTAGCTCTACACAACAACCAAGCACCCCTTGGCCGACAGACCGGCGTTGATCTTCAGTTTCGCTCACGGGCCGGCGAATGGGTTTTTCTGAAACTAAAACCCCTCCTGCTTGGTTGGGTTTCCTTTCTGTTTGCCCAGGTGTTTGTTGTTTGCCAGCGCCGGCAGATACACATGGTTCCCACTTACTCTTTCGCTTGCCCTCTCTCTCTCTCTCTCTCTCCCTCCCTCCCTCCCTCTCTTCCCCTCCCTCTCCTCCCCTTCCCTTCCTCTCCTCCCCTCCCCTCCCTTCCCCTCCCCTCCCCTCCACTCTCCCGACATTAATCCATTTTGAGCGAGGCCCAAACGTTTCGCTTGCACGTTTGTGAACCCAGGTGCGCTGAGCACACCAGCAGCCAGAAAACGTGATCCAAGTGGGGGCTTGTCCTGCAAAAGGACGGTATGCCTTTATGCCTTTCTGCGCAACATTTGTTCGCTGACTTCTTGCATCATGACAACCAGAGTCGCATTCATAACCTCCAAATTCAAGAAACATCAGAAAATCACATATTCACAACCTCCAAATCCAAGAAACATCATCCACTCACAAGACAAAATCACATTCATAACCCCAAATTCAAGAAACATCATCCACTCAGATTCATAACCTCCCAATTTAAGAACATGGAGCCAAGGGATTCGGCTCTCTCACTTCGCCGCTTGACCCGCGGCCGACGTGTCAAGTGGCTTTGCACAGACAGGAGACCTCCGGAAATCCAGGTGGACCAACCACGCCTTTTTTTTTTGGTGGGGGTGAGGGGCTGAAACCGCAAAAAGTGTTGGTTTGAAAGGAATACCAAAAAGGAAGATGCAGGTGTTGTTTTGTTTTTTCAAATATAAGCACACATCAAGGCATGTTTTTTGGGGGGCTTTGATGAAAACCGAGGACAAAGCAAAACGAGCTCGCCGCCCAAGCTTTGGGGCCTGAGGGTTGAGGTTCTTTGGGTTCGGCTGGACGTTCCTTATCCAAGTTTTGTGGATTGATAATGTGAATGGAACAGGGATCATCATCATGGTAGTTTACATCCACCATGGCCATTTGGCTCAATTTTTGTGGATTGATGATTTGTCGTTCCTTGGGTGTGGATTGAACTCTGACTGGTCAAGGCACCTTGATGCATAGTGGAAGGTAGCCATCCATGTTTTTTCCAGTACCTAGAGGCAAGGGCAGGTTTGCTGTGGAATTTCGGAGATGCACCTTGAAATTTTAACGAAATTCGACGTGCCAAGTTTTGTCTGAGCTGCGGTTCGCCATCGATGAATGCAGCTCTGCCATCCTCTGACCAGCCTGCGCATGGGGAAGACCTTTATCGCCATGACAGGCAGCTGGAAAGCCAAAGATCGAGCAACTCACTTGTCCAAAGCCGACTTCGGCTTGGTGTTTGCTCCAGTTTTGCTCCCAAAGCTCCGCAGTGCTTTGGGCAAGGCATGCCGCATGATCAGAGCCGGTGTTCGTCTTGGGCGGCGATTCGATCTCTCTCGATGCTTGACAGGCGCCGCTGTGTGGACAGAGAGAGGGAAAGAGAGAGACTTGGGGGTCCCTATGTATTAGTTAAGCTATTTCAATGATTCAAGCGTCACTGACTTGTTGGTCGCCAATTTCAGGTGAGCTTCTCTTGCGATGTTCTTCGGGGTGAAATCTAGGGAGCCCCTCGCGCGCCCCTGGCATGTGGCAATCGGCTCTTGTAAATAGGACCGCTCCCAAAGGCAACTGCCCAGCTGACTCGGAGCACAGGCCGTCGGAAAGTCGCGGCCCACGTGGGCTGCGAAGTGACCGAGCTCGGTCGCGGGCAAAAGGGAGCAGCGTGGCCGGCGCGGGGCTGGAGTTAGCACGCTTTCACATTCTACTGAGTGAAGCAATCAAAACTCATACCTGTGGCAGAACTTTCTGCCGAAAGGCCCGGCAGCAAGCATGTCCGCCGGCAATCAACAAAAACACTTCCTGCGAGAAACAAACGCCAAAACGCAACAAGCACTTCAACATGCTGAAACCCGAATTCCGCCGATTCCTGCTGCCGTTCTGGCGCAACAGTCTCGATTTTGAAAACGCTGCCACGTGACTAAAACGCCGCCAACAGCAAAAAGGCTCCCTTTTCCAAGAAGGCAGAAACTTCTGCCGAGTTGGGTGGTCCAGGTATATGGATCACATGTGATATCATTATTCAGTTACTATATAAGTATATGACAGGGCCTAGCTGTAATTTATGACGTCGGGCCTGAAGAGCGGCTGTCCCACTAGATGCTCGAAGCAGAAAAGCAGTACTCTAAGGGCCTAACTGATTGAAATGAGGTTGTGAGCTTCAATCATTTCGAATTATTTGACGAGCGTAGGATCATGATGTGTTCATGTTTGTTTTGCTTAGCCCTTAAAGAACAAAGAAACTGGAGTCTGCAGAGTGTCTGCTTGACTTTGTTAAAGCCCCTGGTACTTGGTAGCAACTTGCATGTAGCAGCAACCCACGGCACAGACACATGGATGTGAGGTGGCAGCTTTCTCTCGGCACGTCACCGGCCTTGTGAACATATTATGTGACAT
The DNA here is from genome assembly GCA_963377175.1 of Effrenium voratum. Classification (NCBI taxonomy): domain Eukaryota; class Dinophyceae; order Suessiales; family Symbiodiniaceae; genus Effrenium; species Effrenium voratum. Next base: position 100,922 of record CAUJNA010003566.1, read on the forward strand.
GGTCAGAACACGATTTTACTTGGGGTTGGTAGGGATGGTCATGGACCTGGAAAACCATCGATTCCATTGTGCAGCTTCCGCCTGAAAAAATCACCGGCAGAGCCCACAGAAGGAGCTTTCAACATACAAGCAATGATGTCAACGCTCATCAACCCAAGACTATGGTGTAGAAGGGGGCGACTTGGGCTTGCGTGCCAATTTACTGCCTAAGACACAAGCTCCAGAAAGACAATATCCAGAGTTTGGGTTCCCTGATCCCCCGAATGGTTTGCGACTGTCAGCACTGGGGTATTATGAGAGCCTAACCTTCAGTGGAGAACCAGTTTCCAGCGCGGCTCAGTTCAGCGCAGTGGCTAACCGCAAGCCCCAAACCGTCCGGTGGGAGAGCTGAACTTGGGGGGGTGTTCTTGAAACCCTCACTCCAATCGAAGCCGACGATGGGCATGGGAAGACTGCTTCCTTTTGAGGATCGGACCCTTGGAAGTCTTAGAACCTGGAAATCATCCCCAAGGGAGCTTCCAGGTTTCGGAGTCCCTGGTCTCAGTTGCTGAGTGGCACGGATTCTTTTTCCCTTTTTTTCGGTGGCTGCCCCACTAAAACGGTCTTCCCAAAGAAGGGTTCCCTTTTTGTTCCAGGGTCACTGAACAACTGAGTGGTTAAAGCCAAGCAAGCCAAGCTGTTTCAAGCCAGGCTTCTTGTTGGACATGGTCGCCAACGAAGACGTGTGCGCCCGCCTGGCCGCCTTCCACGGATCGTGAGGCGGGCGATGTTTTTTCTTCACTGGACGCGGGGGTCCTCAAACTAGGGTTACCCGTTACCCCCCGCAAACGTGCGCATATTGTTTGGGTAACCGGTAACCGGGTACCCGGTAGACTACGTATGGAATAGGATCCGAAAAATTGTATTTCTTATGATGCATTTTGCCAAGGGATCTTAGGACTTTAACAATTTTGGCCGACTAATCGGGGGGTTTCCATTAAGCCACTAAAAGTTAGTCACTTTTCGCCGGGCTTCGCAGATTTCGCCACCGAGATTTGGCGTGGTATACCCGTGGGTTTGGCCAAGAAACGCATTTGGCCAAGCAGAGAGGTTGGTACGGATTTCCAGCCTCGAGATTCCCAGAGCTTCCTTTTTTTTGGGTACAAAGAAGCACTGGGATTCCTTTTTTTTTCCCATAGCTTCCTGTGTTTTGGGTACAAAGGAGCAGTGGCGTTGTCGGCAACATGGCCGGATCCTGTTCGGGAGCTTTGTGGTTTCCTCCGAGCCAGTTGAGGCTCGGTCAAAATGTCCTAATTTGTCTATGCTCCATTTGGAAGGGACTGGCGGGAACTTTGTTTTTACCACACAACCCAGTCAACTCTTTAATTTTATCAGATAAGCTCAGAGGGAGCAGTTTAAATGGTTTAGTAATTTTCGCATCCATTGCTTTCAACGAATGTCAACTGGTGGGAGGTCTTTGCACCCGGCGGTTTTTCGCCTCTTCATAAAACTTTGTGTAGAGGTTCGCGGCGGTTCTGCCTCCTCCCGACAGGTCATGTTGGTAGCATTACGACGTTTGGTTTTGACGGATGGGATGTGTTTGGCCACAGTTGATGTGTTGGAATCACCGGAAGGCTTTGGGAATGAGCATGAGCCCATTTAGTAGGGACCCACTTGACCCTTGGGGCCCTTGGGATGTTCGGGCGGAATTCCCGGATCTGCTTACTCAGCAACTCTTGATGGAAGGCCTCAGAACTGAAGCAAACTTTGAGGCCAGTTGAACAGTTGTCAGCTACTTCTCTGGTTTGGTTGGTTCTGCGGTTTGGTTCTCCGGTTTGGTTGTTAAGATGTTGCGGTTTGGATTGAATTATCGAGCATTGAACATGAGCAACATGAAATCATTGATTGAACATCGCTGATGTTTCTGTTGCAAAGGAGTTCTGTCAGTTGGTGTCAATTGGTGCCTCGTGTCAACAGATACCGAACAAAGTTGATTAATGCAGTCACTCTGATTCCAAGCGCCTTTGTTTAATTGGTCTATCCGTTGATTGTTTGTGGTGTATTCTCCAAACCAGGCCGGATGGTTTGGTGGATTGGTCCTTCAACCTGTCTATCCGTTTAGACGCTTGGTGCTGTGACTTGTGTAAACAAATAGATCTTCCAAACAGACGGCATTTCACAGCATTGAACTAAGGGACGTCGGTCCACAGACCAAACGGCCAAGCGAGTGCAAGTTGACCAATACCATTAACACACCAACTCACCGACCAAGCAAATGTGGTTCAACAGGATTCCTTCGGCTGATTGATACCTGTCATTATTCAGCCAGCCGAAACTTCTCAGTGCGTACCCAGCCTCGAGGCTTCCAGCAACCAGAGCATGGGCTGGGGCCCCTGGGGCGAGCGCCGGGCTGAGGGAACGGGTGTTGAGCCTTTCAAGCACTTGGCGCCCGGAAACTGTTTTGATGCATATGATTTCAACTAGTGCTTTTGCATGTGCACATGCTGCGGTTGAATGCTTTCTGAGCAGATTTCGGCTCCGAAAGTCTCAGTCTCAGCCTTTCGCCGCTTTTGATACCCCATGGCCCCCTCGGAGCTCGTGTGGCAAGCCGCCCGGTACGGCTGGCGCTCCACGGCGCCGTGGCCCGCAAGCGGCGCCGGCGGCCTGGAGCTGCGCCCCCGGCCTCAGGCGCCCTACTGGCCCTGGGCTTCCCTCCGCGAGCTGCGGCCTGGGGCGGCGCCGAGGCTTGTGGCCGAGGCTTGTGGCGGAGGCTTGTGGCTTGTGGCTTGTGGCTTCGCCGCGGACGGCCGCCCAGGCTGGGTCCGCGAGCAGCTTCCGAGCGGCCGGTGGCAGCGCCACGAGCTCCCGGACCGCTGCGCCTCGGTGCGGCTGCGCTGGGAGAAGGCCGCGGGGTGGTGGAAGCTGTGGGTGGAGGAGGGCGCGGAGAGGCTGGTGCTGGAGGCGACCTTCGAAAGCCCCGAGCCGCAGTTGGAGCTGTATTGGAGGCCGGGGAGAGGCTGGTGCTGGAGGCGACCTTCGAAACCCCCGAGCCGCAGTTGGAGCTGCGCACGCATTCAACATTTGTGGACCGCTTCGATTTCTCCTTGCTTCCCCCGCCTGAGATCCAGTCGCGGCTTGATGAGTCCACCCGCCAGGCAATCATGCGGGAGAAGCAGGAGCTGCAGAATCAGCTGGACGAGTCCAAGCGCCGCTATGAGCTGTTGGCGAGGGAGAAGGCAGAGGAGACACAGAAAGCCGAGTCTGCGCAGCATGAGAAAGAGGCTTTGCAGCAGAGGATTGAGTCGCTCATGGCAGAGCTCGAGACGGAAAAGGAGCAGAAGGAGATCGCGCAGACCCTCCAGAAGCAGCTTGACGAGTTGGCGCAGGAGAAGGCGGAGGAGATGAAGAAAGTTGAGGGCTTGCAGCAAGAGAACGAGATTCTGCAGCAGAGGATTGCGTTGCTGACCCAGAAGGCGCAGAAGTCTGAGCAAATGAAGCAACGCATCTTGCACCTGAAGGAGCACTTCGATGATGTTCTGGCACCCCAGCAAAAATAAGGGCCGTGGGCAGCTGTCAGTTTTCTGGTTTAATTGAGGATGTTGCGACACCAAGGAGATCTAAGATGAAAGCCCAAAGGGAACTTGGTGGCAACGTGTTCTAATCGTTCTTGCAAGTCACTCAGTTTTTCATCAGGCAGTTGGGCAAGACACAACAGCGACAATCATGCCGTGGAACTCGATGGTGGCAATCCTCCTATCGATCACACGCCTTTGGTGCAATTGATTCAAACCATGCAACCCGTTCTGTTGAAAACGGGGGAAACGTTCTGGCTACATACAAGTTGCACACCAAAACGTGCGTCATGTGTGGGAGCCACGTTGTTTGAACAAGACCGAGGCTTTCAGCCGCTCTGACGCTGGTCCTCAAGCTGAAGGCCCAAGCCTGGCCCTTGGCGGCTCAGGTGAAGATCCGACTCCCAAGGATGCCTCGGATGTGTTCTCCGTCGTCGGAGAGTCAGAGCACTCGGACGCCAGCAGCCGCTCGGCCAAGTGCTTCTTGCCGAACACGGCGTTGCACGGCGTGGATGGCCACCTGCTCCGAGTGGAGAAGTTGAAGATCGGAGACCGCGTGCGGCTGCTGGACCACAGCGAAGCCGCCGTCGTGGGCATGCACCTGCACCGCGCCAAGAAGAAGCCGTACGGCTTGGTGGAGCTCACGACGCGGCAAGGGCTGTCCACAGTGTCCAAGTCCCACCGCGTGGCGGTGCCTGCAGGCGAGTCTGAAGGCGCGGCGCATCAGATTAAATGATTTCAGCACGTTTACAAGGAGCTTGCTCAACGGACCACTCGACTTCCACCTGCAACCTGTTTCACCTGCGGTAATTTGGGGGTTCCATTCCGACATAGGCTTATTGTATGTATATAAGCTTGCTTACGCTTTGGTTGCACCCTCAACCTTCTGGGACTTTCCCTAAGAAGCCACACTTTGGAGGTCAAAGACCAACCCAGGAAAACCTTTTGTCATGTCAGGAAAACCCAGGTGTTTCGGGGGCCCCTGGCAGGAACGGAAACTTCTGGTCCTTGAAGCCGCCTCCAGTCCGAAATGTCCAGTGCCCCTAAGTCAAGCAACCAAAAACGGAGGCCGATGCGTTTTTTTTCCCATGGAAACCCACTGGGCATCTGAGAAATCCTAAATGTACGGATTCCCGAAACTTGGAAACCTCCTACATGGTGCTTCTTGCGGAACTGTGCCAATTCCCAGGGGGGGGTACTTCCAGGCCGCCAAGGACTTTATTCACCAGGCACACTGAACAAAGTTGTCTGCCTGCCCCCCCCGTTAAAGAAAAGAGGCTCAATGAAGCGGAAAGTCCACTGAAGCGATACTGAATCATGCAAAACTCCGATCAAAGCAATTCTCAATAAAATAGAAACTCAAATCCAGCAATACTCAATAATTTTGAAATTCCTATGAACCAATACTAGATCAATCCAGCAGTACAAAGTGAAATGGAAAGTCAAGTCCCTCCAATCCAATCTCAAAAGGAACCTCCAGCAACACTACCTGAAATGGAGACTCAAACTTGGCCACAGCAATACTACTCGCTTCTAAATCAACCTGGGCCGGGGAACTTTCTTTTGGGACCCTCCTTTGTTGCAAAAAGCAAATCATTGATCCAAGGTGGTTGTGAGGCCGCGCGGGCAGATCAGCTCAGCACCGGGGGGGCGGTCGTCGTGGGCGGGAAGAGCCAGAAGTTGACCAAGGTCGCCAGCCGCCAGGATGGGATGCGCGTTTTTTCCGGCTCCCCGAGAAAAAATGAAGAAGAACACTAAATGGTTGAAACATGGTTAACGTGTCCATCGTAGTCGTTTGAAGGGGCTATCGTATTTGTTTGAACCTACAGCACGCGCACTTAGGAACCAGACACTGTTGCGCGTGTCCGAAACGTTTTTTTTGCCAGCGACAGAGGAGCGCACGAACTTGTACGAGGTGCGGCTGGACCCCGACGGCCCGCTGGAAATGCTCCACCTCCCGAGCTTCGGCCTGGCGACCTATGGCTCGCTCGCCGATCTGACGTCCAGTGCAAGTGCCAGCGGTTGGTTGGAGCCGGCGGGTGTGGAGACGGCTGTCGAAGCTGGCGAAGTTGAGGCCTAGATTTGATATTTGATTTGGATCTGTGAGCTGTACAGAGCGGGCGTTGGCCATTGAACTCGTGAAAACTGACTGATGCTCCATAGGAAGCCGTAGGAAGCTTGGTGTTTTGCTTTTGGCGCGCCCCAAACATGGATCCGTTCAGTTGGCCAAGGAGTGACGGCTCCCGTTCTCGCGTTGACTTCTGCGAAGTGTTTCCAACCCATCGGGAATCAAAGTCTGCAATGGCCGGCTGTGTTTTTTAGAAAGCCGCCGAAGCGCTGCAATGAGGACGAGTTGCAAAGCGGCGCAGGGTCTGAGCGAATGGCGTGTCGTGTCTTTTAGGGGTACCCCCTTTTGGGTGGTTTTAAACATGGCAACTATGTAGATGGGTGTCCTAAAACATGGCAACTATGTAGCCAAGAGCTTCCACTGATAGAATGCACCTAGGGTGGAAGGTGTCGAGCGTCGGGGTGTCTCGAAGGCACATTGCCAAATCAAAGCAAATTCATATTGCTGCGATTGGTCTCGCATCTACTGTGGGTTTGAGTCTCCTACAACCATTTATGGAGCGTGTCTAGTTTGTCCTCTCCGTGAACTACACATAACTACGCTTTATAGTTAGTGCTGACAGGTTTGCAGGCCGTCCCAAAACAATCAGACACATTTGCAACATTAAGCATGACCAGAACTGTTAGGTTTCGCCTGTTCCCCTCGCCAGTTTGACGCGGGCAGAAAAGCACATGCTGCTTTCCTCACATGCAGCACACAACGTGCGTGTGCTGTTGCCTTATTGTTGCTCGTTTTGCGTAGTATCATTCGAGATGGAAGGCATGGAAGTATCCGACTGACCCAATATACGCCTGTCTAACTCCAGCAATGGTGTGACTGTCGCTGACATTCGCCATTGATCGACTCTACGGGGAACCAGCGGCCAATCTGCCGCTTGAAGGGTCCAGCTCCCAAGGCCACACGAGCACAAGTGGTGCCTGATCTCTCATTCTCGGATGAACTTAAAGATATGGCGGTCAAAACCGTTTTGGATCGGATCCCTTTTTGGGTTGGGATTGGTGAATTCACCCATGCCAATGAACCTATTTTAGTGGTTGGATTGGCTGATGTTCACTGGGGGCGAACCGATGGCCATGTGTGTTCTGTTAGGGTGACCCAGTGTTGTTTCTCGTGAATGTGCCGGGCCGCTGACCATGGAAGTCGTCCCTCCGAGGCCGCAGATTCGAGCGGAGCTGCGAGCAGCGAAGGTGAGCTCGCGGGCGCCAGGGGCGGAGTGGAGATGAGACCGTTCAACACGAACGAAAGCCTTTCAGGCCCCTTGTTCATTGTTGTTTTGGGAGGAAATGAATGGGTTTAAACCTGACAAATCCGTTTCAAGCTCAACTCAGCCCCTTTTGGGCTCTTTTTCAACTCTTGTTGGAGCAGGTGAGCCCTTTTGAAGTCAAGCCAAAGCCACGAGTGCCCTTTCGCATAGCGCCCAACCGAAAGCCCCAAAAGGAGATCTGGGGTCTCTCTTTGTTTTTGGGCGGTTTCCTGAGGGCTTTCATTGAAAAACACCGAACAGGGGTGCCCCTCCCTCAATATGCCATTCCCCATTTGGGCGGCTGTTTTAGCCATGTTCCAGGTTTCAGGAGAGTACTTTAGGAGCGTATGGATGTGCTCGCGCCAATTTGGCGGCAACTCCTTCTGGTGGAAATCATGTTGGTTTCCATGTTATTTTTCCGCACTCTCCGTTCAGCAGGTCCTCATGGGTGTACTTTTGGATTCCACTTGCCGTTGACCCCAAAAAACGGGGCATGCCACACACACCACCCGCCCACCACCACCGGGAAGTGAAGGAATTGCCAGGCTCGCTGCTCGGAAAACCGGTCCGGTCTGATCGCGAGTTGGATCCAATCCGCGGGCCGCGCTCGACCGTTGGCGTGGCTTGTCTGTCGGGGCGAGGGGAGCCCTTGAGGTGGGTTGCTTTTTCTTGTTAAAACCGTCAAAGGGGCAACGGGGACTCCCCTATTTTGAGAAACGGCATCTCCGGGCCGGAAGCGTCACCGTTTGGTTGCCACGGTTTGATGAGTTGCCTCTTGGGCGATGTGTACGGGGGCAATAACCAGGGTCAAAACATGTTCTGAAGAGTTCTTTACTTTGGCCTCCACTAGGGACCGCCGCACATATGGGGGAACGCTGCCTTTCTGTGGGAACCTCGAACTGCACTCCCATGATTGATGGAAAGGGGATGTCCTCTTTCGCGGACATTGTTGTGACTAGTTGAATACTGAGTGCCAACTATCCCAAATGTCGATTTCACAAGGGGATGGATGTTCGCAGAATTTCTATTTAACACCCATAGTATCTGATTGTTGCTGTGACTTAAGCAAATCGAGGCACGGCAGAGCCAGCATCTTGGGAACAGATCCAAGACCTCGGGAACGCGGACGCCCCTTTGAAGCCGCGCGCGACAAAGTCGGGCGCCGGCGCCGGTTTCAAAGCGTGAGTTCCTTAAAAGTGGCGAGGGTTGTCAAAATTAGGTGGTGGCTTTCCATGAAATCAGATCGTTGTGGATTCTCAAGTGTTGGGGTGGGAAACCCCCTGTAAACCTTTGTTTACAGGGTCGATTTGAGGATGTGACTCTCATGGATCGAGTATGGGAAGCGGGAAAGCTTACGCACCGATGGGGTGGATCTTGCGCTCTGGTGCTTTGGACGGTTTAGGTGGGGCCTTTGGGGTTGGCTGGGGAGAGTGAGGTGTGGGGTGGGAGGGGTTTAGGGCTGGAGGGATTTGGTGGGGTTGGGGTGTTCGTGGAAGCCGGCGGGGTGGTGATTGTGTTGATGTTCGTGAAGATTTCAGGATTGTAATCTTGCCCGCACACACAGGGATTCTTATATTGCATTGGTCCGACCCGTCAGCATCACCTTTGCAAGCGAGCGGTGTGGGGGTTTGGGTGGTTGGGTGGGAGGGATTGGGGGGTTGAGGGGGGGGGGTTGGGGTCTGTTGAACCGGCCGGGTGGTGTTGGTGTGTCGTGTGTGTTGCGTTTGTGTGTGTGTGTGTGTGCACAGAGGTTTCAGGAGCAAGGGCAATATTGCCCACACGTGCGGGTTCTTATCTTGCGTTTGTCCGCCCGGTCAACGTCACCTTTGAAAGGGACCTTGTACTTTGTTTCGCGGGTGATAATATGATTGTGTCGCTTTTGTTGGATATACTTTATTTAGTTCGGGGTTTAAAGGGAAACCACAAAGGAAGCCAACCGTGTCATGGGGCTCCCATATGAATCTTTGGCACACCACACCCAGGTTGCCCGCTTCGGGCGAATCCGCGCCTTCTGCGCCGCAGCCGAGAAGCTCAGAGTCAAGGCATTTCACTGTCTTTTTCGGTGCCGTTTCAGGACTGCCTTTGGGACGTCGGGCCCCAGTCGAACCAGCCCAGTTTGCATGCGAAGACACATTGTTCGCGGAAATGCCCCGAAAACAGGCCCCCCAAAAGGCCCCTACAGAGAAGCTTGAGCGCACAGGAACAACACATGCAGAAAATACGAACGAAATCATGAAACAAAAGGGAAAAACTAAACTCAAATGGAGCGAGTCCAAGCCCCAGGCCCAAAGGAAGCAACTCGAATCGGACACTGGAGCCCTCAGTGCTGGTCGCGATTCGGCCTGGGGAGTCTTCAGATTGGGCCTGCCGGGGCCCACGGGGGTGAGACCCGACGCAAGTTGAAGCCCAAGAGACATGGAAGCTTCCGTTCTTGGGGGGTTGTTTACTGGGGGACGCTCCATTGTCGTGGGCTTCCGTTTTCGGGCTGTTTTTTTGGAGGCGCGCCATTTTTGGGCTTGTTTCCACCCCTCAGATTCTTCGCGTTAGCTAATTTAGATGAATACCGGGTGTTTAAAGAAGCAGCGGCGAGGTTGTCAGCAGCGTGGCCGCTTCCTTTTAGGACCCTTGGCGCCTCCTTGTGCAGCATGTTGAAGGAGATGCCAAAGGGGCCCCTGCGCTGCGCTCTGGCATTTGGAACGGACAGGGGGGGGAACTGACTATACTTCTTGTCAACCACAAAACCCGATCAACTCACCCATTCTCTCATGCAACCGTAAAATGTGACCGTAGCTGAGCGGGAGCAGTTTTTTTTTCGGTTTCGTCTTGTCTGCATCCATTGTCGATGTCAGTCGCAGTGTTTGCAGGGGTTTCGCCTCGTGTAGAGGTGGGCGGCTTCTCCCCTCCCAGCTCTTTGCATGACACGAATCGGATGTGTCTTAAATCGGTCGAATCGGGCTGCCCAGTTGGTGCCCTTCGACTTTGAGAAACCTTCGTCACATCAGAGCCCCTGGTCCTTTTCGTTCAGTGGTTTGGGAGGGAACGGACTGTTCTGTTATTGTTTTTGTCTTAAACAAGGGGAATATGTGATGCAGTTTTGGACAACATTTGATGTTGTTCTGTCCTTGTGGACACAGTAAACCAATTTACTTGTGTTCAACGGCCGCATATAGTCGGGTAATGTGTCGGGCTGAATTTCCGGATTTGGTGCATGTCATTGTGGATTCGATCTGCTTACCCACCAACTCCATGGGTGAGCCCCCACATCGTCGACAACGTTGTTTTGAAATACGAAGACTCGTGTCTGTTTGCCCTTCTACCTGCTTTGCCGAGGTTGTTTTTCTTAACCTCTCGGCTACGGATTGGTTTTGGGAGCTTGAAGGGTCGAGGTTCGTTGGAGGTGCCTGGCACCTTAATGATATAGCCATGTTTTGTCATACTCCTTTAACTTAATGGTCATGCGAGTTTCTTGCAAAAAACAGAAACAAGTGTTTGTCAAGCAAAATATCAAAACACGAGGCTGTTTACTCACTCAGTGACCAAACGGCCAAGCGAGTGCAACTTGACCAATACCATTAACACACCAACTCACCGACCAAGCAAATGTGGTTCAACAGGATTTCGGCTGATTGATACCTGTCATTATTCAGCCCACCCAGCCGAAACTTCTCAGTGCGTACCCAGCCTCGAGGCTTCCAGCAACCAGAGCATGGGCTGGGGCCCCTGGGGCGAGCGCCGGGCTGAGGGAACGGGTGTTGAGCCTTTCAAGCACTAGGCGCCCGGAAACTGTTTTGATGCATATGATTTCAAGGAGTGTTTTTGCATGTGCATGTGCACATGCTGCGGTTGAATGCTTTCTGAGCAGATTTCGGCTCCGAAAGTCTCAGTCTCAGCCTTTCGCCGCTTTTGATACGTCCCCATGGCCCCCTCGGAGCTCGCGTGGCAGACCGCGGGCCGGAACGGCTGCCGCTCCACGGCGCCGTGGCCCGCGAGCGGCGCCGGCGGCCTGGAGCTGCGCCCCCGGCCTCAGGCGCCCGGCTGCTCCTCGGCTTACCTCCGCGAGCTGCGGCCTGGGGCGGCGCCGAGGCACGTGGCGCAGGTCGGCTTCGACCCGCTCGGCCGCCGCCGGGTCACCGAGCAGCTTCCGAGCGGCCGAATGCAGCGCCACGACCTCCCGGGCGGCGGTGCGGTGCGGCTGCGCTGGGAGAAGGCCGCGGGGTGGTGGAAGCTGTGGGTGGAGGAGGGCGCGGAGAGGCTGGTGCTGGAGGCGACCTTCGAAAGCCCCGAGCCGCAGTTGGAGCTGTATTCAACATATGTGGACCGCTTCGATTTCTCCTTGCTTCCCCCGCCTGAGATCCAGTCGCGGCTTGATGAGTCCACCCGCCAGGCAATCATGCGGGAGAAGCAGGACCTGCAGAATCAGCTGGACGAGTCCAAGCGCCGCTATGAGCTGTTGGCGAGGGAGAAGGCAGAGGAGACACAGAAAGCCGAGTCTGCGCAGCATGAGAAAGAGGCTTTGCAGCAGAGGATTGAGTCGCTGATGGCAGAGCTCGAGACGGAGAAGGAGCAGAAGGAGATCGCGCAGACCCTCCAGAAGCAGCTTGACGAGTTGGCGCAGGAGAAGGCGGAGGAGATGAAGAAAGTTGAGGGCTTGCAGCAAGAGAACGAGATTCTGCAGCAGAGGATTGCGTTGCTGACCCAGAAGGCGCAGAAGTCGGAGCAAATGACGCAACGCATCTTGCACCTGAAGGAGCACTGCGATGATGTTCTGGCACCCCAGCAGAAATAAGGGCCGTGGGCAGCTGTCGGTTTTCTGGTTTAAGGATGTTGCGACACCAAGGAGATCTAAGATGAAAGCCCAAAGGGAACTTGGTGGCAACGTGTTCTAATCGTTCTTCTAAGTCACTCAGTTTTTCATCAGGCAGTTGGGCAAGACACATACAGCGACAATCATGCCGTGGAACTCGATGGTGGCAATCCTCCTATCGATGACACGCCTGTGGTGCAATTGATTCACACCATGCAACCCGTTCTGTTGAAAACGGGGGAAACGTTCTGGCTACATACAAGTGGCACACCAAAACGTGCGTCATGTGTGGGAGCCACGTTGATTTGACCAAGAACCGAGGCTTTCAGCCGCTCTGACGCTGATCCTCAAGCTGAAGGCCCAAGCCTGGCCCTTGGCGGCTCAGGTGAAGTTCCGACTCCCAAGGATGCCTCGGATGTGTTCTCCGTCGTCGGAGAGTCAGAGCACTCGGACGCCAGCAGCCGCTCGGCCAAGTGCTTCTTGCCGAACACGGCGTTGCACGGCGTGGATGGCCACCTGCTCCGAGTGGAGAAGTTGAAGATCGGAGACCGCGTGCGGCTGCTGGACCACAGCGAAGCCGCCGTCGTGGGCATGCACCTGCACCGCGCCAAGAAGAAGCCGTACGGCTTGGTGGAGCTCACGACGCGGCAAGGGCTGTCCACAGTGTCCAAGTCCCACCGCGTGGCGGTGCCTGCAGGCGAGTCTGAAGGCGCGGCGCATCAGATTAATTAAATATTGATTTCAGCACGTTGACGAGGAGTTTGCTCGACGGACCATTCGACTTCCACCTGCAACCAGTTTCACCTGCGGAAATTGGGGGGTTCCATTCCGACATGGGCTTATTGTATGTATAGAAGCTTGCTTACGCTTTGGTTGCACCCTCAACCTTCTAGGACTTTCCCTAAGAAGCCACACTTTGGAGGTCAATGACCCACCCAGGAAAACCTTTTGTCATTTCTTGAGCCGCGCAAAAACCCGGGTGTTTTGACCGAAAGAGAGCGGCCGAAGTGCCAACTTCTGGTCCTTGAAGCCTCCAGTCCGAAATGTGTGCCCCGAAGTCGGCCGCAACCACAAACGGAGGCCGATTCGTTTTTTTTTCTCTTTTTCCTCCATGGATAAATCCACTGGGCATCTGAGAAATCCTAAATGTGCGGTTTCCCGAAACTTTGGAAACCTCGTGCATGGTGCTTCTTGCGGAACTGTTCCAGTTCCCAGGGGGAAAGGGGTACTTCCAGGCCGCCAGGGACTGTATTCACCAGGCCCACTGAACAAAGTTGTCTGCCTGCCCCCCCCGCTCAAAGAAAAGAGGCCACAAGTAATCCCAAGTAAAATGAACAATCCCATCAGGCAATACTCAATGAAACGGAAAGTCCACTCAAGCAATACTGAATCATGCAAAACTCCACTCAAGCAATTCTCAATATAATTGAAACTCAAATCCAGCAATATAATTTTGAACTTCCTATGAACCAATACTAGATCAAGCGGAAACTTAAATCCAGCAGTACAAAGTGAAATGGAAAGTCAAGTCCCTCCAATCCAATCTCAAAAGGAACCTCCAGCAACACTACCTGAAATGAAACCTCAAACTTGGCCACAGCAATACTGCTCGCTTCTAAATCAACCTGGGCCGGGGAACTTTCTTCCGGGACCCTCCTTTGTTGCAAAAGGCAAATCTATTGATCCAAGGTGGTCATGGCCTTGACCACCGGCTTCGGTTTTTTTTCGCGCTCAGGCGAAGGTTGTGAGGCCGCGCGGGCAGATCAGCTCAGCACCGGGGGGGTGGTCGTCGTGGGCGGGAAGAGCCAGAAGTTGACCAAGGTCGCCAGCCGCCAGGATGGGAAATGCGCATTTTTGTCCCGCTCCCCGACCAAAAAAAATGAAGAAATCTATACATGGTTGAAACATGGTTAAAACGCGTTTATGGTGGTCGTTTGAAGGGGCTGGCGTATTTGTTACCTAATGTATGACCTGGGCCCGACTCCTGTGCAGCCCATGCCCCTTCCACACTTGACACTTGATGCGTTGCCGGGGGAGGGACACAGAGACTTAGAAACAAAACAGAAACCTTTTTTTTGCCAGCGACAGAGGAGCGCACGAACTTGTACGAGGTGCGGCTGGATCCCGACGGCCCGCTGGAAATGCTCCACCTCCCGAGCTTCGGCCTGGCGACCTATGGCTCGCTCGCCGATCTGACGTCCAGCGCAAGTGCCAGCGGCGGGTTGGAGCCGGCGGGTGTGGAGACGGCTGGCGAAGCTGGCGAAGTTGAGGCCTAGATTTGATATTTGATTTGGATCCCTGAGCTGTACAGAGCGGGTGTTGGCCATGGAACTGGTGAAAACTGACTGATGCTCCATAGGAAGCCGTAGGAAGCTTGGTGTTTTGCTTTTGGCACGCCCCAAACATGGATCCGTTCAGTTGGCCAAGGAGTGACGGCTCCCGTTCTCGCGTTGACTTCTGCGAAGTGTTTCCAACCCAGCGGGAATCAAAGTCTGCAATGGCCGGCTGTGTTTTTAGAAAGCCGCCGAAGCGCAATGAGGACGGAAAGAGTTGCAAAGCGGCGCAGCGTCTGAGCGGATCTGGTCGTGTCGTGTCTTCTTTTAAGGGTACCCCCTTTTGGGTGGTTTTAAAGGGAACCAAAAGGAAACCCTACATCCATATGGGTCTCCGACATGGCAATGTTGTAAATATGTAACCCAGAGCTTCCACTGATGGAATGCACCTAGGGTGGAAGGTGTCGAGCGTCGAGACACCCTGCGATTGGTCTCGCATCTACTGTGGGTTTGAGACTCCTACAACCATTTATGGAGTGTGTCTAACTTGTCCTCTCAGTGAACTACACATAACTGCACTTTATAGTTAGTGCTGACAGGTTTGCAGGCCGTCCCAAAACAATCAGAAACATTTGCAACATTAAGCATGACCAAAACTGTTAGGTTTCGCCTGTTCCCCTCGCCAGTTTGACGCGGGCAGAAAAAAAACATGTTGCGTGCTATCATTCGAGATGTTAGCATGGAAGTATCCGACTGACCCAATATACGCCTGTCTAACTCCAGCAATGGTGTGACTGTCGGTTGACATTCTCCGATCGATCGACTCTACGGGGAACCAGCGGCCCATCTGCCGCTTGAAGGGTCCCCGCTCCCAAGGCCAAAGGAGCACAAGTGGTGCCTGATCTCTCATTCTCGGATGAACTTAAAGATATGGCTGTCAAAACCGTTTTGGATCGGATCCCATTTTTGGTTGGGATTGGCGAATTTACCCATGTCAATGAACCTATATAGTGGTTGGATTGGTTGTTCACGGGGCGGATGACCCGATTTGGGCTTTGAAAAGCCCATGGCCATGTTCTGCGTTTGGGCTTGGGTGACCCAGTGTTGTTTCTTCTTTTTCTTTTGTTTCCTCTTTTTTTGTTTTTGTTCTTTTTGTTTTGGGGCGCTGACCACTGATGGAAGTGCCGGGCTGATGGAAGTCGAAACCCTCCGAGGCCGATTCGAGCGCGCACAGCTCCGAGAAGCGAAGCCGAGCTCGCGGGGGGTTGAATGCGGAGGCGAGATGAGACCGTTCAACGTGAAAGGTTTAGACCCGGTCCCTTCCTGGGTCTTCCTTTTCTCAAAGTTATTTCCAACAGAGACTCCCAGCTTCATGGAAAAAGTTGGATTTGGAAGGTCCAGGTTGTTCATTTTGGAGTGTTCTTTCCCATAGCAATCCACGCCCAACCGAAAGCCCCAAAAGGAGATCTGGGGTCTCTCTTTGTTTTTGGGGGACACCCCGTAATGGGCAGTTGTCCTTCGGGTTTTCCCTGAAAAACACTGAACAAGGGTGCCCCCCCAAAAATGATATTCCCTATTTGGGCAGTGGTTTTTGCCTTTTGGTTCCAGGTAAGTTTTCATGAGAGTACTTTAGGAGTGTATGGCGGCAACTCCTTTTGGTGGAAATCAGAAGTTTGAGATGCCCATCTGTATTTGAGCTCCATGACACTTTTTCCGGACTCTCCGTTCAGGTCCTCATGGGTTTGCTTTTGGTTTCCATGTACCCCAAAACCGGGGGCATGCCACACAAACGACCGCCAGCTCGGGAAGTGCTCTCTCCCGTTTTAGGATCCGATCCACGATCGGAAGCATCGGAATCGACCGCCTTGGCTGTGGCAATTGGTGGCTTGTCAGATGTCGTGTGAGGGACCCCTTGAGATGGGTGGTTGCTTTTTGGTTTGTCAAAGCA
This sequence comes from Effrenium voratum, assembly GCA_963377175.1. NCBI lineage: Eukaryota > Dinophyceae > Suessiales > Symbiodiniaceae > Effrenium > Effrenium voratum. The sequence goes on from CAUJNA010003566.1 coordinate 116,869, forward strand.
GTCCAGATAAAAAAGCAAAAAGGCCCTATGTCCGTGCCGGAAGCGTCACCGTTTGGTTGCCACTGGTTGATGAGTTTCCTCTTGGGCGATGTGTAAGGGGGCAATAACCAGGGTCTAAGCATGTTCAAAGAGTTTTTTAATTTGGCCGGCGTGTCAACTATTGACCGCAGCACATATGGGGGAACCCTGACTTTCTGTGGGAACCTCCTTCTTAAGTCAGGGAAGTTTACTCCCATGATTGATGGGCGGACATTGTTGTGACTAGTCGAACACCGAGTGCCAAATATCCCATGAAATGTCGATTTCACAACACAAGGGGATGGATGTATCTGATTGTTGCTGTGACACCTTAAGCAAATCGAGGCTACAAGGGTCAGTCATCATCTTGGGAACAGATCCAAGACCTCGGGAACGCGGACGCCCCTTTGAAGCCGCGACAAAGTCGGGCGCCGGCGCCGGTTTCAAAGCGTGAGTTCCTTAAAAGTGGCGAGGCAGCTTGACGGGTTCTGAAAATTGCTTTGTGGCTTTCCATGAAATCAGATCGTTGTGGATTCTCAAGTGTTGGGGTGGGAAACCCCCTGTAAACCTTTGTTTACAGGGTCGATTTGAGGATGTGACTCTCATGGATCCAGTATGGGAAGCGGGAAAGCTTACGTGCCGATGGGGTGGACCTTGCGCTCTGGTGCTTTGGACGGTTTGGGTGGGGCCTTTGGGGTTGGCTGGGGAGAGTGAGGTGAGGGGTGGGAGGGGTTTAGGGCTGGAGGGATTTGGTGGGCTTGGGGTGTTTGTGGAAGCCGGCGGGGTGGTGTTTGTGTTGGTGTTGGTGTTGGTGTTGGTGTGTCTGTGTGTGCGCGTGCAGATTTCAGGATTGTAATCTTGCCCCCACACAGGGATTCTTATATTGCATTGGTCCGACCCGTCAGCATCACCTGCGCAATCGAGCGGTGTGGTATTGTTTTTGGGGGGTGGGTGTATGATGGGTTTGGGTGGTTGGGTGGGAGGGATTGGGTGGTTGAGGGGGGGGGGCTTGTGTTGGGGTCTGTGGAACCGGCCGGGCGGTGTTGGCGTGTCGTGTGTGTTGCGTCTGTGTGCAGAGGTTTCAGGAGCTAGGATGCAATATTGCCCACACGTGCGGGTTCTTGCGTTTGTCCGGTCAACGTCACCTTCGTCGCCTTTGAAAGGGAACTTCTGTTCGGTTTGGCGGGGCGATACTATGGGTGTGTCGCTGTTTGAGGATGCCCTTTTTACTCCGGGGTGTTTAAAGGGAAACCACAAGGAAACCAACCGTGTCATGGGGCTCCCATGTGAAACTTTGGCACACCACACCCAGGTTGCCCAGCTGTTGCTGTGTCCCCGACTCGGGCGAATCCGCGCCTTCTGCGCCGCAGCCAAGAAGCTCAGAGTCAAGGTATTTCAATGTCTTTTTCGAAGGTGCCGTTGCAGGACTGCCTTTGGAACGTCGGGCCCCAGTCGAACCAGCCCAGTTTGCATGCGAAGACACATTGTTCCCGGAAATGCCCCGAAAACAGGCCCCCCCCAAAAGGCCCCTACAGAGAAGCTTGAGCGCACAGGAACAACACATGCAGAAAATACGAACGAAATCACGAAACAAAAGGGAACAACTCAAATGGAGCGAGTCCAAGCCGCAACTCGAATCGGACACTGGAGCCCTCCTGGTCGCGATTCGGCCTGGGGAGTCTTCGGATTGGGCCTGCCGGGGCCCACGGGGGTGAGACCCGACGCAAGTTGAAACCCAAGAGACATGGAAGCTTCTGTTCTTGGGGGGTTGTTTACTGGGGGACGCTCCATTGTCGTGGGCTTCCGTTTTCGGGCTGTTTTTTTGGAGGCGCGCCATTTTTGGGCTTGTGTCCACCCCTCAGATTCTGCGCGTTAGCTAATTTAGATGAATACGGGGTGTTCAAGGAAGCAGCGGCGCCTTTTAGGACCCTTGGCGCCTCCTTGTGCTACATGTTAACCAAAAGGGTCCTGGGCTGCGCTTTGGCATTTGGAAGGGACAGGGGAGAGGGGGGCTTACTATTTTTTCGTCAACGGCCCAATTGCTTCAAAGCCGGCAAAACACTAAGTAAGTGGTTGTAACCACGATTCTAACCCACAACATTTTTACCATGGTCGGTGGGTTACCCGGGTTACTATCCGCGTTCCCTGCCCCTTTCAGCACGGACCGTTGTGAGGGTCCCAACCAACTTTGAGACCTGAAGACGGGCGGCCGCCCTCCACGTTATGTTGTGAGCGCAGTCTGGCACTTTCAGAAGTCGGGAGAACTGGACGGGAGAACTGCGTTGTTTTTTTTGCTTTGGGTGAGGCCTCATAGGGTTTCCTCATAGAATTCACCTGATGCGTTTGTTTTTTTGCTTTGGGGTACGCTCATAGCTTTTTTTGCTCATAAGTTTTACACGCCGCTGGCCATGAAAACAGTTGCATGGGAGAAAGACCCATCCACCAAACGGCTTACTGGTTGCGCCTTGCGCCTTTGAGGCCTACCGCATACTTCGGCCTCGTCCTGGCTACGATGAGACTGGAGCGAAGCCGTTCTGGCGGGAAGACAGTGGATGTCAAACCGGATCTCGTCAAGACTGGGGTAGACTTAGAATACATTTTACATTTTACCAGTGACTCAAAGTGAAGCAAACAATCAAATACACATTCTAACTGGGCCCAGCTCTATTCATGAAGAGTTGCAGGTTAAAGAACTGTGTCTTGTGGGTGTGCGTAAAACCGGTGAAACATGCTGACACAACCACATTTTTGACAGCCTCGCACTTGGCATCCGTGGACGGTCAGGAGTCAGGGTTGATTCATGGCCATCTTTTCTTGTCATAGTGTCAGGCATCGCGGTAGGTTGGCAAAATGGTGTCTCACCCCTTGTTTCCTGCCCCTTTGCAAGGCATCAAAAAAACGGACATCATTTGGGTGTTTCTTGGCCAATGCCCAACCACTTCATCATTGAGGTGTTTTGTTTAAATGTCCAACTCATGAGGTGGTTCCCCTATTTGAGCAGCGGTTTTTTTTAAATGCAGGAGCCAAAAAGCTTATGGCGGCTCTACAGGCACAGATAGCGTTGCTAGAGCCTTCCATGTGTGAAGGATACTTCTCCTTGTGACTTGGCGTGTGCAGCAACCGTCGCAGGCCGTGACGAATCCTGTGATTGATTCCTGTAGATGTGTGTAGTCGCACGAAGCTGCTTGCCTCATTCAAAAGTATAGGTAGTTTGAGGCACAGTCGGCTCCGAATTCGCTATCACTACAGGAATTGCCAAGCCGGTCCAGTAGTCAGAGGCAACCATTTCTTTTTGAGACTGGGGTTTGCCTTGCAACTCCCATGAAGGGCATTCCTCAAGAGGCGCGTAAAATATAACAATTGGCATGGATTCGGCCTGCCCAATTTTCTGAAGTGTTAAGTGTGAAACAAGACTGTCCAGATAGCAAATACTCTCAGCAGCCCACCGCTCCACTGATAGGGGGCTCATGACACCCACCGCGAGCACATAGCGTGGGAATTTAAACAGTTCGAAATGTGCATTGCGCCAGTCTGCCTTCCGGCTGTGTTAGCTGATCATCCGTTGCTTTTGTCTCACCTGACTTGTTTTGGAGGACACGCGCCAATGAACATCTCGAAAAGAAGTCCACACGCACAGACCACGACGGACCACTGGCCGTCCGAAACCAGTCCAAAGGCTTGGCGGAAAAACGGTGGTGCGTGGGCTGGGCGGGAAGGGTTGAAACTGCTGGCATGCGGATGTTTCAAAACTGGCTAGGGTTCCCTTAGGCTCGTTGTGCGCAGGTTTCATGAATCCGTCTTCCTGTTGCGTCCTCTTGAAGCCCGCCAAAAGATTCTGAGAACCCAGAAAAGTTGGAACCGTTGGTCGGATCCCGATGGAATCCATTGAGGGCTTGGGGGTGACGGAATGTCAGCGGCTTCCAAGGAGGCCGACAGACAACCAGCGAGGTCCCGCAGTAGTGCCAACTTTTACCGTTTCTTTTTTTGGTTGGGAGGGAAAGCCCCTACTAAAATAGGCTACAGAAACAAGGGTGCCCTTATTCTAACCCTCTTTATTGGAGGACCTAGTTAAGGTCCCCTATGTTGACACGCAGGCATATGTGCCTTCTAGGCGCTTTCTTGACACTATGGCCTTCCCTCTCATGTTTGGCGAGGTGGCAAGCATTGATGGCTTTGCCCAAAGAGCCCACCGGCCCCCTTGATCCCCCGGCCCCCCTGCTTCACTGCCAATCGGTGAAGGTTGTATCCGGCTTGGGGGCACATGTATCTCCCCTCACAAGTCTGCTGGGCTTGGCCCACGAACCGCTTCAATGCCATAAATCGAACAAGCCCAGTATGTTCAAGAGCCGGTTTCAAAAAGCACCCCAAAAAGGGGGAGGCAGAACCACACATCTCCTGGAGTCTCCGCTTAAAAAAATTGCTCAGACATCAAGGGGTGACTCAGTAAAGCACAAAGGCAACCGGCGTGACCCATTGCCACCCAGGTCTCGCTCTTCCATCCGCGGAAGCGCGGACACCGGGACTGGCTGGCAGCTAGGGCCCCGTTTTTTCTCATTTTGTGCCTAGGGAGAACGACGCAGCACAAAGGGCCGGGCTTTTAAAGACTGCATGGTCTTCCGACGATCGTCCTCAATAACCCGTGATTCGGATTTTCCAGAACAAGGCCAGTCCTATTCAACAAGTGGAGGGATGGTTCCCGTAGTTTCTGGGTGGATTTATGGAGAAAGCATCCCTGGCGCTTGGAAATCATAGAATCCAGAGAAGTTCGCATCCAACAAAAGAAGGGTGTGGGCGAATGTAGAATTCACTGTAGCTGGTTTTGCTAAACTGAAGCTACGGGTAAGCAGCTGAGCCCTAAATGTATCAAGGAAACATGGCCTATCACCCATGGGGCCCAGAGAGTGGAAAGAACTTGCAGATTGCACTGGCTCTTTGTTGGAGGGACCTTTCAACATTAAGTAAGCCCCCTTTGGGCTCTCTTTCAAGTTTTTTGGAACTGTAACCCTTTTGAACTTGACAAACCAACGCCACGAGTGCCCTTTCGCAAAGCCGGACGCCCCAAAAGAAGATTTGGGCCAGCAAGCTCCTGGACTTGCATGTCCTTTTTGAAGGGACCCCCAACACTTATTTTGACTTTGGTTTCCAAAGCACAAAAGGGTACGCCTAAAGACACAGCCACATGTCGGGAAGATGGTGAAGCTCAGATTCATTTTGGCCAACCCAGGCTTTCCCGTGGCTCTTTCAAGTTGCCAGACTGACCTTGTCGGGTTATCATGTTAGACAACCAGATGTTTGCCGTTTCAGCTGGCAGCTACCTTTAATGTCCTCTTGGGCGAAGTCCAGCTTTCCGCAGGACAGTCCTTTTTGAGGCAGGGAAGTGCACGTCCATGATTGGAAGACCCCTCTTTCGTGGACAATGTTGTGACTAGTTGAATACTGAGTGCCAAATATCCCATGAAGTTTAGCCTTTCACAGCACAAGATGGATTTTTGTCCCAGACACCCCCCCTACTTATCCCCTATGATATCTGGTTGCTTCTGTGATACCCTAAGCAAAGTGACACGGCAATGCCAGCGGCTACGGAACAGATCCCAAGACCGCACAGGGTCCAGCG
>CAUJNA010003566.1:135000-200000 GCA_963377175.1 Effrenium voratum
CAGGGTAGCCCTGGGTCGCCTTGCAAACAAATATAAAAGAAGCCACGCGTTCTGAGGGGTTCGCCCATCTTGAGCCAACAGCCCCCCCGGTACTTTTCAGGTTTTGGTTGTTCTTGGGATTGGCATCTCGGAATTTGATTTCATTTGCAGTCCGCAAACTCGTTCTATTCAGCGTATATTTGGCCCCTCGCAGTACCCCTTTGAGAAAATATGTGTCAGGAGTCTCAGTAATCTTCACACATGATTTAGCTTACCCACTTCCCTTCCACCATCCCTTAAAATGCCAGCCTAGAACCGTCTCTTGCCATCCTCCCCATTTGCTTGGTCGGTTTCCCACTGCCATTCTCCTAGCCCCAAATCGGTTCCAATTACTGTTAACAATTCTGATATGGGCAACTTGTTCCTCATCAAAGCACAGGGGCTCCACTCAAACACTCAAACATAGGTTTCTAAAGCTGGTCCTGCTCTCCTCCTCCGCGAGTTTTTAGGTACCACCGCCCCCAAAAAGATGGGTATCAGCTCGGAAGATGGGTGTCCCCTAGAAAAGCTGGCTAGCAACCCCAAAAAGGTAATTTGGTACCAACCCAAAGAAGATGAGGTAGACCAACCCTAAAAAGATAGGTACCACCCCCCCCCCCCAAAAAAAAAAACAGGCTCGTTTTCTGTTTGGTTCTCCGCTTCGAAACATTGGATCGAGGCCACGGGGGCGAGGCAGGGCGCCTGCTGCAGGGCCAGCAGGTGACCTCCGCCCGGTGGCTCCGCCCAGAGGACGCGCACATCGTGGCGCGCGTCCCGCGCGACCCGCGAGTCACACGTCCAGGTGGTTTGGGTTGGGGGGTTGAGGGGGGAGGTGGGGGGTTTGAGGAGGTAGGAGGTTGGAGGGTGTGGGGTTGAGGAGTTCCGGGGTGGGGGGTTGAGGGGTTGAGGGGTGTGGGGTTGGCTTTGTTTTTGGTTTTTGCGAAGGTGTTTGGCGGGGTTTTGAAGAAGGTCGGGGGAGGGATTGGAAGGTTAGACTGTTTTGCGGGACATACACTTGCCAAAGTGGGTTCTAGGGGCCCAAAAAGGAAAGTAGCCTTTCGGAACCTCTTTGATCGTCAGCTTCCGTGTGCGTTGATATCACCCTGTGTGAGATGTTTGTTTACTTTTTCATTTCATGCTTCAATTTGAGGGTATCTTTTCCGGGGTCAAAGACTGCATGAGTATCCTTATGGCCTCGCTTTCATGTGGTTTCCTTTTAAGGGTAAAATATGTGGTTGTTTCAACACACACCATATTTTGCCCTGAGCTGAAAGTTTTGGGGGAGGGCAACCCTTGAGCCGAGCAAAACAAAACGAGGAGCTCTCCTGCCACGTGCTCCGCACCGAGCGCCTCACCTGCCAGGTGCCTTTGTTACCCCCCCAAAACGGCGCGGCGGATGGTTTGTTTCCTGTGGGTGTTCGGTTAAAACCAAGCAACGCACCTGAAAAAAAGGACGAGCCACTCAGCTATGAGGAATTGCCTGCTGGTTTCGGTGAAAACCAAGGAAAAGGCTTGGCTTGATTTGATCTTTGGCTTACCGAACTTGCTGGGCAAAGAACATCTTTGGACTGAACAACTGGTTGAAATCTTACCGGGCTTTCTCAACTGAAGCCCCAAACACAGTGGTTCACTTTTTGCAGAGGGGTCAACCAACCAAAAAGGGGACCTACGCGAAAACAGAAAGACGAGCCACCCGTGTCTGTGGCTATGAACTTTGAAAAGGGAGCCTAAAACAATAGTTGGTGGACATGAATCCCCACCTAAATGATGTCCACGGCACCAAAGGATTGATGTCCACCAAACGGTGTCAAATTAAAACTCATACCCAAACAATTTCATGCATCGTTACTGTATGGTTATGAATTTGGCTTTAAAGTATCCTGCAATCCCATTCTTATAGTTTAGCGCCTTCCTATTAATTTCAATGTGGTCCACCGCTCATATCCCATGGGAAGGTTTGCTTTTGCGTGGCAAAGACCATTTTCCGGGATGAGTCCACTAGGACGGTCAAACTCCTGGGAGGTGTTCTGTTGGTCTCCAAATGCGGGTTGGCCTCCCCAAATCGGGCGGTGTTCTATTGGTCTCTCTTAACGGGTTACCTGCAAGAGCGAGTCCCCGTGCCAAACGGTAGCTTAAAAAAAGCCGCAGTTGGGTTGCTGCCTGTGGGGTCCTTCCTCCTACTCTACGGTGCTGCGCTGAGTTGCAGGGTTTTACTCCAAATGTACTTGGAGTTCAGGCTCGAACGAAACACAGTGATGTCTTCAACAACCCCTTTACAACAAATGTTCTAATCAACAACCAGCCCAACTAGCCCTATTTTCCCACAACCTCTCTAGGGGATGAATTTCCGTTTTGTTGCGCAACCATTATGGTTGTTTAGTCGTTATTGATTTATTACTTAAAAAAGGCGTCGCCTTCCTAGCAAGTGTGGCTCTTTTTTGCAAAGATTCGGATCCCTTGTTTCAGAATGATTTCAGATTATCCCGAAAGGTTCTGTTTTGTTTGTCCATCTGACAAATCGATGACCCTGTTTAAATGATGCAACTCTTGAAGCAACTTCTCTTGGAGCATGCCCTCCCCCCTTGCTCCCTCCCTCCACCCTGCCCTTCACCCCCCTCCCCCCCGCGCCCCGGTGCGATGGACAGTTGAAGTCTATTTTGCAAGCTCGTGTGGCCATTTGCTTGCAAGATAAGCAGCCCGCTGTCTCGAATAGCCGCTCTTCGGTGTGTAAGATTGTGGCTCAATAGCCTCCCCCCCCAAGAAAAAAAGAAAGAAACAATAAGAAGGAAAGAACACAAGAAGGGCCCTCCCTTCTGTCTACTCCCCCCGGAAAATGAGACTACCCTCCCCCCCACCCTCCCCCCCCCCCCCCCCCCCCCCCCCGCGCCCCCCCGTCAGGTCTTCTGGTGCCTGCGGCTACCGGAGGTGGCTGAAGCCATGTTGGCGCAGCGCACCATGGAGCCACTCAGCGGGTGGCTTCGCCGGGGTCTCTTGCTTTTCTTCCGTAAGAGATGCTTCGCCTGTGGTCTCGGTGTCGTTTTTTTTTGCTTCGGTTTCTTGTTTGGCTTCCGTGGTTTTCCTTGGTTTTTGGTTTTGGCTACCTTGCTCTGGGTTCAATGGTTTCGGTGTTGGCTTCCTTGGTTTTTGGTTTGGCTTCCTTGGTTTTCCATGGTTTTTGGTTTTGGCTTCCTTGGTTTTTGGTTTGGCTTCCTTGGTTTTCCATGGCTTTTGGTTTTGGCTTCCTTGCTATGGTTTCGGTTTTGGCTTCCTTGTTTTTTGTTGGCTTCCTTGGTTTTCCTTGGTTTTTGGTTTTGGCTTCCTTGCTATGGTTTCGGTGTTGGCTTCCTTGGTTTTTGGTTTGGCTTCCTTGGTTTTCCATGGCGTTTGGTTTTGGCTTCCTTGCTATGGTTTCGGTTTTGGCTTCCTTGCTATGGTTTCGGTTTTGGCTTCCTTGCTATGGTTTCGGTTTTGGCTTCCTTGTTTTTTGTTGGCTTCCTTGGTTTTCCTTGGTTTTTGGTTTTGGCTTCCTTCTTTTTTTATGCAACTTGGGTTGCTTCCGGTTTTGGTTCCGAGTTTTGGTTTGGAGGTCTGGCGAAACCTTGTCTTAAGCCAACTGCCAAAAAGGGGCGCCGTTGTTTTTTGTTCCCATGGAAATCCCCTGGGGGAAGTCAGGAAGTCAACCTGGATCCGCCATGTTTTCTTCGGTTATCATGATAACTTGCCCTGATCTTGTCGTAGCCAAACTGGATCCCCGACATTTGTGGTTGATCCTCCAAAGTGGCAACCATGTTCCGGATCCACCCATGAAGTACAGTGATAAGAACAATCCGCACTGCGAGCTAGGAGCTAGGAAGGTGCGCCATATGTTTGCTCCATATCAGTTCTCGCTATGGACGGTGAGTCTGCATTAAAGAAATCCGAAGCAAAAGCAGACACTCTTGTGCACAAGTGTCACGAAGATGATTGGTTCATGCCAATCCTTGGATATTTGTCGCGGTTCGAGGGAATTGGATTGGAACTGGAGAGTTGAACTCCCGCTCCCTCTAAAAACCACCAAACCAACCACCGATTAGGGTAGGATGATTCGTTTGTTAGATAATTGAGATGTGCTTGGGGTTGACGTAAGCAACAGTCAATATTCAATGTGCCTTCAAGTGACATGAGAAGTTCGTACAACTTGGTGAGGGTGCCTAATGCCCCAATTGAGTTGGCAACCTGGTCAAAGGCTGCTTCATCCGGCTGCTTCATCCCAAGTTGTCCACTCTCTGCCACTTCAGGCCACTGTGGTCAGGGGGGGGGGAGGTCCCTTTGGTTTTCCCGGTACCTCTGTTGCTTACCTTTGCCCGACTCGAGGTTCCCGGGGCGGGCAGTTCTGGGCGCACAGCGCCCGGTGCTGCATTTGGTGGGAGGCAGGAGCTGAAAGCAAGACTCGAGCGCTGCTTCAAAGCTTTAAACAATCACACACACACACACACATGTGTGTGTTTCTTGATGGTTGGGGGTAGTCGGTAGGTTTTCCTTTATTGGGGTATGGGTGAGGGGATGGTATGGAGTGTTCTTCTTTTTTCATGGGCCCGAAGGAACATATTAAGCGTGCAGCCCCAGCAAAGTTGATCTCGATCCTTTTGGCAGGTGATGGCGGGGTGCTTTGTTATACTGGAGTCCTGCGGAGTACGGATTAGGATTCCGGATTTCCCGGCTTACAATGTACCCGGAGCGCCTGGGCTATCTCAAAATCGGCCACCCTGCCCCCCCCCCCCCCAACCGGCGGGTTCCAATTTTGTCCCTTTTCAGCCACGAACGGGGTAGCCTCCCATTTCGACGAGTAGATGAGTTTGCAGTTCCCGAGGCTCGAAGCAGTTCCCGTTGAAAATTGGGACCAGTTCCCGGGCGCGAAAAATCCGGCGCGAAATCCGGCGTTTCAGCTCTGTTTGACTCGGCTGGCAACCAATCTTGAGACCAAGGAACCTGGTTCAACAAGAATTCTATGGATCGAACCCCGGAACAATGCTGTTTACGGTTTCTTTTTGAATTCAACAGAAGCCTTTTTCCCCCCCAGGCCCATTCGGTACCAAGGAATGTAGATGTTGGAATATCCATTGGCCGAGCTCTGTTGACTTGTTGGGGGAGGGCCCAAAAGAATGTCTACAACCTTTGGGCTCCCCTTTGTTTCATCCAACTGATGCACATGTCACTTTCAGGGTCTTCATATGGGGTGAGTTGACTTTCTCAGGGGCTCAGTTTTAATTGCTTGGGAAGATCACCAGACCAACAGAGGCAGCAGAGGCAGGTCCTACTACGTCAAGAATGTTGTGATGTGTGAAAGAGACAACGGGGTCTTCCAGGGTGTGGTGTTTTCTCACTTCCCGTTTCTGGACTTTACAATTTGTTGGAACTGTTGATGGTAACCACAAAGTTTCGGGTGTTTTTCGACCAGTATACTCAGGACCTGCGGGTCCCTTTGGGGCCGTCCTGTGGATCCGCACACACCCAGGGGCCCTGGGTTTGTGTGCTGGAAGTCTTGGCCGATCCGAATGGTTGGAATCGGCAGCTCCCGCGCTTTCCACAGGCCACGACGGGCGGGGGCAGCTGAGCCGTTGCTGGCGCATGGATCCACGATCCGGGGACTGGCAGGACCGGCATGGTCAAGGGCCCGTGCGACAGGTCCCGAAAAGGGGACGCGTAAGCTGAAACTGGGCGGAGTGTTGGCGGGAAATCCGACTTGTGTTCGGCTGCCAGAGAGCTTATGAATCCAACTTGGCCAAGCCAAAAGGGGACTGGTATTTCTTTCCTGACTTCTATTTCACACCCAGTAATTTAACCACTAATAAACTATGTTTACTCATCCAAAGGGAATCGACCTGTTGACCTTCTGATTTTCCAGTTTTGGGCCATTTTTGCCAGAGGTCAACCGTCAACCCGGCGTTTTGCCGATCCTCTCGGCAAGATCCTATCGAAATGCCGCGCACCATTCCTATTGGTGTGTCAAACATATTGAGGATACTGCAACCTTTTGTGGTTGGCTTAAAGGGCAACCTAAACTCACTCCCTGTGTTCGTAGACGTTAAACTTTTTGGGAAGATCATTTTAGCGGCCAACAATAAGTTTGAACTTTTTTGGGCCAGTCCACCCAGGAAGTGAGTAGAGGGAAATCACCCTTCTGCGATTTTCCCCAATATTGATCTCGGATTGATCTAGAGGACAGTCAGGGGTGGGGTTCCTAGAATGTTCCACAATCCGAAGCTAACATTTGTCCAAACCCAGACGCTTTGGGCCAAAGCTGACACGGCAAGGCATGGGTCCTCGAACCCCAGGTTTGGGGGGGGTGTTACCTTGACCCAGCATGGATTTCTTGGTGTTTATCTTCAAGCTTTTGTAAGACCTGGGACCCTCCAAGGTTTCCTTTTGGTCCCTTGAAAATCCACCAGGGGGCTCCGATTCCTTGGAGAAACCCCCACCAATCTGATCTGGGCACCAGGTCAAAGCACTCGGGCGCCTTCGGCACCTGGCGAGGAGGCCGCGCCGCTGCCCTCGGCGCGCAGCATGGCCGCGGCGGCCGCGCTGGGCGGCAGGCGCCGACGGCGCGGGAAGGACATGCGAGCTAAGGTTTGTGGGGTTTCCCGCGTTTTTCTTTTGGTTCCTTGGGTGTGTGTGTGTGTGTGTGTTGATTTGTCCTTTCTTTTCTTCTTCTTTTTTTGGGGGGGGAGGTTTGTGTTGTGTCTGTTTTTCTTGGGGGGAGGGTGTTTTTTGTGGTTTTTGGAGCGTGTTCTAAGACTTGCTCTTTCTCCAGCCCGCAGAATATGTTGCGTTATGTGTTTCCTGTAAACAAGCACGCTTCAAGATGTACCTGCTCAGAGCACAGCCAAACCAAATACGCAAAGGTCACACTGTAACATCCAAGCAGCAGGATCCAAGCAGAGATGAAACGAGCAGAACCCGAGGATTTGGGCTGGATCGAGCCCACATCGTGAAGGAGTTGGCGGGATCCTGGCAAAAACCGCCAGGAAGCGCATGTCTTCAAACGATGTTCAAGAGGAAAACGCGGCGGAACGCCGCAAGACATGGACGCATTATATGGTTCCTCTATGCTTTCGTTTCGGTGGCGCGACCCGGTTGCAAGATCCAAACAGGATCCCGAGTTGCAGGAATTCGATGGGACACCAGGTGAGGGTTTTGAGAGACCCGGCAAAGCATTTGTTTGGACCTCCCCGCAGCACCAGGGTCCCTTGTGTAGCGTGAATGGAACTGAGAGAGTACAACAGAGAAAACCCGCCCACAAGGAGGGGTTCGAAAATTCAGCCTCTGATTTGGGCGTGTTGAATTCGGACCCAGAAAACTGGCGTTCAAAGCCTTAACCAAAAAGGGGGTACATCGGCCGTGTAGGCTGCCCATGTGTTTGCTGTTGGACTTCCTGAACTCGTGAATCCCCCCCTCCATGGCCCTTCCTCACCCTTTCGGAGTTCCAAGACTGGGCAAACAAGTCTGGGCCAATCCACAGAAGCAACGTGTCGAAAAGGAGAAGCAAACACCCTCTTCAGCAAGTGGCCGCCAATCCTTCCCAGTGTTTCCAGTTACGTTACCATGGCAGGTTACCAGGACCTTTCACATCTAACCCTGGCAAAGATAGCACAGGCTTATCAGTGTAGGATTTGGACTTTCCCAATAACCTGCAGTTTCGCGTTCCCCTTTGCTTCCTTTTAGAAGATCCCAAAGAATGGTATCGTTGCAAACAGATCCAGGCAGGGTTCAGTCCTTTCAAGACCTTGTCTGGACTGCTCTTGGCTTGGATCTTTAGACTTCAACTTGTTGGGAAGTCAAGTCAAGTTGGGGTTTTTCCACTCAACCCACAAAGCAAATAGCATGGTCCACGTTTTTTGGCCGAGGGGTCAACAGAAAAACCAGTTGCCCGTAGGCGTCTCCGGCTCCCGTAGGCTCTACGTGGCCGGGGGCTTCGATGGCGGCTACTTGCGGGACGTGGAGGTGGGGGGCTGAGGGCTCCAGAGGGGTGGGTCTGAAAATGGGGGATGCCTAAAAAATGGGCGGCGTTCCATATTTGTGTCCCTTGAAAAAAAAAACCATCCCAAAAGGGGGTACCATCAACAAAAAGACAAGAGGAACCCCAGTTGAGCTACCACTGAAAGGGTTCGCATAGGGGACAGGTATTGGAGTGGAATAGGATAAACAACTCCCAAAGAAGAAGGCGAGTCTTTAAAACGGAGGAGTCAGAAATATTCCAGTTTGCCACATCAGGATTTTGGCGGCTCAGTTGCTGGAGGTGAACAATCGGCATTGTTGTCCACTGGTGTGCAATTTCCAGTTGCTGGACTTGGTGTTGAATGTTTGTTGTCCGAACACTCATGACTGACTGTTGCTCGACTCATGTCTGACTGTTTGGTTGTGTCCATGATTCTAATTGTTATGAATGGTTTGATTGCTAGAATGTTTTCAATGTTGGGGACTTGCTTGGTGCCAGATGGTTACAACCCGTGTTTTGCGCCCCGCTCCCGCGAGTGCCGTTCTTGTGGGGAGCTCATTTGACTCGTGACATGTTGAATGCTCGCCACCCTTGACGTCAAATCCGGTTTGATCACAGTTCTTTGGTGACAGTGAGACTCACTTGCCCAAAGCGAATCAACCTTTTGACCTATTGGTTTCTGTGGTTTGGTCCATTTTTAGTCATGGCCCCAAAAGGTTAACCTTGTATTTCCAGGTCCTTTGGGCAACTGAGGAGATAACTTGGTGGTGCGACGTTTTTTTTCTCCAATAATTTTAGGCGACAGTCCAGGATCGTAAAATCCATGGGGTCCTTGCCTTCTGGAGAAAGCCTGTGTGGCGAAAAGGAGCAATCCACGGAGGTGATGTTTTTTTCTCTTTTTGTTCTTGGCATGTTTCCCTTTCGGTTTTACTCCAGGCATTGTGGTCACCATAGGTATCTTTCTGCGTTGAAGATAGCTGGGTTCCACTGAATCTTTGAGCGGAAGCTATGTTTTTGTTTTTCCAAGAGGCACCTGCCAGCATCCAGCACTGCTTTCGGGACGAGATTTGGTTGCATGGCCTAAAAGTTAAGACCTGGGTGCTGATGGATGGATGAAGCACACATCTTTCGCACCTCCAGCGAGGCTCAACGGTTTCATTCCCAGGGCGGATGTTCGAAGTTTCACACTTCGCCCATCCACCGGTCAGGCCACAGGCCACTCCCTGTCTCGCTTCACCGGGTCTCGGGTCTCGGGTCGGGTTCAGGTCTTCGACCCTGCCTGGAACTGCTGGTCTGCGGGCCCGGCCATGCTGCAGAAACGAGGCCGCGCGGTCAGGTACGGAACCGAAGACCCAATGGCCATTGATCGGCCACTGCCTAGGGGTCACTGCTCATTGAAGTCTTTACCGGGGCTCATTGGTCACTCATGTTTTTTGGTTTTCTTCTCGGAGTTCAAGTTTCTGGCACAACTGGTGCAAGGCAAAGCTCTGTTCAACAATGGCCATTGGGTCTTTGGTTCCGTACTTGATAAACATCACCATTTCCGGGTCTTGGACACATCCCTTGGATGACCTCATCCTCCAAACTGTGGCACTTTGAAGACGAACATTTTGGTCAGCTCAGGGGGCCTCGCGCTGGTGGCGTTGCGCCCGGGACCCCGGGTCCCCGGGTTTCCGGGTTTCCGGAAGCTGGGAACGGTTTCCCAAGAGGAAATTTGAGGTGTCCCTGCCTTTTGCCCGGCTCCAATTTGTTCAGGGAAGAAACCAATTCCAGCCAGTCAGGTTCCAAGTTAGAGGGGAACGGTTGCCCCTCCGAGCGGGAAGAGCAACCGGGTGTCTTGAAGGTCCATTTTCTCTTGGCGGGACCCCTTTCAGTGACAATGTGAGTGAGCTCTCAAGTGAGGGAGGGTACCGGTTTTAGAGCGATAACGCATGACACGTTGGCTCAATTGGAATTGAGCTTTCATTGGGTGCCAAGGACCCCGCTTCAAAAGGATAGCGTAGTCAGGGGGATGGCGCTCACGATCATGAAGTGGAGCAGTGGATCTCAGGAGTACCATTTCTTCCATGAGTGGAAGCTGAGAATAAGGCCGTTTCAAGAGGATGGTACTCCTGAGTAATTTGTTTGTCCGCTTTCATGATTTGTTGCAAAGAAGGCGGACCACAATTTGCCTTGGTTTTAAATGTTGGTTTGCGGTTGTTCGTCTCCAAGCGCACTTCGGCAAGTGCGGTCCAGTTGCATTGGAAGGTGTGCTCCCTGTTGGCTCTTCCCCCTTTCCCGAGTCGCATCTTCTCGAGTAAGTGGCCTTCCTGGGAACTGGGGAAAGGGATCGGCGAGCGGCTGGCTTCCTACCGTCGCCGGGTAGCTCCGCACTAGCAAATGACAAGAGGCAGGGAAATGCCCACGGGGTAGAACATGGTGCTTGATTCAGCAACATGGTATGCATGTGACATTCGACTCAATTCGACAGTTCGTTATGTGTTGGGGAATTCAGTCACGACTGTATCGAGTGTTTGCTTGATTTACCGGCACTGGTGTGCTCAATCGCAAGCGACACCAATGTGGTTGCTTATCTAACACTGCTTGG
Source organism: Effrenium voratum (assembly GCA_963377175.1). Lineage (NCBI taxonomy): Eukaryota > Dinophyceae > Suessiales > Symbiodiniaceae > Effrenium > Effrenium voratum. Next base: position 145,581 of record CAUJNA010003566.1, read on the forward strand.
TTGACTGTGATGCCTCGGTATCCATCATTGCATCGTCACACAACCACATGTTCCATATCCTTCAAGAAGACACCCAGCTAGGATGAGAAGCTGGCTTTTTCGATCAGGGTAATGGCACAACCTTGGTAGTTTAGGATATGCAGGCACTGCCAGTCAGAAAACAACAAACAGGGTCGAAGACTTGGCTTGCAGGTATCCCTCAATATGAAGACAGGTTTGTGGGAAAACAGCATCCCGCCTTTTCCGAGGCATATGGAGGCGGTTGCTTTTGGCATCTTTGCGCCCGTAGCCGCAGTCGGCAGCCGTTGGGCTGACCAACTCTCCGTCGCCAGGTGGGCAGCTCTTCGCCTGCGGCGGCAAAGACGAGGACGCCATCCACCGCTCCGCGGAAGCCTTCCAACTCCCGCGCAGCGCTGCTCGGCTCAGCCGAGCGGTTCAGGGCGGAAGCCGGGATATTGAGACCGGGTGGATTTGTGCGTTTGTCTCATGGGATATATTTGGAGCCAACACAATTTGCGTTTGTCTCATAGAAAGATTGAAACCCAAGACAGTGGTACTGTTGGAACTGCTTTCATGTAGCCCCCCCTCAACAGCGCCAGTCATCGGGGGCCTCTGATTCCAATTGCCAGTGCAGGAAGCCAGATATGAGCGGCTGAACCTTGTGGTCCATGAAAAAGATGATTTGGAAGATGGGAGGCCGCCCTTTTGGTATCTCAATGTGTGACTGAGTCTTTGTGCAACTTGAGTTTACCTCTCAATGCTCGCGGAGAAGGCGGTGGGGAAGGTCTTAGTTGCCTTGAACGATGCCGGGGGCTGGTGCTTGCTAGCGCAATGCCGCAGTGTAGTAGTGCAACTGCCACGCTGGCGGATTCTCAGTGGAGAACAGACGAAACACCGCGATGCGGATTGCTCTCAATCTTCGGGGTTTTGCTTCTACACAATCTGGGTGAATCATGACAAGTCACACATGGACCATGTGTGATTTGTGATGATCGCTTAGATTGTTTCACATCAACATAGGTTCAGCCAGCACCCCCCCCCAAATGAAACTGGAGACATCACAACAAGCAAAACTCCGGCGGGCATGACCGAACAGGACTAAGCGAAGTGACAAAGATATTGAACAAACACAATCGAGGAGAAGAACCACTCGCTCAAAGCAGAGTTCAAGTCACTTCTTAGACTTTCCGGGGCAGATCAGGGTCCCAGATCGGGTCTGTTGGCCAAAGTTATAGTTTCAGGAACCAGCTCGACCTTTCAAGCATCAGCGTTGCCGCCCTTCCGAGTGACTTCGATTAGATACTCGCTGGCGTCCAGGAAGCCTCAGTCCATTTGCCGCGTCCAGCCTCAGTCCATTTGCCGAGACTACGGCAGGACTTCTCTTGCAACACGTCACATGATAGGGGCGCCCCTTAGGGGCGTTCTTGGACGACGCAGTTGTTGAACTTTCCTAGACATGCATTGAATAAGGGTGTTTGATTTCTAATCTTTCTCTTTTGATGTTTGAGTCAGTTGTGGAAGGAGGTCACCCCTGTGCCTCCACCATCAACAAAAAAGCCAACAACCAAGCACACTCAACGGAGTCCATCCTTTGTCACTCCATTTTTTGTTTGGGTATTCGCAAGCCACGCCTCACCTGCAAATGGGGTTCCACCCAAAGAACCGCAGCCTTTTCAATGGATATACCGGAACCCCCAGAACCATCTTTGCAGATCGATGGCATCATTCAAGCTCATGTTTTTTCTTCGCCAAACCAACAAGACTAAAAACGACCCGGATTGGATTTTGTTTGGAGCCATTGCCAATCCAACCAAAAAGCCACCACGGATGGATGTTTTATGGGATCCATCGTAAAAGCAGTGACCAGTTTGAACCGTAGAACTCTGAGGTGTGAAAAGAGATTGGGCATTGGAGTTGGGCTGCCAGGGATTGTTTTCTTTATCCACCGGATCCCTGGCCCAAAACTTTTCCGCGGAATCCCAGGTGTCGGAGCCTCCGGAGGGCGCCTGGCGCGCGCTGCCGGCGGGGGATTGCCGGCGTCGGTTTTGGTTTTTGGAGCCGGGGCGAGCGGGGCTGGTTTGGGGGCGGGGGGGGGGGGGTTGGGGGGGGTGGTTTGGGGGGGGGTTGGTTTGGGGGGGGGGTTGGTTTGGGGGGGGTGGTTTTTCCATTGAGAGGGGAGAACCAAGTGGAAAATCGAGTTTTGGGGGAGGTTTGGGGGCGTTGGTTTCACCCAACAGGACCACCCCCAAAACCGGGAGGTTTTCAAACCACCGTTTCAAACGGAACGGAAAACCCCGGCTTGGGACAGCTCAAGGGAGAGGGGAGAACCAAGTGGAAAAAAAATCGGCGAGTTGGGAGAAGCTCGGAATTTGGACACACGTCTATTTGTTTTTTGTGTTTGGGAGGGGGAAACCGGCACCGTTTGGGGGGGGTTAAGCTATTTTAGAGACCTCAGGTTTCCAAGCAAAACCTTGGGCGCTAGCGAGACTTCAGAAGAGCTAGGGTACCCACGTAACCGCGAAGCGCTGCACAATCGGCTTGAAGGAAATAGACGGAGGGAGCTGCTGGTTGGTTTTCAATTTTGCCAGGTTCTGCTCTTCTTTTCTTGCTGACAGCGGACCATGAGTTTTGTTGAGGGTGTTTTGACACAGGGCTCGTGTTTTGAGAGAGCTGGAAAAGGGATCAGACATGGCAGCTGACCCAGTTGCCCAATGGACGAGGCGTTGCAGATACTGAGTCTGCCACGCATTCTCTTGGAGGCTCCTTTTGTGTTTGCTTTTCTTTCTTGGTGTTTTCTGTGTGTTGGTGGATTTTTTTTTGTTTTTGTTTTTTTGCGGCGGTATGGTTTGTATTTTGGCAAGGCCCTCTCCAGCGCGCGCTGCTACCCCGCAGCGCGCCGCGTCTTTGGCGCGGTATGGCTTTGCGGGGGACTGTCCAGGCGAGCATCCAGAGATCTGTCAATACTCAGTTGTTCAGTGGCCCCCTTTTTCCTCTTTTTTGGTGGCTGCCCCACTAAAATGGTCTTCCCAAAAAAGGGTTCCCATTTTTTCCAGGGTCACTGAACAACTGAGTATGGCGAGCCTGTACTGTGGGCTTTCCTTTATACCACCCAAAAGGGTCGCCTACAATTCACACCTCAGAAAAAGTATCCCCAATTTGGCTGTTGTGTTTTTGTGTTGTTGTTTGATTCAAGCCACAAGTTTACCCCATATCAATCAACCCCAGTTTATTAATAGGGGGGTGTCCAACTGGGTTAGTGGATATTTATGACTGGAGGGGAACATCATTACTTCTGTTTTTGGAGTTCCTGATTTTGGAATTTACATTGTTTGCAGATTTCAGGTTCAACCACCGAAGCTCATTCCCAAACACCCCATTCCCTAGGGGAACCACGCATTGGGCAAATGAATCCTTAGTCCATTTTCTTTGCTTCATGCTTCCTTTTGGGTAACATGGTTCACTCGATGCACATGTTCCCGCTTTTTCTCGTGACTGCGCCCCATGCGCCCCACCAATTCACGCAGGTTTCAGCGCCGAAAGAGGCGCCAAAGTGGGCCCCTGGCGGGCTGTGTGTGTGTGTGTGTCTTTCTTATTGTTGGACCCCCCAAAGTGGCTTAAACTTTGGTGTTCCTTTTGGTTTACCTAAAGCCACCAAGCTTGACACGGAAAGCCGCCATGTGACGCTGGAAACTGGCCTGGCAACTGTGGACTTGGAAGTCCAAACTTTGCAGCGATGGAAGCCCACCTGGCGTGAAGTGGACTTTGATCGCATGGGCAACTGGCAAACGGGCCGACTGCTTTGCCAACCTACAGGAAACTGAAAAAACCTGGACCATTGGTACTGACAGGAAGCTGGTTTCAAGGGAAAGCCCACCATTTTGGCGGAGGTTTCCCGATTCTAAGACTTTACCATGGGCCAAAGGGAAGCTGGGCCAGAGGGAGCTGCCCCCAAATCACAAGGGGAAAGTTCAAAGATGTATAACATATATGGCTGTGGTTGTCAAAACCAATGGGATCCCATTTTGGGGTAGGTGAATTCACCACCCATTTTAGAACCTATTTTAGTGGGGATTGGGATGTTCACCGGGGGTATGATTTGGATTTTGACTCATGGCCATATATATGTATATATATATATATATATACACCTCCTATATGGTGGTTTTTCTTCAGTGGCCCACCACACAGGCAACTTGCTGATGGGCCAAAGGGATCTCCGGATCTTTGTCCCTGTGACAGGTGGCTGTTCTTGGGGCCAGGTTGCTGGGTTTCATTTGCGTGAAGTGGTTGATCCCCAGCTAGGAAGCTGGTTGCCAATGGGAACTGGGTGTGTGTTTTGTTTAGGGTGCCCCCCCACCAAAACAATATATATATATATAACTTTTTTTTTTGCCTAAACCGGTGTTCCCCTTGGTTTCCACAAGAGCCAACGAACAACTGGGGGTACCCTCAACCAAAGACACGGTTTCCTCATTTCAATAAGACAACTAGCACAGAACATCCAACCAGTGGGCAGCCTCGGCCGCCTGCGGCCGCCAGGGCGGGCATTTTGAAGTCCACGGAGTTCTTGGCGCTGGACGCGGATCGCTGGCAGCCCGGACCGGAGATGCTCTTCGCGCGGGCCTCCGCGGCAGCGGCGGACCTGAGGCGGGAGATGGGGGGGCCATGGGAGGTGTGAAACGAATCCCAGTTGCCCAGTCATGGTTGTTGTTGGGAAACATTTTACATTTTTGCTTGCTGTGGTCTAGTGGGAAATCCCCACTTAACTGCTAAAATTTACTTTTTTGCTGCCCTTCTAACGTCAACCAAGCAGTGGTGCCTGGAACCGACAAGGACACCCATTTCGGGGCGGTTTCCTGACCGGACCATCGCATTTCCGTTTTGGGTTTCTCTGTTGCCCAGCGGGTTGCTCCCTTTGTTCCGCTTTTTTGTGGGAATGGTCCTCTTTTTCGTTAAAGTCCAACCAAAAAAGGAGGCCGATCCTTTTTTTCCCATGGCCACGCATCTGTTTGACGCGGAACACGGGCATAGAATGAAACTTTGGGCATCTCGGTGGTTCTCAGCCGTCTGGTTCCGGTTTTTAGAAGTTTTCCACCAAACCGCTTTTCAAGTTCAGATCTGGGAGCCCAGTCATTTCTAGCCACCGGAGTTCCGGCAGTTTATCTATGGGTGCTTCAAGCAAACAAGGGCTCCTTTGGACATGGGAAGGGAAACCAGTTTTCTGGAGTTGGGTGTTTTAGGCAAAGGGATCCGCGGGAGTGTTTTCAACTGCGGGCTCTGTGCCCTGATCCCAGTTCCGGCCAGGTTCTGTCTGAAAAATGGGGCCCCTCGTGGTTCTTCTGCTATCCCGTTAAACCATCCAAACACGGCATCCCTATGTTGGGAAACACCCCCCAGTTGTGACATTTTGGTGAACCTCCTTGATCACCCTTGGGCGATTCCATTTTCCTCTAAGATTTATACGGTGGTATCCTTGGATACCATTTTTCAGAGGTGGTATCCTTGGAGTCCTAATGGAACGACCCAAAAGTCGTAACTCTGTCCGTCTCTGGGCAACTTTCCTCGTTGTCTTTGAGGGGAATCCGTGATTCTGGAGCGTGTCTCATGCCCTCACGAAAGGGCACCTGAGGATTTCAGCCTTTGAGTTGCCCTTTAGCACTCTAGCACTCTTAATCCATAGGATTCGGCCACAAAGCCCAGACAAATAGTTTTGTTTATGAACATTTTCAAAACACATGAAAACCACAACCAACTCTAAGAAGATTTGAGGCCTTCTTTTTTGCCATTGTTTAGGCACACATCCCGGACCTGGTCAGGATGGGCTTGATGGTGTGCGGCGGCTGCACCCAAGAGGCCGGCACCGGTGAAACCGGGAACACCTCTCGATTGGATGGTTTTTGAAGAATTTATGTATTAGAAAAAAAAGGGGATTCAAAAACTGAGCCCAACATCCCTCAGTTTGGGGATTAACATCATGTGCATCCGTGTGGCTGTTCAAGCCAGAAATGTGCGAGCGCACTTGGACGGTTTTTGAGGCCCTTTTCAGGTTAGGGAGAGCCGAAGAAGTATTCACGAGTCTGACCCTTCAAACATGGGCAATTCCATGACCAATGGCGCCCCATTTTCACCCGATGACACATGGGTGTGTTACTCGATCGGGATCGAGGGAAGCCAGCGAATTGGAAGGGTTCGAAATAACCCATGTGGGTGTGGCTCAAAATTATACAGGAGGGGTTACGCAGGTTTTGGTCCATGGTTCCACTTACCAGGGTTCCATTTTGGTACCGGTTTTTTGATCCACAGCCATGTGCGATGTTCCCAAAAACCAAGAGGTGAGGTAACCCTTTTGTTTTTTAGACCCTCGATTCTTAACACCCAGACCCCTCTTAGATTCTCCAGGTGTTGGATGTGTTTGGACACGGTCGATGCATCACATCATATCGCCCGGGAAGCAAACCAATGCTTTTTCGTCACATATGTGTGTTTGTTCTCTGAAAAAGGTGGGAGCGCCCTTGTTTCGGTGTGGGACCCTTGCAGAAAACACGGCTCGCGTCTCTCTTCCCCCCACCGAACCCCCTTGTGGATTCCCGGCCCTGCTGCTGTCCCACGGAGCTCAGGGCCCGCTCGACACGGCGCGAGGCCCAGAAGCCCAGAGGCCCACGTTTTTCTGAAGAGCAGCGGCTGGCTTGAGCAAATGCGGCGGTTTTAGGAGGGACACCTCCTTTTTGCTTTTTGGGGCTGGTTTTGGCAGACACAACATGTGAGTGGTGCGGCGATTTTAGGAGCTTTCTCCTTTTTTCTTTTTTGGGCTGGTTTTTGCAGACATGTCCTGAGTTCTATTTCCTTGACGCACTTGAAGGTTTGCAACATAGTGGCAGAAAAACGTTTTCCAGGAAGTGAGGGAGAGGCTGGTCGTGGCTCAGTCTAATCGGTGTCTTGTGTCCATTTATTTGACAGCCGTTTGAGAATCCCAAGTGTCCAAAAAGAGGGAAACCCAACCACTCCCCAATCAATTTACCTGTATAATAGGTAACCAAGGGGTTCCCCACCCTTCAAAAACCAAAAGGGAAATAGCTGGCTTCAGTCTTCCACCCTTGCAACCCTTCATTGCAAATGTCCTCCTTCATATAACTCTTCAACACCTTTCTGGGCTTCCATTTGCTGTTCAAATGAATATTTGTTGTTTCCCCTGTTGGAATTTTCAAGGGAGACTTTTCACTGGACAGGTTTGCCCATTTTTTCCCGGGCACCGAGAACGCCCAAAAAGGTGCCTCGTGGGTCACTGGGATGCACGAGTCACCGAGCGCATAGGCCGAGATCCTCACGCCTGATGGCTTCCAGGCGCAAGTGCCTCACTCCGGACATCGGGGGAGCCAAAATGGGTGTCAGGAGGGGCACACTGCAGGTGTTGGTCCATGTTTCCACTTGCCAGGTTTCCATTTTGGTACTGGTTTTTTGAGCCACGGCCAAATCAAAACGAAGACACGGGGTCGGGGCTTGGAGATTGAACGCTTAGAGCCTCCCTCCAATCATGGAAGTTGACAGGAGAGCTTTGGAAGACGATTTTCCTTTTGAGGAACCCCCTTTGTGCACTTCCATGATTGTTGGAAAGAGGGTAGAGATTGACGACCATTCCACCCATGGAGACGCACTTGCAATGACCCATGAAACAGCCGGCGTTGAAACCGAGGTGCGCGCAATGGCACCCGATGTTGTGCCGAATTGCGCTCGAAGCGCGTTTTGTTTTTGTTTTTTCCGGCCAAGCCGTCTTCAAAACTGTTCGTTTCTAATTGGCCGGACAAATGCGCTCGAACTCCGAACGTGCAATTGAGCACTTGTTTTTCTGCGTCAACTGGGCCTCTAGGATGCATGGATGATCCCAGCTATGCTAGAGAAAGGAGACATAATTTTTGGGGCCAACAACATGGGTGTGGCTCAAAAAAACCGGTCCAAAATGGAACCCTGGTAAATGGAAAAGTAGACAAACACCTGCGTAACCCCAGCTGTCAAATTTTGAGCCACACCCAAATGTATAGCTCGTTCATCGCCCAAAACCGCAGCCCTGCCCCTTTCCCGCAACAAGTTCTCTGGTTCGCCATGAATTGCTGCGGTGCTGAGCCGAATGGCGCAGATACGGAAGCGAGCCTGACGATCAAGGTGGGGGACTTTGGTTGAAGAAGTTTGGTGGGCTTCCCCTTTCGACGCATACTCGTAGTATATACGTAGAGTATTGTAAATCTGGATAAGTTTGATCACCACCCGGGTGGTGAAGCAACCTTCCCAAAAGACGAGAAACCTATTGATTCATGGTTCTTAAACCAGTCGCTTTCTTTCTGGAAATGGCGAACCCTCCAGGTGGGTTTCCTTTGCTTCCCTTTTGAGTAACACCAACAACGGTACCCTTAAACAAGACACACCCAGAATGACCCCCGAGTGCGGATTTTTCCACCAGACCCTTGCCCCAGTGATCAGTTAGAAAGACCAGGGATCCAATGTCCAAAGCCTCAGGTGGCTTTGCCAAGTGGGCGCTTGGTGGAAGCTTTCTCGCTTCCACTCAGTGGCCGGGTGATTGACCTGAAATTGGCGGCTCAGAAGTCGTTGCAGCCGCTCGCTGGAAAGACCCGCTGTTTCTGTGAGCATGTTTTTCTTGCTGGTGCTCAGGGAATGAGGGAATGAACCATTTGGGGCTCCCTGAAAGGACAGCATAGGGGACAATCCTGCTGAGCACCAGCAAGCTTTGACATGGGTAGAACATGTTTTCAACTTTGACGTCGTTGGATTATTTTCCTGTTTGGTTGATGGTTTCGAGGATTCTATTCCCCATTTCTATTCGGCATGATCCGTGATGATCCTGTTGGCTAATATGTCTTAGAGGGGTTGAAACCACCAACCAGCTATACTCAACAGGACTGGATTTTGCGGGTTGTTCGGCCCCCGGTCTGACTTGACCCAGAGATGAACCCCTGAAATCTCGGTCTCAATTTTTCGCCAGGGATCATCTGACCCAAGGCAAGGCTTCCTGCAGCTTGCTGCTCCAGACGGGCAGCTACTGGACCCCAAGGAATCTCTTCAAGGCTCTGGGCTCCAAGACGGAGATACCGTCACTGCGATTGCTCGGAAGCCAAAGATGGCCGCAACAGCTTTCGCATTTGCTTTGTGGTGCCCTGGGGACTCCCGGGTTGTCACTTGGGGCAAAGATCCTGATGCTGACACCTCCAAAGTCGAAGATCAGCTCAAGAACATCCAGCAGATCCATGCCACAAAGCGTGCTTTTGCCGCCATCTTGGCAGATGGAAGTGTGGTGTCATGGGGCGAGCCCACGCTAGGTGGCGACAGTTCAGGAGTCCAGGATCAGCTCCAGAATGTCCAGCAAATTTGCGCAACCGGCTTTGCTTTTGCTGCGATCTTGGCAGAAGGATCTGTTGTGACGTGGGGCTGCGCGCCATTTGGTGCAGACACCTCCGGTGTCCAGGACAAACTCAAGAATGTCAAGAAGATCTATGCCAGTGACCGTGCATTTGCTGCGATCTTGGCTGATGGAAGTGTAGTGGCATGGGGCGACCCGAGTTACGGTGGTGACACCTCCAGAGTCCAGGATCAGCTCAAGAACATTCAGCTGATCCAGACCACATACTATTCCTTTGCCGCAATCTTGGCAGATGGAACTGTGATATCATGGGGTGGGGATCATCATTGCGGTGATAGCTCCGGAGTTCAAGATCAGCTTCAGAATGTCCAAGAAATCCATGGCAACGCGGGTTCATTTGCTGCGATCTTGGCAGACAGACGTGTTGTGACATGGGGCTCTCCAGATATAGGCGGTGACAGCTCCACAGTCCAAGATCAGCTCAAGAATGTCCAACAAATTCATGCCACAAGCACCTCTTTTGCTGCCATCTTGGCAGATGGAACTGTGGTGGCCTGGGGCGATGGGGATTATCATAATGAACTCCTGGGAATCCCAAATGAGCTTAAGGACGTCCAGCAAATTCAAGGCACAACTCATGCTTCTGCTGCGATCCTGCCTGACAGAACTGTGGTGACGTGGGGCAATCCCGAGTTTGGTGCCGAGCTTGCCTCAGTCCGGGATCAACTCAAGAACGTCCAAGAGATCCATTCCACACAGCGTGCTTTTGCTGCGATCTTAGCAGATGGCGAGGTAGTGTCATGGGGTTGTGAACAAGCTGGTGGCAATATCGATGAAGTGAAAGAGGAGATTCAGTTTCTTTAGGATTCACCGGATTCGCCATGCGTCCGAAGGAAACCACAGAGTTTGATGGAACTGGGGGGCGTCAGGTCACAGCCGAAACTCTGTGAGTCGCTTTGGGCCAGTTGAAACAACCAAAAGGTTGTGTAGATTATGCAGATGTGTACGTACCCTTTTGGGTGGGGGGTTAAAAGGAAGCTAAAAGCAGAAACCAATCATTTCGGGGGGTCCCCTATTTGACCCGCAGATGAATTTCCCAATGGCTTGGAAGATGCTGCAAGTTTCGCATAATAGCATGGCAGTTTGGTAGGCCTTAGGCCACTCAGATTTGGGTAGCGGAAGGATGGGGTAAGGCTTGTGGCCCATATCCAGATCACAGCCTCGTATTTATATTTATACGATTATGTTTTTTCATGGTAGGAGGAATACATATATATATATATAAATAAATAATCATCACTTCTTCCTATTAATAAATGTTCCCCTTTTAAAGAAAGAGAAAAAACACAGCCGACGCGGAAAATTGCCAATGCTTGTTTAGGGAAAATTGCCAAAAATTGCCCAATGCTAAACCAACACTAAACTCTCCACTCAGCGAAACTCTCCAGATGTGCTTATTGCATGGGGGTCACCCTAGTCTTACTCACAAGTTGTATTCTAAAAGTTGTATTCTGAGCGCTTTTGCCCTCAAACCAAAGGGCCGGCTTGCTCCTGCTGGTTTGTATTATAGGGTCTCCATTGAGGTCCCTTTAAAAGATATTATTCAATAGTTGCGTTCTGAACGTTGTTTTCACGAAAGCAGCTGCTCTGGAGTTCTCTAAGCTTTAGCTAAGCTTTTAGGGGCCTTTGCTTCCCACGATGCCTGATTTAATCAGGGATGGGGGGGCCCTAAAAAGCCTGATTCGCAAGACCAACTCCTTACTTAGTCTTGTGTGCCCAAGACTGTTTCTGGCATGAGCTAAACCTGCTAACTCTTTGTCCAGAAGGCTGTCCATACAAACCATCTGCAAGCATCTGCTTCAAGTTGCCTAAGATTTGCAACTCAAGAATAGTCACTTTCTGAACTGCTCATCAAACATGATATTTTCCTGATTTGCTCATCAAGAATGATGCTTGTTTTTGACCACCATTTCTAGGATCATAATCTGATCCTGGAACAGGTGGTCAAAAACAAGCACGTTACCTGTGTTTTGTTCTAGTGCTTTTTGCTTGCAAGAGGTAACAGTTGTGGATCTTGGGGGGGTGACCAAATATATGTATGTATATGTATATATATATATATATGTATATATATATTGTATATATATATATATATATATTGTATACGTTGCATACCTGGAGGTCGGCCGTTTGCTCGCCAGTTGCTGCCGCAGCTCGGTGGCTTCCGCAGCTCTGGCACGGCGGCGCTGGCCATGGCCCCCAGCTGCGCAGCAGGCGCATCGAGCCTCGGAGTCGGCCCATTCGCGACGGATGGAGCCCTGGCCTCTTCGAGGAGTTGGACGATTTGCCAAGTGGAAACGTTGAGGAGTTGGATTTGCCCAGTTTTTTTTTGTTTTTGTTTGTGCTTAGAAAGTGGCAAGTGGTAATTCGTTGTGTATGGTTTGCCAAGTGGTTGCTTCTCTTTTTTGTGCCAGGTGTTCTTGTTACTAGAATGGTAATTGCAAGTGGGCAAGCATTCAATGGACGAAACTTGAAGTCTTTATCATATAGCTGAACCGTTCAACACCACACTTTCCAGCTCGAATTGCAGTGGCCGTTCTGGCTGGAACCAGTTTAAGCCACTGGGCTGGAGATTTGTCCTGGCGTGTCAACAACACCTTGACGTGGGTAGATGTTTGGCTTCGCGTTTGGCCCGAAGCAATATCTTCTTCTTTTTTTTTGGGGGGGGGGGTATGGTCACCAGAGCTCTCCCTCTCTCTCTATCTCTCTTCCTTCAGGTGAGTTCTTCCGCCAGAGGCACGGGGGCAACTTGATCGATCGCTCGTGGGGCTCGAAGCAATGGATCGTTTCCTTCTTTTGAGGGGTGCCGGGGGTTTCGGGGATGACCCCTCCAGTTGATTGGCCATGACCTAAAAATCGATCCTTCACAATGGAAGGCCCTATTTCAGTAATTCTTGTGGACTTCCCTGAAACAGATTCCCAACCGGTCAGTCAGACTTGATGTCGAGCTCGATTGAGAAATTGCAACCCTTGCCTTTTCCGTCGGCTTGGACCTTGGGAATTCTCTCCCAGATAGGCAGTTTGCGAAATAGCAATTGTTCAATTACCCAAAGGGAAACCAAAAGGGAATGGGTATGGTTTTTGCCAGACCCCCTGTTTAACACCCCCTATGTAGTTCGCCGACTTGGGTGTTCTTTCATGATACGAGTTAAGGGCTCACCGAAAGTAAGCGGAGTTTTCCAGCCCACTCGATGGAGCTCAATAGCTCGGGTTTGGTTTCCCTCACAGTTTGGTTGACAGATCCATTTTTTCGAAGCGAAAGCAAGGGGCCGTGGGTGAGAAACATGTGTGGTCTCAAAACACCTGGTTGCTTGGGCGGATTGGTGAACCGCGGGATTCAAATAGTGGCATCGTTCATCGTTCCGCGATGAGTTTGCCGCTTGGGATCTCACAACGATCGGAGGCAAGACGAGACTGGCCAAGCTATGCTCGCATTGCTATCACAAGAAAGCATATGTCCCTAATTGTATGAACCACAGCCATGTCGGTCCATTTTCAATATATCTAGCATCTCACATATCTTCCACGTTTTGAGTCTGGGGTTTGTGCAGCAGACCAGCAGACTGAAAGTTAGACTTACTCCCCCACATCCGATCTTTTTGAGGGCAAGCCTCGGACTGGAAGACAGGCATTTTTTGGAGAAGCGTGACAATTCCGGGGGTATTTCAACCCAACCAACTGCTTCAACACGGTTTGCACTTCTTCTTCTTTTCTCCCAGGCTGCATTCGGCAGACCTCCGCTCGCATCAGGGTCCTGATCTTCGGGGGCTTCAATGGCAAGAAGCATCTGAAGAGTGTGGAGGCTTTCAACGAGGACTCGAAGTCGGGCTTTGGGCCTCTCCCGCAGGGCTCCCTAAAAAAGATCTCCATCTTGCAACCAATTGAGACATGGCTTTTTCAACACCAAACCAAAGGGAAACCGCCATTTACATGGCAATGTTCAGGTGTATCATGTAAGGATCTCTGCTAAGCCCAGTTCACGTCTTGAATCTAACCGCAGAAGTCACCGCAGAAGTCACCGCAGGTCACTTCAGGCCCAAATGGAACCATGGGTCGTGTGCCAGATTGAATCCCTTGATTCCCGAGAACCAACACTCACTTGTCCAAAGCGAATCGAGCTTTTGACCTTTTGCATTTGTTTTTAAATGTTGGTGCACTTTCAGTGGCCTCAAAGGTGATCACCTTTTATTTCCAGGTCCAAAAGGAGCAGATTTCGTGCTACCTGCTTGTTTTCCGGAGGTGCATGTTCAAATTCGGGGGGTGCACCCAAAACCCCCAATGGGCTGGTTCTTCCATGGCTTCTCTGAAACAACCCCGGGTGGGGCGACCGGTTCCTTCGGATGGGGAGCCTCCGACCTTTCACTGGACGAGTTTGGAGTGTCCAAAAAGAAAACAGAGGGCCATGATCCAAATGTCCCGTGCTGGGGAAACAAGCCATTGTGGCCGGGATTGTTTGGGTTCAAAATCAAGCCATGCCAATGCCAGATCATGTGATATGACTTGAGAACGCGGCGCCACAGCAACGGCGTGGCCGGGAGTCAGAAACTACACGGCTACCAAGCTTCACCCCCTCGCCAGCCCATTTCCCTTTTGTTCCCGTTGAGTTTTGTTTTTTTTAGTCGTCCTGGGTACCCTTTGTGGGGTCGGCTCAAACTGGGAAAGCAAGGACAACCCCGACAATCACCCCCCCACCTTGCCCCCCGTGGGGTTGGCTGAAAGGGAAAAGAGGACAACCCCCCGCCCCCGCCCCGAATGGACTCTGAGGCACGAGGTGTTGGTTTCTTATAACACTTCCTAAATCCAATTCCATATCAAAAAGCATTTATTCAAAACTAACTTGATAAAGATTATTATTATTTTCCTAATTCCAAATATATTTGTTTGGTCACCCCTCAGCACCATGAGTTCAGGAGCGGTGCTGCTTCGAGCTGGCAGGGGAGCTGTGGGGCTCTCAGACTCCTCGGATGGGTTGGTTGAAAAATCGGACGGTCAACACACGGCAGCGGTCAGCAAATGGCAGTTTTTGGGGTTACCCCCCAAGAAAAAGCGAATCCTTAGAAAAGCCAGTTGGGAACTGGACCTCCTTTGTTGGGTTAACCAGGTTTTTATTTGCAGAGTAGTTTTTGTTTAACCGGAAAGCAGCAACGCGACAAGCACGTTTTTGGGGGGGGTCCCCTATCTATTTCGACCTACACATTTGAGTTCGGGGCATGAAAGGCGAGCTCCAGCTAGGGGCACTGAACAGGTTTCTTTAAAGAACAGTCCTTGGTTATTCCTTTCAAGAGGGTGAACTATAAACCCAAAGTGCAGGGTTGAGGAGTGCCCAATTCAACTCCTATTGCCTTTGCGTTGCTGATTCTATTTGGTCTCATGGGTTTGACAGTAGGTTTTTGTTTGCTCCTTGTTTGCAGGTTGGCCAAAAAGGGAGTCTTGTTGGATTGTTGGATGTTGTGACAGTTAAACGGGACATTTCAAGGTAGCTTATGAAACCAACCCAAAGTTGTCTTCTGAAGCAAGAACATATTGAATTGTTACATTGTTTGCATAGTTTGTTGGTGGTACAACTATTTATTCATATTATATATATATACATAGAACGTTGCTGGTACAACTATATATTCATATGTATATATATTCACATATACATATATACATACATGCAGACAACACATTGCAAAACCAAACAAACCCAGCCAAGCCTTTCTCCCCCAGGCCAGAGGCGGTGCTGGGAGTCGCTGCCGCGGCAGCTCGGCAGGGAATGGCTCGGCTGCGATGTGTCGGGAAGGTTTTTCAAGGTCCCGACGAAACCACCCGCAAGGGATGTGTTGTTTTTTTTGTGTGTGTGTCACGGGATGTTGTTGTTGTTTTCTTTAAAAAATAAGAATAAAACATCAAGGGATGATTGGTTTTGTTTGTTTTTTGTCAAGGGATGTGTTTTTTGTCAAGGTTGTTTTTTCAAGAGATGGTTTTTTTTGCAAGGGATGTTCTGTTTTGTTTGTTTGTTTTTTTGTCAAGGGATGTGTTTTTGTTTGTCAAGGTTTTTTTTGTTCAAGGGATGGTTGTTTTTTCAAGGGATGTTTTTTTTTGTTTTTCAAGGGATGTGTTTTTGTTTCAAGGGATGTGTTGTTGTTGTTGTGTTCAAGGGTTGTTTTTTCTTTTTTGTTCAAGGGATGTTTTTTGTTTCCCGAGTTTTTTTTCTTTTTTAAGGGATCGGTTGTTTTCTTTTTCAATTGATTTTTTGTTTTTCAAGCGATGTGTTGTTTTGTTTTTTCAATCAATGTTTTTTGGTTCAAATGATTTTGTTTTTTTGTTTCAAGGGATGTTTTTTTGTTTCTTTCAACATGATGTTTTGTTTTTGTTTTTTGGTCAAGGGATGTTTTTTTTTTTTTTTCAAGGGATATTTGTTCAAGGGATGTTTTGTTTTTATGTTTTTTTTGGTCAAGGGATGTTTTGTGTTTTTTTCAAGGGGTGTTTCTTTTTTCAAGGGATGTGTTGTGTTGTTTTTTGGTCAAGGGATGTTCTTCTTTTTCAAGGGATGTGTTTGTTTGGTTTTCACGGGATGAGTTGTCTTCAAGGGATGTTTTGTTTTGTTTTTTCAACTGATGTTATTGTTCAAGGGATGTGTTTTTTGTTAGGGATGTTTTGTGTTATTTTTTCAGCGACGTTTGTGTTTTTGTTTATCAAGGGATGTTCTTTTGTTTCAAGGGATGTTGTTTTCAAGGGACGTTGTTGTTTTCTTATTTGTAAAGGGTTGTTTTTTTGTTTCATTTGATGTGTTCTTTTTCAAGGGATGTTCTTTTTTGTTTCAAGGGATGTGTTTTTTTCAAGGGATGTGTTGTTTCTTCAAGGAATGTGTTTTTGTTCAAGGGATGTGTTGTTTTGTTCAAGGGATGTTTTGTGTGTGTGTGTTTTTCAAGGGATGTGTTTTTTTTTGTTTTTTTTTCAATCGATGTTTTTTTCTTTTTTCAAGGGATGTTTTGGTTTTGTTGTTTTTCAAGGGATGTTTTGTTTTTGTTGTTTTTTTTTCCAAGGGATGTTTTTTGTTTGTTCAAGGGATGTTTCTTTTCAAGGGATGTTTTGTTTCAAGTTTGTTTTTTTTTGTTTCAAGGGATGTTTTTTTCCCCCGGGGTAATGATTCAAAGCAAGGATGGACTCTTCCAAAACCCTGATTGTTGGAGAGAGGGTACGTCTGGAGGTAGTTTTTTTTTTCTTCGGGATGAGCCATGTCTCATTGCCTGCATCTCAGCAAAAACAACCGAGAGGAAGACCCTGTTCTGTTCTTTGGGCTCCCAATCGACGAAATGGGCTTTGGGACAGAGCCAAGGACCATAAATTTTGGGGTCCGAGTCGCAACAGTGGCTTGGGACTGACCCTCCAAGTTTGTTCACTTGCAGCTGGCTGTTGGAAAACTGGGGGGAGGGGAGGGCCCTGGGAAGTGGAAAAAGAGGATTTTTTCATGAACAAGAGCCAGACTCCAGAACAAGACTTACTTTACCAGTTTTTTTTTTTTTTTTTTTTTTTTATGAACAAGAGCCAGACTCCAGAAGACTCACTTCACTTGCTTCAGGGAGGTCGCAACAGGTCCGATGCGAAATGGGAAGTTGAGGACCACAAGAGAGATGGTCTCATTTCCCGATGTTCTGGATTGATATGGGGTTGTCTTCTTTTTTGCGGGTACCCCTTTTGGGGCAAGCTTACTAGGAAAACAAAAGGAAAGCCACCCACAAAAACTGTTCCAGCACTCTCGATGCTTTCTTTGCTTTCTTTCGGCCCGCTCCACTGGCAAACAACGGCCTCGAAGTTTTTTTTGGTCGGGGTGCCCACTCTGAGGGTTATTAAAACTAGTGGGTTTTCCACTAAACCACTAGAAGTTAAACTTTTAGCAGGGGAGCAGAAAGCCACCGAGAAAAGGGAAAAGACACCAACGCGGGCGGCCGAGGCTGTTTGCATGCCGCTGCTTTGAGCTCAACCCCGCGGCTCGGTCTTCTGGCGTCACTCATCGCGGCTCGGGGATTTCTTCTCACGCAGGCGGTTGCCACTCGAGTGGATGTGCCTCGCGGCCGTGGCCACTGGGGGAAAAGTTGTGGTTGGGTTGGGTTTGCCTTCGAAGTTGAGTGGTTCAAGAGATCTTGCTACGCGCGTGTTTTGTTTTGTTTTCTTTTTCTGGTATTATGTATTGGATGAAACTTGGCGGAGCTGTTTGTTGATTCTTCCGCTGCGAAGCATTTCTATTAATATGTAAGATAGCTCGGTCACGTCGCGATTGCGACGGTCTTGGGCAATAATAGCACCGGCATGCGACACATTGGTTCAACAGTTCGGAAGTTGCCAAAGAGATGCCTTTTGCAGGACCAAGGTGTTATGCGATGCCAGGTTGAAAGCGAAGAGTGGCTTTTGTGTTGTATATTGCACCAGAAGCAAGTTCTAGAGTATGCGCACCTCGTATTACCTGCATGTTGAGCACTGTCCGACCCATCCTGAGAAACGCCGAGCCATCCTGAGCAACTTGCCTGCCGAGTTTTTGGTCGACAGATCTGCTGTCGATTGTGGCTTTTTCCGAGTGTGGGGCTGATCCAGACATGCTAATGTTGGTCGAATGGCTCACTATCATTCACAGCTCTCCTTGAAGTGGTCAATATTGCGATAGCCTTCCAACTATCCCTTGACAGCTTCCACTTGCTTGCATGATTCCTGGAAAGAAAGCAATGCAAACTTCGCACTGATAAAGCGAGGCTTACTTTCTCGCGATAAATTCATTCCCTCTTCACATGATACATTTATATATATATATATGCATCTTTGTGAAAGGGCGGTCTCCCACCCCTGATGAGTACGGTCCGCTTTTGATGAATCCGAAGTGCGAATCATTGCTCACATCAGCTGCACGCCGACACAAAACCGCACTTTATGCCACGAGTGCGAGCGACTTTCGGGCATGGCTCGACATCGCTCGACTGGTGCTCACGGCGACTTAATCGTTGGGTTGGTGCGACTGGGCAATACAGACCGTCATGGCATCGCCCTGCATCTCAGGTTTGGCAACTGCAACTGTGATTGTTGTGATCGTTGGATTGCCAGATGTTTGCACCACCCACGATCTTTACTTATCGGGCCTAGCACCCGGGCCGAAGAATGAACCGCTGCCAAAGGCAGGGGAGATACGACAGCGCAACTGCAAAGCAGGCGTTGTTGTGCAGGAAAAAAGGGCGGCCCGTGTGCAACGTGCGTGTGTCTCAGCTGAGAATTTGGGACCTTGACCGGCCCCCCTCTTGGATAAGACAAACCAATATTGTTTGTTTCGGAAAGCAGCAGCGTCTTGAATCCATGACGCGTTCACACTTCATCCTTTGGGCCACGCGTATGTGGATCTTGTTGGGTGGGGCTGATGTTTTGAGGGCAAATATTCGCAACCCTGCATACACATCCGATTTCTTGTTTGGAAGGAAGAAGTCTTGCAGCTTGATCGCATTGAAAAGGAGTTCCCCGCATGGTGTTGTCTCCAACTTAAGTATGAACCCCCCGCTCAAAATGGGCGGTTTCCCTTTGCTTCCTGTTCGAAGCCCCATAAAAGGCGGCCTCGCGAAGTAAAATGCCTAATGGGTGTGTCGGGTCGTCGGATGGGCTCCGGCGGATTTGGAATGTTTGATCAATGGAATCCACTGGAACTGGTCAACCAAGTTCTTCCATTTCTGGGGTTTTTCGTGGCTCGATCTGAGAATCTTCGGGATGACGCAGGGTTCGCAACCCCTGGTTGATGATTGGCGTGGGGCGCGATCGATTTTAGAGGGGCCCCTCCACTTTTGGGGGGTCTTTAGTAGTCGCGTGCGTCATGAGGGTCCTCGTGACCAAAACATGCAACATGTTTTGTGGATCCAGCCGGTTACCTCCAACTGATTTTTCTGAAAGCTTTGGGGTCTCAGCCCAGATAGGGTCCGGGGTGGTCCGGGGCGGCCCTCAGGTAAGGTTCCATGAGGGTTCCACCAGGGTTCCACCAGGGTTCCGTGAGGGTTCCACGGGACTAAAAAGAGCACCGCATGCTGTTGGGGATATCACCAGAGCTTTTTTTTTTGCCCAACGCCCCCTCCTGAAATCACAACTTGCTGGCAACTGCACCCTCCAAGTCTTGCTCCAGTGCCCCGTGCGCGCGCCCTCTTTTGCTCAGGTCTTGATCGGTTTGCGCAATCGCAAACGGACGAACTGCAGGTCCTCGCGAGGGGTGCTCCATCACTTCCTTTCAGAGTTTCAGGCAGGCTACATAAATGTGACCATAGGCGTCGTCATTGCAGATTTCCTTCATGTATCATGGGTTTAGTTTCAGCTCGTAGCGAGCGGTTTCGCGCACAACCGGCCCGTACGCGCATGAGCGGACAGCTTTGCTCTCCCCCTATGGGACGGCGACGCGGTCTTGCCCTTGGAGCGAGAAGAGTGTGAGTCCTGGGATTCTGAATTCCAGTTACCCCGGCAAGCCACCATAGGCAAGCCCTCGATATTTTAACCTCAAAGGGTTTCGCATCATGGTTGCGTGGTTTTCCAGCTGTCACGAGGTGGCTGGTGTTCACTAGCAAGGCCTGGAGATTTCGAATGGAATTTCTTCCCATGGTCCCATGGTCCCATGGTCCCCCAATTGGCCACCCACGCAGAGTACGCGATTTATACCACTTCCACACGGGCAAGGGCAAAAAACCCCACAAGATCACCGCCAAACATCCAGAAATGTCAAGATCGGCGATCTCCAGGTTCGAAGGACCTAAAGAAACGGGATCTTTTCGGGAAGTCAAAAGGACGCGAAGTCAACCCACGTGCGGCCAGTCGCTAGTACGCAAGGGAAACCTCTACTCCAAAAACGAGGAAATGTCCCAGATGGCCGCTATGGCGCTACCATGAGCTTAATTCGTCATTTTATACTGGAACCTCCGGAGAGCCTTTTCTTCAACTGGTGACCCTGCAACGGGAATTGGTTTGTGACTGGAAGCTCTGGACACAACTACAATGTGCTCACTCTGGCGTGAAGCAAGCTCATGCATGCAGGTCCCTTGCTCGGGCTTTCTTATTTCTGGTTTGTGGGTTTGGGTGTTGGGGATTATGTCTAGGGTGGGATGCCTCTTATGGTTCCACCTGGAGGGGTGCAGCAACAGCAAGGCATGCAAGCAAGCAGACAGGCAGACGCGGAAAGAAAGCAAGCAAAAAGAAAGAACTAAGGGATTAATGGCAAATTATAAATACAGCGAACAGAAAGTGCACCAAACAATGACAATAAGTACGTCAAGACAGCCAGAAGACAGAGACAGACAGACAGACAAACAGACAGACAGAGACAGACAGACAGACAGACAGACAGACAGGCAGGCAAGCAGGCAGGCAGGCAGACAGGCAGGCAGGCAGACAGACAGACAGACAGACGCAGGCAGACAGACAGACAGACAGACAGACAGACAGACAGACAGACAGACAGACAGACAGACAGACAGACAGACAGACAGACAGACAGACAGACAGACAGACAGACAGACAGACAGACAGACAGACAGACAGACAGACAGACAGACAGACAGACAGACAGACAGACAGACAGACAGACAGACAGACAGACAGACAGACAGACAGACAGACAGACAGACAGACAGACAGACAGACAGACAGACAGACAGACAGACAGACAGACAGACAGACAGACAGACAGACAGACAGACAGACAGACAGACAGACAGACAGACAGACAGACAGACAGACAGACAGACAGACATGATTGGCTAACCGGTGCCCAATTCGTTTTGAATTGGCAAGGTGCCGGCCCCTCGTGTTTAGCATCTACATGCCTGGTTTCAGTGGGGTTGTAAGCCCAGTGTTTCCAGTTCTCATCATAGCAGGGAATCAGTTGTTCTCAAGCTCATACATGATATTTCCCTGGTTACCTACTAGAACTAGTGGAATCTGGAAGACAGGCAGCCAGGCAGACAGACAGACAGAGAGGGAGGGAGAGAGGGAGAGAAGGAGGGTAGGAGGGAGTGACAGATACGGAGACAGCGGGAGAGAGAGAGAGAGCGAGAGAGAGAGAGAGAGACAGACAGCGAGAGAGAGAGAGAGAGAGAGAGAGACAGACAGCGAGAGAGAGAGAAAGAGACAGAAATAGAGACATACAGACAGATAATATCAGATAATGATATTCTGGCATTGTGACAAAACACCTTCGAGGCTTTTGAGACGTGTGCCATGAACTGAGGTGGATACGGCGGCTGGGAGGGCGACAGGCAGGGCTAGCTTATCGAGCGGAAAACCAAAATGCCCAGTACGACTGTTCAAGGATACACTAAACATAGGGTTTAGGGCTCCTTAAGGGATACCCCCACCACCACCTTCACAACGAGATCCTTCAAGTCAGCCGATACATCCCTTCAGGGACCCTGGAACAGGCACGGCCTTTTTGTCTGTCAGAGTACCTTCAAAAGGTTGCTCTCGGGTATGACCTTTGCCCAGTGGCCCAGTGGATTCCACCCGCTCTTCTTGTTCTTGTTTTTTTTTGTCTTTTCTGGGAAAGGGGAACGCCTTTGACATCAACCATCCAAAAAGGGGGGGCCTGTTGATCTTGCCACTGAGCTGCTGAGTACCTTTTGACCTGTTTACAACTGACTGTTTTCATTCCGTCCGACCAGCTTATCTTTTTGGCAAGGGTCAAAGACACCCAAAAGATCCAGGTTTTGGTTAGCTTTGATTGGCCCTCAGCGATGAGTGGCCAAAATTGCTATAACTTTCTGCCCTTTGTGCCAATCGATTCTTTGCAGCGTGTGTATGTGTGTGCGTCCTCGCACATGTGTTTTGTTAGTTACGTGCAAGGCCCATGGTTGGCAGCGTGGTAAAGGGGCATGCTCGAACCCTGGGTATGTGATTCTGAATGACCTACACTTTATGGGTATGGCTCAAAAAACCGGTACTAAAATGGAACCCTGGTAAGTGGAAACATGGACCAAAACCTGCGTAACCCTAGCTCTTAAATTTTGAGCCACGGCCTTATGTTCTTGAAAGACTCTATAATAATATGCGAGTCATGGCTGAATGATGCTGCATGAGTCTTTTCTTAGATGTGTTTGCTTTGAGACAAGGTTAGGGCAAATATATGTTTCAACCTGCCCTATGCAAGGCCGCGGGGAGGCTGTTTAGAACTGTAGCGCTTTGCCAAGTGAAAGCAGCGGGTTGGCCCAACACTGAGATATTGCATCTTAGCATACAGCGAGCCGCTTGACAAGAACCATGTACCCTGGCCTACTTGCCCCGCTGGTCTCTTTGAGTATTGCAACTTCCGCTTTTTGTTGCGTTTGCTGGGGTTCCTTTGTTTGGGTCAGCGACCACTAGCGCTTGCCCTCTTTAGAACATGTCAGTGCTGGTCTGAAAATGCCGCTTGGTCCGCAACCGACCGTGCAAAGTACGCGACTCAAGTGCATCTTGAATTCCTTCATGCTACGTAGTTTTGCAGGTATCTTCTATGTCAGGGGAATGTTTTTTTCAAGAAGAGACTTCCCTTCAAGTTCCCTTTCCGGGAGAAAAAACTAAGGCCCCGTTTGGTTGATCTCTTCAGGTTTGTTTTAAGGGACAGGCAACACCTATTGGTTCAACAAAATTCTGACAAATGCCGTAAATGTCTATATGGCCATTTGCTACGGTCCAAGCCGTATCGACAGAACAAAACGGCACATATGGGTTTCCAGGGAGTTCATAGGTGATGGCCCCACCCACCCCAATACCGCCCTGGTCAAAACATCCCAATTATAATACTGGTCCTGGCGTCAACCCCCCACCCCACCAAAAATGTCCAGGGAGTTCATAGGTGATGCCCCGCCCCCGCCACCCCAAGAGCTCCACTCAAAACCCGGTTCCCGACTGGCCTCCTCCCAGTCGGGGAGTCGACAGGTGGGAGGAGCCAGCTCGGGCGTGGGTCAAGGTGGGAGAGGACTACGAGGACTCCTGGGGTTCAACGGTTCGCCTGTGTGGTGCCAAGGGGACCCAATGAGGGGATGGCTCTCCTTATGGCGACTAAGTTCAAATGGGTGTGGCTCAGGGTTCAACGGTTCGCCTGGGGTCTGGTGCCAACCAGGGGACCCAATGGAGATGGCTCAGAATATTTCCCACGAAAGGTTAATTACGCAGGTTTTGGTCCATGTTTCCACTTACCAGGGCAACCCATTTTGGAATTCCGGGTTTTTGAGCCGCCAAGTGGGTTTCGGTCTCCCAGGTCCCAAGAGAACCAAAAGGGGTTCCTTTGAAGAAAAAGGAGGGTTCCTTAAAGAAAAGGGAGGCAGCCAAATAGGGGAAGCCTAAAAAAAAACCGTGATGGCTTCTTTTTTGCCCCCAAGAAGGTACCGAGCCTCGAAGAATCGTCAGGCCCAAATCCGGCGGGAAACCAACCAGCATGTTGGATGGTTCTCGACATCACTTCAATGGGTCGCAGTTCTGTGGCTGCCCTGTTGTTGTGACCCCGAGGGCTTGCCTTGTAGAACACCGGCTCTGCCTGGGGTTCGGTTGGGCCCGACAGAATAGGTCATACTGGGGGCAACCTCCAGTGTTTTCTCCTTTGGTTTGCTGAGCAGGGGCGCCCTCAAAGCACACGCCCAGTCAGGTGCTGAGGGGAACCTCACATCCCGCACAGAACAAACATGTGCGTTGACTCAGTGGCTTTAAGGTAAAGAAGGGCCCCCAGCGATTGATATGGGCGTGAGTACAAATGGGTCCCGGATCCTTTAGGGTGTTGTTTAGGTGGGGAGCTATGTCCACCCAAACAGTATGTCCACCCAACCAGTTTGGAGGTGGTTCCCTATCAATATTCGTAGTCATATACTCGTCAGGGGCTTCATGAGGGGATATGCATTATATATATATATAGCAATGGATTCCACCATATGCCTTTTGGTTTGTTGGGTTCCGAAACCACAGCTGGAATCAACCAACAAAGAATTGGATACCTCACTAAACAGGTCGCTGAAGTGGGCGTTCAGGTTTCTTATTGCCCCAAACACTGGCTACAAGAGGGATCATGGAGTCGGTAGCCTCCATTTCCCTGTGCAGAATGGATGTTCTTCTCCTTGCCCCTGTTCATGATCGTTGTTGGGAAACATTTTACATTTTAGTTTAGTGGGAATTCCCCACTTAGTGGGAAGGGAAACATGTTATGGTCGCTTATTGTGGTTTAGTGGTTGAAATCCCCACTGAACTGCTACAAATTTATATATTTGTTTCTCCCCTTCCAACGTCAACCAAGTGTTGGCCTTGAATGGGGAGTGACCGGCTGGTTTGGGAGGTTCGATTTCTCGGGGAGGTGATTGGCGTAGCGGGGGCAGTGCTGCCAGTTACGGAGTTACGGCCGTAGTAAGAAAGCAACAGAGACCGTCATGCAGCACCTCGAGGTAAACATACCGAAGGGTTACTGTATAACTAATTTTGACCCAGGATCAATACACTCGTCCCATCATTCGCGGGGTGTTCCCTCCAGAAGTGGTCTGAATCCCCGCTAAAAGCAATTGGACACCCCCCCAATCAAATGCACCAGGGGTTTATTCATCCGGAGTTAGCATTGCTCCAGGTCGCGGCTGCCCAGTGGGGGTTTCCCGTTAGCCCATCACTTAGAGGGTGACTTTGATCCTGGTAAAATAACGTGAGCAAGGAATTGGACACCCCCTATAAAAAGACTATTGAAACTACCTGGAGTCTCCTTCTGACCCTTGAAAACACGTTGGTCATTACCCAAAAGAATGGGGTCATTGACCCTTTTAATCCAACCAGGGGTTTAGGGTTTAGTATTTCGGGGTTGCCGCATACAGTGGCTTGCACCGGGAGGAGCCCCGCGGGCGCGACCGCAAGTGGGTCGCGGCCTGAGCCGAGCGTCGCAAGGAGCAGCCGTGGGTATGCGCCGAATGACGCCGGAGAGCCCCACCGTTTTCACCGGGAGATGTTTGGAAAACCATTAGGGTGGGGCTACCCATTGGTTTAAACATGGTTAAACCATTGGTTAGGATGATGACTTCTTGTAAAGGTGGTGTTCAAACCATATTTTGCCCCACCCTGAAAGCCACGCTTTGCATGGTAAAGTAAATCTTATACCCCTTTTTTGGTAGTCACAGGCTGACATCAATTCCAACATGGGCATGAGGCGTAGTTGTGGGTCGCAGTTGCCCATTCAGCTGCATGACTCGTTCAGGGCGCCTGCCGTAGCGATGTTTTTTCTCGGTCCCAAAGTCGGGGACCTCTAGGGGGAGTGTAACCCTGATAGAGCTAGGTTTGAAAGCCAATCCTACCAAAAAGGATGCCAACTCGAAACAAAGGTCGCCCCCTTTGTCTGGATTTAGCCCACCACTTTCTGGATCTGATTGGTGTTGTTTTGTGGGTGTTTTGTGTGTTTGTTTTTGTCGGTGCTTGGTGTTGGTGGCTGGTAATCCCGTGTTGCCCCCACACGTGTTTCCCGGTTTTTGTCCCAAACCCAGCTGCCCATTGGTGCCCTTTCTTTTCTTGGGAAAGGTTCCCTTTAAACTCAACCAAAAAAGGAGTAAGCCGCTTCCTTTTTTCTGCCTGGAAATCCAGTGGGCTGAGGAAAATCAACTTCCCACCACTGGGCACAGCTCCTCCCCGGCCTTGCGTCCCAGGCGGAGCCACGGGAGCCCCACAAGATCCGGCTGCAGTTCGACGATGCGGACACGGCCGGGAAGCCAAGGAACCCAGGGGATTCGAGGGGCTGCCTATGAAAGCGATGCATATATATATATATACACTGTATAAATAAATATATATATATATGTATAATATGTAGTATGTATATGTACTTGTACATATATACATTTATAGAGAGACAAGTAGAGCGGGGCGTGGTTCTGTTTTTTGGGGGAAAACCCTTTTGGTGGGTTTGAAGCGTCTAAAAGCTGGTGTGTCTTATATGGGTGCGGTTCTGATTTTGGGGGGAACTCGCCCTTTGGTTGCGAAGCGCATGGGGAACAACCATTCTGTGTTAGGTTGGTCTTGGGGTGAGCCCCAAGAATGTGGTTTTATTTTGGTCTCCCTCTACCATCCGAAAGGGGTATATGTACACTGAAAAAAGACAACCATATATATATATATATATACACAATATGGTGATGGTTCTAGAAGGTTTTTTGGAAAGCAATAGTGTCGGGACGAGCACTGTGTGGTTGCCAAGTGATTTTCCATTGTTCCTGAAGGGATATGCGTTTAATCCCACTAAAACGGTCGCCAAATTATGACTGGCAGCTTCTTTGGGGGCGAGGAAAAAATCGGTCTAAAAGGTGGGGATGGCATGGTCATGGCGCCTCGGGGCTGAATCGACTCGATTCGCCAATTTGCGGATCGCGAATCGACCCGTTTTGAGGAAGTGCTTCCAGGTGGGCACTTGACTCTCCAGGCGCTTTTGTCAAGTCAGAATTTGCAGATGCCTGGAACTAACTTGTCTAAAGAGCTTGGGAGCAAGCATGACGGCCTCATGGTAGGGTTTGGCGAAAACAACCAACTTGTCTAAAGAGGTTGGTTGAAGCATGACGGCCTCATGGTCGAGTTTGGCGAGCAATTCTTAGGTGGTTTCAGAATGCCGCGAGAGGGCAATATCCGGAAGTTTCTGACCGGATTTGCATAAACCTGCCATTTTCATGTTGGGAAGCACGGGGCAACTGGCTGCCTTTGGGATTCACCACATCAAGCTCACTCTGCTGAAAACCGACCTGTTGGCCCCTTCCCTGTCTTCTGCGGCGTGAGTCATCTTTCCCATCGGTGCATGGGTTGCAAGCGACAGAGGTCCATGCTTATATGTCCAAGGGTGATTCAAAGAAACAAACATATATCAGTTGTCTGCTTCATATGATCATAATCGAACAAACCTAGTTGTTTGCTTCAAGATCATCATCGAGTTTCCCTTTTTGGGTGCAGGTCATATCGCGTGGAAGCAGATTTTTCGGCCTTGAGTCCGGTTCCAGTCAGTGCCTCGGTTCCAACTCCCCCGGCCGAGGCCTTCATCCTCGGCCGCGGCGGCAAGACGAAGCACAAGATCGCCCGGGTGTCCGGCGGATGCCCCGGCGATCGAAATGTGGGGTATGGGTCAAAATGAAACCACCAGGAATTGGACCTCATGGCTGGGGGGGAGGGAGGGGAGGGAGGGGAGGGGGCTCCCTCCCCAAAAAGCTCCATAAAGGCCCTTTGGAATTTCCTTGCAGCTCAGGTGACCAAACCAGTGATTGGACGGGCAGGACCATCTGCGTTCAAAACCTGCTTAAGAATGTCAAACATGTCTGACCAGGAATTGGACTGCAGCCGAGGAATCGTCCATGTTTCCATTTTCCACGGCCATGTGAAGATCGGATTCATGATTCGAGAGTCGAGTTATTGCATGCAATGGCCGTATGTTGAGCCATAGGATCCCCAACGATCCCTAGAATGGGGCAGCCTCCTAGTCAACCAGCAGTGTCTTGATCCTAGGTGAACAGTAGATTGGGTTTGTGTTGTTTCCTGTCCGAAACCTCAACCCCCACTTTTCGCCTATGCCCACAATCCTGGACACACACACACACACACACTTGCCACTGGGTGCTTTGATGGGACGAGCACATGTTTGCTTGGCCACGGAAGAGATCTGCTTAATTCGGGAAATGCCCGTCGGGACCCGCCTGTTCAGTTATCTGCTGGAAGTGTTCCGTCCAACTGGTTTTGTTGACTATGTTCAGTCATTTGGGTGTGGGTCAAAATCAATTCACCAGGGGACCGCAGGTTTTAGTCCATATTTCCATTTACCAGGGTTCCACTTTGGGCACCTATTTTTTGACCCACTGCCATTTAGGAATCCAAATTCATCAAAGGAGCAACTGACAAGTTGCTTGGTAGTCTACTGTTGGTGTTGGGAAGACGAGGAGGATTGGTGCCAAGTAATCTGTGTGTGTGTTGATAAGGCAGACACGCTGGGATGCATCGATCATCTTTCGCGTTTGCCAGACCCCCTGTCTTCACACACAGTGATCTTTTGCTACTTTTCAGATCTTACTTTGAGATGGATATCAAGGTTGATTCTGTGGCTGCTTTTCGGTTGGTCGCAAGGGTGGCCTTTTTCAAATGCCACAAGGTCGCCCGCGGTCTATGCATGGAGGGAATCTGCCCTCAAAGGGCACCCTCACATTACGCAGATCTTTCATTCCAGGGTCCTAGCAACAGTTTCCCTGAGGACTTCTCTCAAGTGCATCGAAGAAAGCAAGCAGATTGTTTTCTGTTTAACTTGAAATGTTGTTGTATTTGTTTTATCGTGGTTCAACCGACGTCATGGGTAAGACTGCTGTCTCTTAAGCCCATGGAAGGTGTAGACGTCGTGGGGTGAGTTGGTACACGAGTCAGGTGCCCGCTTAGAGCTGCACGAGAGGCGAAGCGAGCTGCGGAGAGTCGGGTCGGCTTGGTGCAAGCGTTGGTCCTTTGCCTGGTGGGGCGCAGTGGGGAAGAAACACGGCCAGTCTTTAGGATACTTCCGCATGAAAGCTACTCAACTTGGAGCCCGAAAGGCAAGAGCGAGCTCAGAACTCGGGCGGTGGCGTTCAAGAGTACCGTACTGGACCACAATGCAATCACAGCAATGCCCAAGCAAAAGTTGCCGGCACTACAAGGGGAACCATGGCTGATTCATATTTGTCCTCCTGAAAAGTCCAAAGTTGACCGCAGGGATCGAATATTTGAACAGACCTTAGCTGCTCCATCAAGAGACGTCGAATGCCAGCGGATTACCCGTTAAAGGCAGCAAGCCTTCGGTGTGTGCTCAATTGGGATGATATTTTGCTGGGTAGTAGACGGCGCAAGTGTCCTTGTTTGTTGAGTCATCAAACTCTAAAGTCATTGACTCTTTGCAGGCTCTCCTCATTATTTTAGTCAAGGCCCAGCAAGTGGTCAGTGTCATGATGATTAGAGGGCTACGCGGGGGAGGGGCTATTCCCTACACCCTGATTAAGGCCTTAGTAGGGGCTGACGCTAGGCTTATACAACGCCAGACCCCCCTCCCCATCAGGTCTGTGACATTCAAACAGGCAGGCCATTTGCTTGATCTTGCATTTTCCCATTGTTTCTGGCGCATTTGGGTCAATTTGACACACTGATGGCAGGGTCAAAGTGTTCCAATAGCCGGCAATAGCAGGTTGTGATGTTGGGAGACCGCGCCTCATCGGGTATGTTTGTTTTGTTGTGGGTAGCCTTTGCGGGTGGCTTTTTCAAAGGGAAGCCAAAGGAAACCCGTCATACAGAGTTGCACGTTTGCCCAGCTGCCCAGCGGTGCCCTTTTTTCTTTTTTTTGGAAGGGCCTGGGGTCCCTTTGAGTCAACCAACCAAAAAAGAGGTCGATTCTTGTTTTCCCATGGTCACTGGGCATCTGAGTTTGAGACCAACCCACACAAAATATGCGAGTCTTTCCCACTTCCGTCTTCGAGGCGAGAGAGTCAAGCCCTTGAAAAAACCACCTGAGCAGTCAAAACACCCATGAAGAAACCTAGTCTTGGGGCGCCAGCATGGATTCTGCGGAAGGAATGGTTCACCACTGTTGTCAACTCCTTTTCCTTGTTCCAACATTTGTAGATCACTAAGACTCGCTCAAACATGTTTGAATTACCCAAACCTCCGCCTTTTTGGTTCTCCGACCTTAGCACCTGGACCCAAATTAAGATAGGGGGGGAGGTTCTTGACACATATGGCTGTGGGTCAAAACCAATGGGATCCCATTTTGGTTGGTAGGTGAATTCACCACCCATTTCAGAACCTATCTTCGTGGGGATTGGGGAGATGAACACCCATGTACCACCTATTTCGATGTTCACTAGGGGTACAGGGTTTTGACCCACAGCCACATATTTCGGAGAGCCAGGAACAATACCGTAGAGGTCACCGGCTCGGAGGAGGACGGGAGGGGTTTTGGCTGCCGAAGGGGAGACGGAGCATTCATCTCTCCGTTGGTTGATGTTGGTTGCATTTGGATTTGAAAGGAAGAGACCCTAGAACGATGGGGTACTCAGTTGTTCAGTGGCACCAATTCTTTGTCCCCCTTTTTTTTGTGGCTGCCCCACTAAGAATGGTATTCCCCAAAAAGGGTTCCCTTTTTTCCAGGGTCACTGAACAACTGCGAATACAACTCTGTTTGTTGTGCCTGTGTTCGTTTGTTTGCTTGCTTGCTTGTTTGTTTGTGCTGTCTCCAAGGCATGTTGCAGTTCCCTCTGGCCAAGGATATTGTGTCTTTGGCCGTAGCTTCTTATCACGAAAGGTAGCGATAGCTAACCTGGAGTTCTTTCTTGCTTTAGCAAGTGTATGGGCAGCAACTTGCCAACAACTTGCCGAACGGTGTGATCTATCAAGTATTTGGGGGGTCCCTGGGCGGGCCCTTTGGCATTTGCCCCCCCCCCCCCCCCCCCGGGAAGACTTCGATTCTCTCCTGGTACGGGGACGTGTCTCTTATTGTGTGTCGGGTGGCAAGGATTCTGGACAAACGTAAACAAATCACCCCTTCTTTGACCAGGAACCCAACAGGGAAACTGGTTGGCAGGGTTCCAGCATACGGCTTCCTCCAAATGTTTGTAATTATCCCGCACTCATGTTTATCAACTTGGGACGGATACCATGAGAATGCCGCAAAAATCATCAGGGGCTCACAAGCCAAGCCCAAAAACTCAACCAACAAGTAGGGAAACTTCTGACTTTTGTTTGAGGTTGCTTGTTTTGGTTGATGTTGGGGAACCCCTGTAAATCAACCGAAACAATCAACCACAAAATTCCACCAATAAAAGTGTGAACCAAAGAAAACTATCAACCAAAAAGTCAGTTCCCCAAATCCACAAAAAACACACACAAATCAAACAAAAACAGAACCCACCACCAAAAAAACGATCAACCATAAACAAAAGAAGTTCCCCAACTCCACCAAAAGCAAGGTGAGGTCCTCCTCTTCGCGTTTTTCCCCGCTGGGTGACCTCAGACGCCGGTTGGGAGGCGTGCGCGAGGGCCCGGAAGTACATCTCCCTGGCCAGGGGCTGAGACGAACGGCGGTTTTGAGGGTGGGCTATGCCGGGGCGGGAGGGCATTGCAATTTTTGGGTTTCCGGGATTTCGCGTTATTTTGTTGTTTTTTGTTGTTTTTTCTCGGTTTTCCAGGGGGATGTGTGTGGGTTTGGGATGTATATAGGGCCTGTAGGGGGTTTTACGCCTTGGTGGTTTAGCAAGTGAGGAACTGTTGGTTGGTTATTTGTTTGGTGTTACAATCACCAAATGTGTGGTTTCTTTGTCATAATGCCCCACTGAACCACAGGCGCTTTTGTTTGGCTGCTTCTTGATTGAAATCCCCAGTGGTTTGGGTTCCTTACTGAAGATGATCAACCCAAGAAAGGTTTTCCATTTTGCTGCCAGGGTCACGGAACAACTGGGGTACAGCACAGGCCACCTCGTTTTGAGCTGCTCACTTCCGATTTGTTCTGGGCTTTGACACAAACCTTTCGGGCCGGACCAGCTTGGCGGTAAACGTTTTAGAGCCCAACCCCACTCAGGAAGTGAACACAACTTGTTTTTCAGGGGATTGAGGGCGGGGATTTTTTTTAGCGACTTTTTGAAGGCCGAAGATGACCTCTATGCGCGGGATTAGTATATCCTTGAAGCGACCTTTTGAGGGCCTTCAAGATGACATCTGTTTCCTGTTTGTCCATTTCCCAATCAGTGGATATATATATATATATTTAGTGCACCTTGTTTTGCTGCTTTCCCAAAGCCCCAAAAAAGGCATCAAGCACTGCAGATACCAGTGAATCCTCAAGGAAGGTAGATCCATGGGGGCGGGGGGGGGGGTACCATATATTATATATATATATATATGTATATATGTATATCCCGTTCTCCATCTACCCTCCAATGGTCGAAACGTCCTATGTGTTTGTCAAGGGCCCGGCTCGCTGATCCGTTGCAACCAGAAGGAAGCGCACGCGGGATCGGTAGTTGTCCAATTGCTCGCCCCAGACCGGCGAAGGCGAAACGGGAAGTCAACTCAGGGCGAAATCGGCTAGACCGAATCCTTCTAGCTGGTTCCTCTGGAGCCAGAGATAGACTCTCAGGCAATCCCATTGCTTGGTCTTCGGTCCGGGAGCATGGGAAAGACCTGTACCGCTGACTGGATTCCTCTGAGGGAATTACCGGTTCACGCCCACATTCCCGGAGCTAAGAAGTAAGTATCACATGTTCCATATGCCATTTGGGGTTTTCGCTGGCTTCGAATCCTTTTGTTTTCCTGTTTCTTGGCGAGACTTGGTTTCCCAACCGCAGCATGGGATGACGAGGAACCTAGGACCTAGGAACCTGGACACGTTTGGGGCTGCGAAACCGACCGGATTGCATTTCCATTTTGGGTTTGGTTGACGCCCAGAGCAAAGTTTTTCCGGGGGGGAGGGGGGGCGGGGGTTCGAAGCTAGGTCCCAGTTTGCTTCTCTGTTGCCCAGTGGATTCCGCCGCTTGTTTTCCGACTTTTGTGGGGGAAGGGTTCCAATTCCATTAAACTCAACCAAAGGGATGCCGATCCTTTTTTTCTTCCCCATGGCCGCTGGGCATCATTTTGAGGGTTGAGGCATGTTGACGGCCCCCCCCATGGGGGGATGGGGCGACTGAAGTGGGGCGACTGAAGCCAGGTCCAAGCCCAACGAGTGGGCCCTGTGCATGTGGACTCCAGCCACGTGGTCGCCTCGGTTTCCGGTGGGAGGGAAGTGAGAACTTTCGTCGGGTCGGGGAAGGTTTGCGGGTTTCTTGCTTCAGGTACTGCTTTGGGTTGGTGCTGGATTTGGGGTTGATTGGAGTCTTGGCTGGTTTTTGGATATTTTAGTGTCGGTTTGGTTGGTTTAGTCTGGTTGCTTATGTTGCTGACGTTGCTCCCTTTTGGCTTTGACAGAGATTTGAAGGGATAACCGACTACCTGGCAGGGCCTTGAATTTAACCGTGCCTTTCTCGCTCCTTTTTGTTTGGGAGCCTTGCCCTCTTTAGGCCGATTTTGAAGGAAACACCACGGCAACCGCACCTCATTTGACTTGGTCACCTGGATTCTATTTCTAGGATTTGTTTGCTGCTCCCAGTGCTTACAGTTACCAGCGTAGTGGGCAACCAAGCGGACACTAGCCGCTTGCCTGCTGGTAGGAATAATTGAGATCTACTGGTTTTGCCAGAGAGTTATCACAGGAAGCAACGAATCCACAGATTCACATTGCGAGACATATGCAATGCTTTCCCAGTGGCGGTGTGGATTCCACCCCATTTTTCTTGTTTGTTTAGGGTGGCGTGTCCCTTTAAAACCAACTCACCCAACATTTCCCGGTGTCCATCAGGCTTTCCATGGCTGCTTTGGGTTGCCATGTTGCCAGCCAGACAGGGCTCCTGGCATCTCGTTTTTGTGGGGAAGCGGGGGAGGTCCCCCTTTCGTCGAATTGGACACTTCCGGCTCGGATTTTCTGAGGATGATGGGGACCTTACCATGATGGACGTGCCCAACAGCTGCGTGGCCTTTGTGACAGGCCGAAACCGAACCGAAACTCGCCGAAACTCGCTTTATCGCCTCGGGGAGGAGGAAATTGAAGATTTGCCATGATGGTTTGGTGCTTGAGGAACAACAGGATACCATGATTCTTTCCAGCGATGTTGTGCTTGTTGACTATTTCCCGTGGACGAAGCCTTCGTTGGTCGAGTGGCTTGGGAATTGGATCTCGGTTAGTGGTGCACCTGGCTCCGAGCCGGAGGGTGGTGGTCGAGACGGACCCTGACTGGAAAGATGGTCAAGCCCCCTTCAAAGCGACATTCTTCGTGGAGTGCCGGAGTGGTCCCAACAAAAGGTGGACAAAATGCACGAGCCTGCAGACGAGCTGCGTGTCCATTTTTCTTGCGTCTGGGGAGGAATTCAAAAGGACGTGTGCCGTTGCCTTTGCCTTTGCCGCGATTGTTCTGGCAAGATCAAGAATCAAGCAATGTTGACCCCGGATGAATGAACCCCCGTTTATTGATATGTGTGTGTGTGTGTGTTCCCCTCCAAACGTGATGAAGCCCCACTAAAACCAGGGACACCCCCATGGTAGTAACCAGGGGTTGATTCATCCGGGGTCAGCATTCGTGTTTCATAGGCAACAGAATTCAGGGCCTTGGCGCGGTATGTGCATTGGGCAACATCAAACGGAAGTCGGGCATTTGGGGGGACCCAACTTTTTCAAAGAGGCATAACTAGACCCTGGGCCCCCTGAAAGAAAAACCCGAAGTTTCGGGTTGAGTCAGAAAGCGGACTGCTATGCCGGGTGAGGAATTCATGCCTGCCTGCTTGAGGCTGCAAGTTGTGACACGCCTTCCCGGCCCTCAATGTTCGTTGGTGAGGGGCAGGTGTGGCTTGTGGGATGGGCAGGGCTCCTTAAAAGATACATTTTGCCCATTTGAAACATGTTGCCTTTTCCACCAAAATAAAGTTGGACACCACCATTTACAAGTTGCAATGCTCAGGTGATGTAAGGATCTCTGATGGGGTTGATCCCCAAATCGGGGGGACTAGCAGAAACGGGCTGCGAGTCCTCTAGAATTGGCTGCGAGTCCTGGATATCCATTTTTGCTGGGATCCGAGGATCCGATCCGCACCGTTCTTTTGCTTTGAGAGAGGGGGCTTGTTGCTTTTTGGCGCGTTTCAAAGGTCGTAGGCATTCTGGAGTCAATTGAAACCCGCAGATATGTCTCACTTGCCCACTGTTTGTTTGTTCTTTTTTTTCTGGGAAGACAGGATGGTTTGTTTTTCTTTGGTTCAGTCTTAAACGCACATGTCAGCGTTCATTTGGACATCCCGCCCCGAAAAAGAGCTGTTTTCCTCAGAAAGGGGGATCCCAGCTGCAACCATTTCGCTGGGTCGCCCGTGTCCTGCCAGACATTTTGTTTTTTTCTCCCGCGGCCTAGCGGAAAGCTCCTGAAGTGTTGTTTTTTTCCTGGGGCAAAAACGGTCTGGCGATTCTGGGAAGCTCGGCCAAAAAAAAACACCGCCAGGCTCCGGCGGCAACTTCCTGCGTGCCTGCGAGGAGGCCGGGTCTGGAAGGGGGATGTTTGGTGTCGGGTCGGCGGATGGAAAGGGCCAAAGCGGATTGAGGGGTGCAAGAACCTCCAGAA
This sequence comes from Effrenium voratum, assembly GCA_963377175.1. Taxonomy (NCBI): domain Eukaryota; class Dinophyceae; order Suessiales; family Symbiodiniaceae; genus Effrenium; species Effrenium voratum. Next base: position 181,152 of record CAUJNA010003566.1, read on the forward strand.
CAAAAATGCATGGACTTGGGGAAGAAATAATTAAGCTGGGTGCTAAATTTCGGTGCGAAGTAGCTCCTCTGTTCGACCGAACCGCGTGGCTGACGCCAAGAACCACATTCGTATGGATGTGTCAGCCTCCGTAAACCAGATGCTGAGGCAAGCCAATGGAAACTGGATCCCATTGGGGAAAAAACGCAACGCGAGGCTTTGAAGAGAAGACGCTCAGCTGTCGGTTGGTCCAGGCGCAAACAATCGGGAGCTGGATTGTTTTTTGAACCCCAGTGCTATAGTGGTGTTTCGACACTATAGTAAACTTCCATTTGCTTAAGAATGTTGTTTATTTCCCCCTGTTGGTTTTGAAGGGAATCTATCGCTACTGAAAAAATGTATTTTTTCCCAGGGGTCTTAACCAAATGGAAGTAAACAACCAGAGGAAACCCTGGAAACAGCGGGAGCACTGGCTTGAGCAGGCAGGCGGTTGGGTTTTTTCGGATGCCGTGCAGAGTTTGAAACGGTTTGACCGATGAGTTCCGGCGGGTGTATTGTCTAGGTCCCCCAGTAGTGCTCTTTTACCCTGTTTTGGGGGAGGGTTCCCCTACTAACATAAGCTACAGAATAAAGGGTACCGTTCTACCCTCGTTACTGGAGGACCTAGTTGTCAAGAAGTGACCTCAGGGCCGGCCCCCCTAAGCCCTAGTTGTCGTACCTGAGAAACCTTTACCCGACGAAGGATGACTTAGCAAATCAGGTCACATTGCCCTGACTTGCTGCCAGGTTGCATTTGTACTTGGGTCTCCTCCAAAACTATGGTTTACTGTAATTAGGGTGGACGAAGTTTGAAAACTGATTCTGAAAGTATGATTGTCGTTTTCCCAATGTGGGCCAGGCTCAGACTTTTTCAGTTTTGGAAACCTGTACATAATAATTAATGGTATGTGGGAAATCAACCAAGATGATGCAATCCGTTTGACCTGCAGACAGTGGTGTGGCCTTACTCCCCAGATGTTCGAGGTTCCAAACAAGGACCCAAAGGGGTCCGGGATGGATCATTGCTTTATTTCGTTCCAGACACCATGTGTGTGTGTGTGTTTGTTTTTTGAACACCCATGACATTACCGCCCTTTGTCTTGAGGCGTCCGTCTTCCAAAGGGGTTGACATGGGCATGTGTGTTTGCCTGTTTGTCTGTCTGTCCGTTCGTTTGTTTGTTGTTTGTCCTTTTTTTGGGGGGGCAGGGGAGGGGGGCACAGCTTTAAGGTTTGATTTCTTCCGGGTCATGGAAACAGGGGATGGATGACGGACGAGTTCTGTTTCGCCCCTGAATGCTTGATGTCTCCAAGGCACAGAAAACGGAGATGGACATGTTTTCATGCTTTTCTGAGATGCCGCCTTCCGCCTGCCAGGAGTGGGGCACGCTCATGTTCTTCTGCGACTATCAGAGCCCTGGCCTAGGCCCTTGGGGCGGTTCGTTTTGACCGGCGGCTCCAAACAACTGCAATATCCTTTGAACTTATTTTACGCTTTAAGGTTGCCCCAAATATGAGCCAGAATCAACCATGATGTTTGTTTGTTCCATCGGGGCCGGGCAAAAACGAAGCTGAAGTAGAACGATGCTCAACCCGCAGGTATTGGTTGCCCTTGTCCTATCCACTCCAACCAGGTGTGCCAATGCCCCCTTCCCGAAGCGTCCAGAAATGGAGCTGAACTGGGAAGCTTCGGGGCCTCGCGCGGAATGTCTCATGGATCGAGCCTCGTTTTGAGAAGGCTCCATCGGCTTTTGGCTCAACCAAAATCATATGGCTGGTCAAGAAACGAGTACCAAACCGGAACCCTGGTAGGTGGAAACATGGAAAAAAACACCTGCGTAACCCCTCCTGTTTAGTTTCGAGCCACACCGATATTGGTCTTTCTCCAAATGCCGGTCCCTCACCTCACGCAATCCATGCGCGTAGACCGCCAATTGACCTATGAGGCGGCAAATGAGATGAAGCATGGAGTCTTTTTGGGATGGGTTCTCTGCTGTTCACTTTTCTGATCCGATCTTTAGCTTGGTTCCCGGCCATTTTTTTGTTTTAAACGTTTCACAGGTTAAGCTTTTAGCTGGGGATTTGGGAACAGCCCAGTCAAGACACACGCACACACACACATGGATGTTCTTCTTTTGGCGGGATGTGAGATGTCATGTGTCGTCAGCCACCAGGAATCGGGCGTCAGCAGCACGTGGAGCGTGCGGGCACCCAGTCCTATGATCAAATACATATACATATATATATATACGCATGCAGTTTATACCCGTACACATATATGTGTAAATATATTTTAGTGCCTCCGGCTCAGGCCGCCGACATTACAGGCCTGCTTTCTTATTTGCGTCCCTTTGGAATTGTCCCCTTGCCCCCTTCCCCTCTGAGATTTGTGCCCCCCTTTCTTTGTTGAGATCCATTCCCCCTTTCCGCCCGAAGGCCTTTTCTCCCTCTGTTTTTTTTTCCCTTTTCCTCCCTAAGATGTTTTCACCCCTCTCCCTGTTGAGATCCTTTCCCCCCTTTCCCCCCTAAGGCCTTTTCCCCCCTGAGATCTTCTCCCTTTGCCTCCCTAAGATCTCCCAGATCGTCTCCCTTTCAGGGAGAAGATCTGGGAGAAAAGGACTTAGGGGGGAAAGCCCAACAGGGAAAGGGGGGAAAAGATTTAGGAAGGAAAAGGGAGAAGCTCTCAGGGGGGGGAAAGGCCTTAGGGGGGAAAGGGGGAAAAGGATCTCAGCGGGGGGGGGGGGGAAGATCTTAGGGAGGAAAGGGAGAAGATCTGCAAACAAAGGCCTTAGGGGGGAAAGGGGAGAAATGATCTCAACAGGGAAAGGGGTGGAAAAGATCTTAGGGCGGAAAGGGAGAAGATCTGGGAGAAAAAAGGCCAACAGGGAAAGGGGGGAAAGACCTAAGGAAGGAAAAGGGAGAAGCTCTCAGGGGGGGGAAAGGCCTGAGGGGGGAAAGGGTGGGAAGGATCTCAACAGGGAAAGGGGGGAAACAATCTTAGGAAGGAAAGGGAGAAGATCTGGAAAGGCCTTAAAGGGAAGGGGGGAAAGGATCTCAACAGGGAAAGGGGGCAAAGGATCTTAAGGAGGAATAGGAAGAAGATCTCAGCGGGGGGAAAGGCCGTAGGGGGGAAAGAGGGGAAAGGATCTCAACAGGGAAAGGGGGGGAAAGATCTCAGTGAAAAAGGGAGAAGGTCCCAGGCAGGGAAAAGGCCTTAGGGGGGAAAGGGGGAAAGGATCTCAACAGGGACAGGGGGCAAAGGATCTTAGGGAGGAAAAGGGAGAAGATCTGAAAAGGCCTTAGGGGGAAAAGGGGGAAAGGAGCTCAACAGGGAAAGGTGGGAGAAGATCCTAGGGAGGAAAAGGGAGAAGATCTCGGGGGAAAAGATCTTGGGGAGGACAAGGGAGAAGATCTCAGGGGGGGGAAGGCCTTAGGGGGGAAAGGGGGGAAAGGATCTCAACAGGGAAAGGGGGCAAAGGATCTTAGGGAGGAAAAGGGAGAAGATCTTGGGGGGGAAAACGCCTTAGGGGGGAAAGGGCGGGAAAGGATCTCAACAAGGAAAGGGGGGAAAAGATCTTAGGAAGGAAAAGGGGGAAGATCGCAGGGGGAAAAAAGGCCTTAGGGGGGAAAGGAGGGAAAGGATCTCAACAGGGAGAGGGGGGAAAACATCGTGGGGAGGAAAAGGGAAAAACTCAGAGGGAGAAAGGGCCTTAGGGGGGAAAGGGGGGATGGATCTCAACAGGGAAAAATGGCAAAAGATCTTAGGGAGGAAAAGGGAGAAGATCTCAGGGGGGGAAAGGCCTTAGGGGGGAAAGGGGGGAAAGGATCTGAGCAGGGAAAGGGGGGGAAAGATCTTAGGGAGGAAAGGGAGAAGATCTGGGGGCAAAGGCCTTAGGGGGGAAAGGGGAGAAATGATCTCAACAGGGAAAGGGGTGGAAAAGATCTTAGGGAGGAAAGGGAGAAGATCTGGGGGAAAAAAGGCCAACAGGGACAGGGGGGAAAGATCTAAGGAAGGAGAAGCTCTCAGGGGGGGAAAGGCCTCAGGGGGAAAGGGTGGGAAGGATCTCAACAGGGAAAGGGGGGAAACAATCTTAGGAAGGAAAGGGGGGGGAAGATCTTAGGGAGGAAAGGGAGAAGATCTGGGAGAAAAGGACTTAGGGGGGAAGCCCAACAGGGAAAGGGGGGAAAAGATCTTAGGAAGGAACAGGGAGAAGCTCTCAGGGGGGGGAAAGGCCTTGGGAGGGAAAGGGGGGAAAGGATCTCAACAGGGAAAGGGTGGGAAAGATCTTAAGGAGGAAAGGGAGCCTTTCCCTGTTGAGATCCTTTCCCCCCTTTCCCTCCCAAGGCCTTCCCCCCTGAGAGCTTCTCGCTTTTCCTTCCTAAGATCTTTTCCCCCCTTTCCCTGTTGGCCTTTTTTCCCCAGATCTTCTCCCTTTCCTCCCGAAGATCTTTTCCACCCCTTGCCCTGTTGAGATCATTTCTCCCCTTTCCCCCCTAAGGCCTTTTTGCCCCAGATCTTCTGCCTTTCCTCCCTAAGATCTGGAAATGAAGGGGGGAAAGGGGGAAAGGATCTCAACAGCGAAAGGGGGGGAAAGATCTCAGGGAGGAAAGGGAGAAGATCTGGGGAAAAAATGCCTTAAGGGGGAAAGGGGGGAAAAGATCTTTGGGAGGAAAAGGGAAATCTTTCTCGGGGGGAACAGGCCCTAAGGGGCAATCGGGGGACAGGATCTCAATCGGGAAAGAGAGAAAAAAACTTTGGGAAGAGAAGGGTGGAGATCTTGGGGGGAAAAGGCCTTAGGGGGGAAACGGGGGCAAGGATCTTAAGCGGGAAAGGGGGGAAGAGATCTTAGGGAGGCAAAGGGAGACGAACTCAGGGAAAAGGACTTAGGGAGGAAAGGGGGGGAAAGATCTTTGGGAGGAAAAAGGGAGAAGAACTGAGGGTGGGAAAAGGCCTTAGAAGGAAAAGGGGGGAAATAAATGATCTCAACAAGGAACTGGGGGGGGGGGTTCACCAGCATAGCAACATCCCCAGCATCACTTGGCAGGCGCTGATGCGGATGATGCAGGTGATGCTGGCGATGTGCCGCTGGAGCTGCTAAGGATGCGAAAGCGCACCCGGACACCCCAATGTTTTTGACAAACTGAGTTGCGCAAGCCCGCACAATGAACAGATTTAGTGAAGCGTCTTCGAATCACCGCGTGGTACGTGGACCCCCCCCCCGCAATAGTCTGAAATGCTGCCCCTGGGGAGGGGTTAGGGGAGGGGTAACAGGTAAAGAGGTAAGGAGCATTTCTTATGTCCAACACGCCGCCTGTTGTCGGCGGATATATATATATATATATATTATATACACATGCATGTGTCTATGTGATATGCTTTTATTCATGTCGATACGTTGTTTGATTGGAATAGTTTGAGTTGGGTAAAGGGCTCCCCGAATAAATGTTGGGCAGAGGAACAATACAGGGTCCCCAAAGGTAGTCTTATGTTGCTTCCACAGAAAGGAGTGGTTTCCCAAATTTGAGGGTGGGGATGTAAAGGGGGTGACACGTGCGAGACAATGCCAAGTTTTGCGATGGGTGTGCGGAGAATTGGGTTCGATAAGCCAAAAGAGATCAAGCTGGCATTTGTTATTTGATTCGAAGTTTTTTGAACAGCAAAGTCAACGACGATAGTGATTGTCGAAAGACATGTTCATTTGATCATGACCTGGAAGAATGACATACCACACAAGCCCATGAGAACATGAAATAAGAAGGAACCTGAAAAGGAGGTCGGTCGCAATGCACATGCACGATTTAACCTGCGGTCCAGTCCCCGGTGGTGTAATTTTGACCCATACCAGCTCCATCGGATGCATTGGATGGGATTCGGAAAATTCTGGGTGCCACAAAGGAACCCGAAAACAGGGGAATGTCACTGGGTGTCCCACTTGACAGCTTTAAAGGGGTCCACCAACTAACATGGAAGTGCAAAAAGCCCCTTTCCAAGAGGAACGTCGTCTTTCTACAGGGGCTTTTTGCACTTCCACGTTGGTTGGTGCTCTTCCCCTCCCCCTACAAACATGGCTCCTGTGGCAGGGTACCCGGAAGATCAGTTTCCTGTCAAAGCGACCGTCAGGTGCCATGTTGGAGGGAAAAGTCGCCGCCGCTTTTCGACGTGTTGGTGGGAGGGAAAAGCAGCCACCGCTTTTCGACGCGCCGCATCTCGATTCCATCGACTCGGCGGCGGCGGCGGCGCTCGAGGCCTGGCCATCTTCGGCCCGCCCTGGGGCCGCGCGGGGGCGGAGCTGAAGATCATGGCGGCCATCGAGGCCAAGATCCCAGGCGCGAGGGGAGCCGGCGGCGGCGCGGGGAAGGAGCCGCGGGAGGTGGCGGGGGGCTGTGGCGGGGCCCGGTGGCGCTGGGGATGCGAAAAAAAGGCCTTTGGAAAAGCATATATGGTGGGGTTGGGGGGGGGGGGGATCAGTTTTTTGCCAGGGGGGGGGGTCTTTGAAAAAACTTGGGGGGGGGGGGGAATGATTTTTTAGGCCGAGGGCGGGTGTTCTGGAAGCTTTCAGGGGTGATGTGCAGAAGAGAGGGGGTGCAGTTGGAAGGGAAGCCCGAACTGAAGCATCCAACTGGCGATTCCCTGAAAGATCCCTAGTCCACGAAATCAGGTGTAATTTCAGAGCCCTCCAAAACGCCTCTTGGTTGTTGGAATGACCCTCTGAAACTGCCCGGTTTTTATCCTCATGCAAGGGTTTGACCTTCAAGCTGATTTTTGGAATACGGGAATGTCTTGTGGTTTGCTTTCTCCAGATAATTTCCCAGAGAAAGGAGGTGAGGTTTGGTTTGGGAGGGCTTTTTTTTCCGTTTTCCTGGATTTTGCCTTATCTGGCTTCTTAGCTTCTTGGCTTTTGGCCTTTGTCTTTTTGGAGTCTGCGCTTTTTGGCTTTTGGCTTGTGGCTTTTTGGTTTCTTGGCTTGTTGGCTTTTGGGCTTTTGGTCTTTTTTACCTTTTGGCTTTTTTTGCTTTTTGGCTTTTGGCTTTTTGGCTTTACTTTGTGGCCTTTGTGGCTTTGGCTTTCCGCATCCTCAGCATCACCAGTGACACCCCAGCATCACCGCCTTTTGGCTTTTGGGATTTCTGGCTGGTGGCTTCGTCCCTCCCATGTTTCTGCAGATGGGGGGGGCTGCAGCGCCCCCCCCAACCCCCCCGCTTCTTCGTAGGCAACGAACCCCAATGAATCCAACGCCCACGGTCCTAAACTCACGTTTTGGCCCCAAAAAACCACGAAACCCACCCCAAACCACCACTAAAACTGGAACCAACCTGAAAAGCCAACCCTAAAGAAACCCTAAAGAAAGCTTTAAACCAGTAAGACTCCCTAAAGAAAACCCTAAACAAACCCACTCTAAACCAGCAAGAGACTATCCCTCAACTCTAAACCTACCCTAAACCAACCCTAAACCCCAAACACCAATCCCGAACCCCACCCGAACCCCACCCAAACCAACCCTAAGTCTGCACTAAGTTTGCATTATTCTGTACTGATGCTGGTTTAGAGTGGGTTTGTATTATACGATGCGCACTAAACCAGCACAAAGCCATTGCTAATAAGCCCACCTCAAACCTCAAACCACCCCCACTAAGCAAACCCTATAGCTCCCTAAAGCAACCCCAAAACCAATCCCTAACCCCCCGTACATCAGCACTAAACCCAAACTAATCCCTGAAGAAGCCCAAAGCAAACGCGACACCAACCGCCCCCTACCCCCCCCAAACAAACCAAACCAACACTAAACCATCCCACCTAAACACAACCACAGCCTAAACCAACTCTAAACTCACCCTAAACCAGCCCTAAACCCCTGAACCAACCCCCAAGAAGCCCACCATAAATCAGCACTAAACCATCCAGTACCTAAGCGCAGCCACCCCTGAACTTGCCTTAAACAAGCCTGGAACCCACCATGAACCAACCCTAGCCAACCTAAACCCACCCTAAACCCACCCAACCTAGACCCTTTGGTTTGCGAATCCAGTGCACATACCATAAGGTGCTCTCTATTTGGAGAGTACTCTTTTGCAAAATTTAATATAACAATTGGGAGAGCATCGCTAACTTCACATTGTGTCAACCTCTTGCCTGGTTTGCCCGTAAAGCCTGACCTGCAAGCTGTTTATCCAGTTCTTGTTTACCCCGTTTCCCTCCAACAAAGGGTTCTGTCTAGTTTGTTTAGCTAGGGCTTTACCCAAAACACAGGTTTGCGCCTGCCTTTGTTTAGGTGGGTTCCCCGAAACATGTGCTTTGTGACCCCTGATTCTTTTCCCAAAAGCTATGAGTTTGCCCGCGTCTGCTTTGGGTTTCAATGATTGTATTTCAATGGACATTGGAAGGACCGCAAAAGGCTCCCCTTCCAGAAAAATCCCGTTGCCCAACTAGGTCCCCCAGCAATTGGTGCCCTTCCTCACCCCTTTTCTTGGGGGAGGGTTCCCCTAGTAAAATAGACTACCGAAAAAAGTTGGTACTCTTATTCTAAACTCTCAACTTCAGATCCCGTTGCCCAACATTCGCGGTGGGTTCCCTTTGGCCAGGTCACTTTACCAACGGCGTGGGCGATGTCCAGAGTCCGGAGGAGCCGACGAGAGGTCTGAGAATTCCCTCGCAAGCGTGAGCGATGGGGACAAGACAAGCTCACCCCTGTTCGTTTGGTTTTTGTTTTGCACATTTTGCTATCAGCCTTGAAGAGGTGACCAAGCCCGAGTAGAACCTTGGTTTTCACCCTGTTGCTTTTTGATTTTGACCCGGCCACCCCGTTCTTCCCTTGTGATCCTCAAACCACCAGCCGTGATCCTCTCTGTGGTGGGTTTCAAAAAAGTCAACCCTCAAAAGGGGCGTCCTGGGCGCATGATTCGGGTGCGGCTTCTTGGCTGTTTGCCCCTGGACCTGGAGGCTGACTTTGACTTTCCAAGTGCCCTGCTTCCGCACAGAGTATGCTGGTGTTCCCTTTTTGGTTTGGAGCGAAACGACCTTCCCCCCCAAGTTGTGAGATTTAGGGGCGTTCCAGGGCTCTGATCGTATTTCCCCTTGTGGATCACTTTGTGTGGGGTGTGTTTCTGTTTGGTTAGGTTTGAAGATGCAAGGAACATAGAGAGAAGTGAGCCTCGACAAAGGCTACGCTGGCAATTCGACGAACGGACAGAAACTCGATCCAAACTCCGCGAGCTGCGAAGTTTTTGGCTCCAGAGGCTGTGAGCTTAGGCTCAGGCGGGTTCGGGGGATGGTTCGGGGGAGACCAATGGCTTAGCCAAGCGGATCGGGGCAAGCGGATCGGATGGCCCCTAAGTCATTCGGGGGCAAAGGGCGGCCATTGCGGCCAAGTAAGCTGGCGTCGCTGGTTACTGCTTGCCCTGACGGGGGAAGAAGCAATAGGGAATCAAGAGCCCCCAACAGAGCTCGGTCTGAGTCTGTTTTGGTGACCAGCGGTCTTGCAGGCTTGCGTGTGACGTTCAAGCAAGGCTTCGCGGGTAGGAGAGCGCAAGTTCACCAGGAAGCCAATTGGAAACAAAACGCTAGGCCATCAGAGTGGAACTCCCAAGGCAGAGATGCCAGTCGCATCAGAAACGCCTTTGTGGTATCAATCTGGGCCCTGAGGTTCAAACCCGCCATGAAAAAACGATGAGGGGTGATATAGCCACCATGATTTACCTAGGGAGTCTTATCATCTAAATTGGGTCCACCATTATTTCAATGGTTGAACTGCCGGGTGGGTGTGTTGTACGTATTTGGGCGGTAACCAGTTCACCTGGCGCCGGCACCCAGCGTTTACGCTGGCCTGGTTTTAGCTGGGACGGCGTCGCAACTTGCGGCTCGATGTGAACGACATATCAACCGTCCACGGGTTGGAATGACCCCTTAGCAACCATCCATGGCTTCCTTTTAGAGATCCCAAAACGGTTCTTCCCAAGACAGCCCTTTAAACTCCCTGAGACTGGGGTGATGAGTTTGACTGCTTGGGGTTATCAACGTGAGCCACTGGGGCTGTGTCCCTTTGGCCTATCACTTGGGGGGTGACTTTGATCATGGTAAGGGGGCCAGATCAGGTTGGTCCCTCAGGTGGAGCTAAGGTGCTCCCCAAGACCTCCCATACCAGTCAGCCCGGAAGAAATGTCGCAAACCTCCGAACTGGGACATTCTACCACCAACGACACGTTGTTTTCCTGCAGATTTTCCTGCTGCCGCGTATTTTAAGGGCCCCTCCCCCCTTTTCCATTTGCCCAGACCCCACCCGCTTGGCGTTTCGGCACGGTAGGCAAGGCCTTTTGCCTCTAGGATTTGTTTGTCATGGATTCTCCTGGTGAATTTTATAGTAGCTGGAAGCACTGGGTGAATTATTGATTGTGCAACGGGAGTGTAGAACGGTCGATCTTTGCCTATCTCAAACTTGAAATCGACCTGATGTCCATCTCACTTGCCCAAAGCTGACCTTTTAAGCTTTTGATTTCCCTTGTTTGGTCCACTGGGTCCTTTTTGCAACTGAGCCATTTGTTTGGGGAGGTTCTCTTTTGGAATTGGGAAACCGAACGCCGAATCTTAGCTTGTTCAACGGAGTCCCGAGACGGATTTTTTGCTGGAGGTCCCAGTCCCAGCAATTCAAGTGATCCGATTGGCTTGGCCAACATGACCAGTCTATGACCACCATTTGTGGGTATCCTTCTGTGGGTTCCTGAGCTTGAGCGGACCATTTTGGTGGGTAAGCAAGTTTGGGAGATCGGGAGATGGGTCGGTTGGGGCGGTTGGGTTGGTTGGGGATTTGTTGGTAGGTTTCTTTTCTTGAATTATGAATCACCCTAAACTAAATGGTGTTGACTTTTGTTGGCCCATCAACTCAGGAAGTGAGTTTCGGATCTCGTGCTTGGTCGCAGGGGGACCATGGCGGAGAATTATGCGGATTTGGTGAGCAGAATTCTAACGGTAGCGCAGCCGGCTGCGCGTCTGCACGGAATCCACTTCTGGGATGTCTGTGGTCGACCGCCATGAAGGAAAAAACACTTTTTTCGAGGAGGTCGCTCAGTTGCAAGGGCCCCCCCATGTCATAGGTTTGATTGAAGGGAACCAAAAGGACGCCAAATTGTTGGGGTCCCATTTCTGTTTCCGAACCGCACCTCAATTGTGCCAAGGAGGGCAAATCTATGCGAAAGGCACCTTGCCATCAAGGCAATTGACATTTGTTTCACAAAGCCTTTGCGACTTCAAAATGCAAAACCAGCGTATTTTGTTCCAGGGGCCCGGGGCGCGGGGTCAACCCTGCCAAGCAAACCTGCCTCAGGCGCAATGACACAGCAGTTGGTTGCTCGGGTTCACTGAGAATGTGGTCATCCGTTCATAGCCCCACACTCACAAGGCAAAAGCCGCAGGTTTTAGGCCTTGGTTCCATTTACCCGGGTTCCATTTACCCGTACCTAATTTTGACCGACATGGCCATGAAGGCCAACTTATGCATGAAGGCAAAGGCGATATAGATGTTGGACGCAGCGACGTGCATGGCCCCAAACCTTTGCTGGCCGATGCTGGCATGAGAGGTATATTCACCCTGGAAGAGCCAAGAGAGCAAGAGGTAATAGACATCAGGTGCTGTGCTTATGCGTGTCTTTTGCACAAGTTGACTTGAGCATGCACATGTACTTTCATGTGTAGTGAAGGGGGATGACGTTCGACACACTCACCAACATGCCACTAGGAAGTGTGGGTTCCTCACCAAACTCCCACGGCAGTTGGGAACCATAGGTGTCCTTTTTAGGTTAGTTCCCTTAGATATGGATGGCACTGGTTTAGTTTTGTTTTTTACCCATTTGTTTTATATTGACCGTGTCTCCACAGATGGAGCTCACTCGGGGGCCAGCCAAGGCCTTGGTCCAACACGTTGAGACTGTTGCTTTCCCAAGCGGTGCCAGGTCTGGTTCTCTGAGCCTAGTGGTCCAATGGAATTTGGTTTGTCTGTTTCTAAAAACCCCAAAATGGCGATTCTTCTTTTAGTTTCCCCTTAAACCACCAACAATGGTTGGCGCCCAAAGAAAGGACCAGCCGCCCATATGACGTGTTGCGCATGACGCGTTGGGGTCTTCGCTGAGACGCTCTATGCCTTCGCCAACGGCCTCCAGGTAGACTTAGAGAAAATGAGGCCCGGCGGTGTACCATGATGGGTGTTTGTTTGATTGTTTGTGTGTTTGTTTGTTTGTTTGTTTGTTTGTTTCTGTGTTGTTTGTTTGTTTGCTTGCTAGCTTGCTTGCATGTTTGTTTGTTTGTTTGTTGGTCGTTTGTTTGTGTGTTTGTTTGTTTGTTTGTTTGTTTGTTTGTTTGTTTGTTTGGTTGGTTGGTTGGTTGGTTGGTTGGTTGTATGTGTGTTTGCTTATTTGTTTGGTTGTTTGTTTGTTGTGTTTTGTTGTGTTGTGTTGTGTTGTGTTGTTTGTTTGTTTGTTTGTTTGTTTATTTGTTTGGTTGTGTGTTTGTTGTGTGTTTCTTTGTTTGTTTGTTGTTTGTTTGTTTGTGTTGTGTTGTGTTGTGTTGTGTTGTTTGTTTGTTTGTTTGTGGCTCGGTCGTCCTGTAAACGCGCACTTTTTTTGGTTCTTTCCCCCCTGTAATGGCCGCAACAACGCGCAAATCATATGGTTTTTCACAGGTTTCGTGCATGTCCGGCCACTACCACGTAAAACGCGGGAATTATATGGAAATTCACACTCACGATAGGCACGCCGTTCAAGTGCACCCGCGCAGCACTGCATCCATGCCAGCCAAATGGTAAGAACACCCGTTCAAGTGCACCCGCGCAGCACTGCATCCATGCCAGCCAAATGGTAAGAACACCCGTTCAAGTGCACCCGCGCAGCACTGCATCCATGCCAGCCAAATGGTAAGAACACCCGTTCAAGTGCACCCGCGCAGCACTGCATCCATGCCAGCCAAATGGTAAGAACACCCGTTCAAGTGCACCCGCGCAGCACGGAATCCATGCCCGCCGAATGGTAAGAACACCCGTTCAGGTGCACCCGCGCAGCACTGCATCCATGCCGGCCACATGGTAAGCACGCCCGAACCCCCACACCCAAAGACCGTTTTTTTACGCGAAACTCCACACCCTACACCGTTTTTACGAGCCTCCGGCTCTCCGGCCGTGCCGGAGGTACCTTCTTCGATGGGATGGTTTCAGGCGCCCTGAGCCGGCACCATCTTTGCTTGCCAGAGAGGCACTTGACCAACTTGCTCGAACCCCGGGTAGAAGAAAGTTAAGGGATAATGCCAACAAATTTAATGGGTGGGGGTGTCAGCCTTTTTAATTCTGTACATGGTTCTGGGAGTGCGACCATTTAAATGACAGGTTTTGATTTGGAGTCACCTACGGATAGGCCGTGCTCTTGCAGTTCCACTCGGACATCCGGCCCACCCTTTGCTGGACTTGCTTGAAACCTGTGAAAAACCATATGATTTGCGCGTTTTTGCGGCCATTACAGGGGGGAAAGAACGAAAAAAACGCGTTTACAGGACGTCTGAGCGTTGTTTGTTTATTTGTTTGGTTGTTTGTTTGTTGTGTGTTTGTTTGTTTGTTTGTTGTTTGTTTGTTTGTGTTGTGTTGTGTTGTGTTGTTTGTTTGTTTGTTTGTTTATTTGTTTGGTTGTTTGTTTGTTGTGTGTTTCTTTGTTTGTTTGTTGTTTGTTTGTTTGTGTTGTGTTGTGTTGTGTTGTTTGTTTGTTTGTTTGCTTGCTAGCTTGCTTGCATGTTTGTTTGTTGTTTGCTTGTTTGTTTTGTTTGTTTGTTGTTTGTTTGCTTGCCTGCTTGCTTGCTTGCTTTTGTGTGTCTGTGTGTGTTTGGTTGTCTGTGTGTCTGTGTGTCTGTGTGTGTTTCTGTGGTGTTCGAGGCGACGGGTACCCTGAAGCCAGGCTGAAGAAAACCAAGAAAGGGTCCCACGCCTAAAATCCATGGATCACAAGAGAGATGTCTTTCGCCCCTGGACGGTTTCAGAAGGAAAGCACATGAAGAGCAAGCAAAGAGTGCTCCAGTTCACGGCACGAGTCGGACATGGGAAAACCGGGGCTCCGGCACCGACGAGCACCGCGCAAGTCGATCTCTTAGGTAAGTTTGCTAGGTGGTTCCACAACCAGGGAGTATAGCCTACGGCCCGGAAATTGCCTTTGACACCATCTTAAAGGAACCACGATTTAACGGGTTTGTTCTTTTGGGGCACTGCCCAAATCAATTCTCAGTGGCAAAGTAGAGGTCAGCAGAGTGGTCTCCGGACATCTGCCAAGGGTCCCTCTCCAATCTCCCGACCAAAACGCCGGGGTGGCCAACAGTGGGGACATGGAAGCAGAAGTGGAACCAACATGTCAAGAGGTCGATCAACCCCCGCCCCGGATCAACCCCCCGCTGAGGCAAAAGCGGGATGAAGCGGACTGGTTGGTCCCTACTTACCACAGCCAGGAGCAAACACGCAGCAAAATGGCGAAACTACTAGGAAACTGGCCTCGCCAAAAAAGAAACTGAGGCCATCCAAGAACAAGAAGGCGCTGGCCGTGGCAGTGTTTGGGCAGATGATCCTGAACCCGATCTGCCGGGAACCCCAGATGCCTCTGTCCTTTTGGGGGACCCCTGAAACATCAGAAGGCGGAAGGTGCGTCAGACACTCACTCAGTGAGTCTCAGCCCAATCGCCACGGGGATGGGGGGATGTTGATGGGGACAGGGATGGAGGAGTGGGCATGATGGACACGTGAATATATATATATATATATTTATATGTTTGTGGTCTTCTTTTCTTGGTGCGCAGTTGTTTGTTTCGGGGTGGGTGGGGGGGGGTGCAGCAGAACACCGACTTAGAAGTGTTTGCCTGGCAATGGGGCCGTGCCCTTTGTTGATGGAATATCAAGGTTTCAGCTGGCAATCGCGTAGGTTTTGCTTGCGGGCCAAGCTTCCATTCCGTCTTGGGTTGGAGGGTTGAAAGGCAAACTGGATTTAAACAAACATGCGCCATAGTATGGCGCACGTTTGTTTGTTTTCCCTTCTCAGGTTGGCTTCTAGGAAAACCAACAGGACAACCCAGGACAACCCCGACTTTTCCAGGGGTACCTTGCATTTCCATTCTTTCCAGAGATCCTTCTTTCCAGAAAACCTCTAGAAACCCACGGCTGGTTTTTGAAAAGAACCCCTGAAACTTTGACACGCTCCCCCTAAGAGCTGCCTAATTAAATCGAGGCCTAAATCTGGTGATTCAGCACTGGGACGTGGAGCTCATCGCGAAGATCACCGCCACCCTCATCGCCATAGCGCCCGGAGGCCAACCAAAAGTACACCCAAACCAACGAGCCACTAGGTCTTGAGGGTCAATTCCTTTGGCTGGTGTGAAAAATGGGCAGGGAAGGAGAAATGGAATGAACCAGTTTTGGGGATGTTCGGAGAAACCGGAAACCAGGGGATTGGATGGGTTTTTAGGGGTGATTCCTACTCGCCTTCCCCGCTGAGCACCAGCAAGTCCTTGAGGAGTGGCTTTGAAGGCAATCCAGACCGAATCCCAGTCACAGAGTTCGGGGATGGCCCCCCTCCCCCCCTTGCCAGGGCCGTGCCAAGATGAAAGTGCCAACGAAAAGGGTAGACTCCTATAGGGTTTCATTGTTTCTCTGGGGTTGGTCGCCAACCCTTTCTCCTCTTCTCACCAACTCAATTTAGTCTTCAACCAGCATTTAGCCCACCATGTTCCACCTAAATTTTGTTCGCGCCCCCCCTTCCCAAAAACAAAACAAAAACAGAAGTTTCGCACCCAACAGAAACAGAAACAACTGTTTCGCGCCACACCAAAAAAAGCGAAGCAGCGCGAGGCAACACCAGCAACTTCCTGGTTTGGGTCAGTGGCGGCAACTTGGAGATCTCCGCCCTTTGGCTGCGGTTTTTCGGGCGCCACTGGAGGCTCGGTGTCTTTTGGGTGTGTGGGTGTGTGGGTGTGTGGATTTTTTGTCGGATTCCCCTGGGACTCCTGGAATCCCAAAATGGTTTTTAGACCAAAAGTTGGGCCAGTCCAAATGATTTCGGAAAAACATGGGGATTGATCGAAAGAAAGGAATGAGACCCAGGTTTGAAGGATCAGAAGGAGACTCCAGGTGTGTGTTTTTTGGGTGTGGTTTTTGTCGGTCGTCAGCGGATTTTCCTGTTGGTTTCCATTTAAGCTCATACAAAAATGGCTTGGTTTCCTCTAGTTTCCCTACCCAACCAGCACCTACGGACAATGGACCGGGGCTGTTAGAGCGTCTCGCGCCTCATGCCTCGCGGCTGGGTTGGTCTCTCAGAGCTGTCAGCTGAGGTCTCTGTCAACACTCCGCAAGAAGGTCAAAGACTAAACTCCTGTGGGCAGGGTTGTCTAGGTCCTCCAGTCGTGCCCTTCTCACCCCTTTTTGGGTTTGGAGGGTTCCCCTAACAAAATAGACTACAGGAAAAAGTTGGTACCCTTATTCGAACCTCTCTACTGGAGGACCTAGCCAAACTCCTGTGGAAAGGGTTGCGGTTGATCACTCGGGGTGTATCCAACCACTTCTGTGGCACAAGCAAACCTCTCCTTATATAGGGGGTTAGTCTTTGGGAAGCCCTTTCTGTTGTATCACAGAAGTGGTCATGTCCCACAGCCCTGCCTGTGGGCGTTTCGGTGTGTGTGTGTGTTTCCGCAAACCCAGTCCGCACATATTAATTCAAAAGAAATTGAATGTCGGAAGCACGCTGAAGTGAGTATGTGTCAAAACAGGGTTAGCCCTCAAAATGGGTGGCTTTGCTTTTGGTTTTCCTTTTCGCCAACCCTTACGATTGTACACTCAAAACAAACAGCACACTGGAATGGTTTCCCAAACAATCAAGCCGAAGGCAGCGTCGTGAAATCGGAAGCCCCTGGAACGGCTCAACGCAACCCGGGTCAATATGCGCCACGTGGAACCCGCCCTGACAGATCTACAACTCCCATCCCAAAAATCCAATCAGGTGGATTCCTCGTGGGATTTCATGGTCCCGGGAACGCCGGTTCGCTTTCCGCGGGGAAAGGGTTGGGAAACACAATTCTTACCTCTTAAAAACACAACTTTTCTCGACTTTTTGGGGGTAACATGGGCTATGTGTCTGTAAAAGATTAACTTCCCCAGGGCTTGGAGTTTTAAGGGGTAAGAATTGGAACCTGCATGAAACTTGTTTCACTCAATCCCCAGGTTGCAGATGGCACGCCCCACCAAAATCGGTGTTTGGGGGGAGGGGTTCCTTGGATTTGTCTCAAAGTCGGGGGGATTCTCATAAGCACCCAAATTCAAAACCCGTCCCCTTTGGTTTGATTTATGTGGGCAGCACAATTGATAGATCGCGAGTCTCCGGGCCATTGAATCGCAAAGACATGTGACACAGCCGACTGTGCCAGCAGATTTTCTCCTCCTACCCCTTATTCACTCCACCTGGATATACTTTTACGAGCCTTTTGAGAATTATTTTTTTCAAGGACTTGGTGTTCATTTTCGCCAGGCGGAGGTCGCCTTTGTTGCGATGCGAGGGGGGGGTTGACGATCGGCGCTGGCGTTGAGGTTCTGTGCACCACCGCCACCACCATTTTGGCCATCGGCGTGTACCCGCTGTGGCTAAAGCTGGCTGAGGCAGGGCCTGGGCCTGGTGGGATCCCGAAGCCGCAGAGAAACCCGGGTGTGTGTGTGTGAAGGTTTTCTTCGGCCGCGGACCTTTGGAAAGTGAGGCGCTGACCAGGCTTTGAGTGCCAGACTGACCGTCAAGCCCAACTTCACGCCCGTGGAAAAGGCTTCTAACGAACGGGCGTTGATCGATGGACAGCGCTCGTCAAGTGGTTGTGCTTTCGACAGGAAGCGGTGTGTTGGAAGCTATGGGTCAACCAACTCTTGCCAGTTAGGCGCGGCGGCTTGGAAGTTAGTCTTGTCAAGAAGCTAACAGTCCATTGGTTGAGCATTGTTGGCCGTTTTAGTAGGTTTCAACCTGGCTGAGTTAGGATAGCTCCTGTGTGTTTTAGAAGCGAGCGTGACAGGTTGAGACGGGCTCCGCTCACTCAGCTTGGCTTGGTGGTTGGGCGAGTTTGTGGCCGGCGAATCGCCCCCGGTTCTCCTTGATGTTTCGGGCATCAAGCCCAGAGTTTGGTATTTGGCTGTCACTGCGGATCCAAAAGGTACGAAAGGCAACCATCAGGTGTTCCCTGAGTGGCGTATGGGATCTGTGTTCTCGAATTATCTCAATGTTTCTAAATACCTTGAAAGTGGTGTCACTGCCCAAAGGAAAGGCGTCATGGCCTCATTTGTGAAGGGTCAAAAGGAGACTCTAGGTATGAGCATATATATATATATAGATATATATTTGTTTCCTTGGTCGGGATTGAAAGCCGCCGACCGATTTTGTTGGGCGCTGAGGTAGTGTTCGAGATGGACACCTTCGAGATCCCCATGATCAAAATCCTGTCAGGTGATCCGCAAGTCCGAGTCAAGATTCATTTGATCGGTTGAGCTGAGTTTCTCCAAGTTTCGGTGTCCGGTTGTTTCCCCTGATGTTGGTATCGTGTCATTTCATCGGGTCCTTCTGGTTGCTCGGTTGAGACATTTGATCGGTTTCCTCTGGTTTTTGGTGTCCGGTTGTTGTTTCCTCTTGGTTCTGGAACTTGGTCGTGTTGGTTTTGTGTTGGATTTCCTACATGGTGGGAACCGAAGATTTGAGCATCTGGTTGCGCTCAAGCGACCAAGGGGGAACATCATCCAAAGGGATTGCACCCCCCCTGCCGCTTTTCCCACTTTGTTGTTCTCCTTTGTGAATGTTTTGCGGAGGGAG